>CM030360.1:294854541-295009565 GCA_017893485.1 Hemerocallis citrina
GAGACTAACAGAGGTCATAACAGCTTCAGCCCAGAAAGAACAAGGAGAGGAAGAGGAGAGTAAAAGTGCGCGAACCGTCTCAAGGATGTGACGATGCTTGCGTTTAGCTACCCCATTCTGCTCATGAGTGTGAGGACATAATTGCTGAAAAAGGGTGCCGTGGGACTGAAGGAGCGATCTCATAGTGGTGGAAGTGTACTCACAAGCACTGTTCGATCGGAAATTCTTAATGCGCACACCGAACTGAGTGAGAATCATACCCGTAAAGAACCGATAAATATCAGGTATCTCAGATCGCTGATGCATAAGAAAAATCTATGTATGTCTAGTGAAGTCATCGATGAAGGAAACATAATAGAGATAGTCTTTCTACGAAGGAACGGGAGAGGGTCCCCATCAGTCAGAATGAACAGGTTGAAAACGATGAGTGGTTTGAGAAGTGATTTTGTGACTAAAGGGTAGTGCGATATGTTTTTCCAGATGACAACCCTGACAATCAAATAAATGTTTAAAAGTATGAGAACCAAGGGCACCACTACGGGCTAAAGTCTGGAGTCGAGGCGCACTAATATAATCCAAACGTCTGTGCCAAAGATCAGCATAAGAGGAAACAATATCGAAAAAACTAGAAGGAGAGTGTGTGCACAAAGAAAATCTAGATGATATAGACTACCCTGACGACTAGCACGCCCAAACTCCTCACCGGTACATGAATCAGTAATAGAACAATCGAAAAAGTCAAAAGTAATGACAAGACCACTGTCGCATAACGCACTAATAAAAATAAGGTTTATGGATAAATGCGGAGCATAAAGAACATATGGTAATGTAAGAGTGGGAGAGCTAATTGCCCCTGAGTGTGTAACGAGAAGTGGTGACCCATCAGCTATGTGTAGAGATGGAAAGTTAGAGGTGTTGGATCCTGTAGGCACGACAACAAACACTAGAGGGGGGGTGAATAGTGTTTATTAAAAACTGCGGAAATTTTTCTCGGTGCAGTCGACTGAGTAATGAAACAGTCGACTGATATGTTCAAATTAATTGAAAACACTAACTATGTGGAGTCGACTGATGAATGAGACAGACGACTGAAACCACAATGAAATTACAACTACAAACGGCACTGACCAGTCGACTGATAGTGCAAGAAGTCGACTGTCCAGAAGCTTTTTGTAAAACTAAAAATAAACAAGAGTGAATGCAAACACAAGACAATCAATCACAGAGTACACAAGATATATCCTGGTTCGGTCCTCCCGACCTACATCCAGTCCCCAAGCAACCCACTTGAGATTTCCACTATTCTTGAAAAATTACAAGAATACCCTACGGCGTTACGACAACAACCTTGTCTAACCCGTAGTCCTTTCTCTCAACCAGAGAAAGCAGACCCACTCTACAACCAAGAGTGAAACAAAAAACCGACTCTACAACCTAGAGTCAAAAACACTCTCCAACCGAGAGCAAGAGAAAAAATACTTTACAGTCAACCTATAGCCTTGTTGGTGTATGTGTTGATGTACGTGGCTAACAAAATAGGTCGACTTCTATACTCAGTCCAGAGCGAATTCAATGCTATACTGGACTGAATGTAGAGAACCAAAGTGTATGAACTTGAAAGCTTTGTTTTTCACAGAAAATCACTTAGAATGTTTTTCACAAGAATGCTCGGAAGTGTAAAAAATCATAGAGGCCTTTCCAGTGAGATCTGAAACTCTATTTAAAGAGTTTGATCTCCTGAACGTTGGGAAAAACAGTTACTTAACTGTCAACCAACGGATCTGAGCTTTTAAGTTTGAAAAAATTCGATTTTGAAAAGCAGAAAACGGTCAAAAGCTCTCGAACAGTCGACTGGGTTGCCAAATGAGTCGACTGATCAGAGTTTGAATAATTTTAAACAGTTTTGTACTATCAGTCGACTGGCAGAAGCTTAAGTCGACTGGTACTCAAAAGTTAAAATTCTTCAAACTGTTTTGACTCTTTTTGGGGTTTTTAAGAGACACAATATAAAAATTTTGAGTGTGTGTGTGTGTGACAAGGCTTTATATCAGACTACGACTCAACAGAAATTAAGATACAATGTTTACAAGACACAATAGTATAACACATTTGAGTTTGAAGTCTTGAGTCTTGAGTCTTGAATTGAGTCTTGATCCTTGTCTTGAAGTCTTGAGTCTTGAATTGAGTCTTGATCCTTGTCTTGAAGTCTTCATCTGTATCCTTTTGAACTTGTTCATTTGTTCAGCTAGAATTGTCTTTGGTATGTTCACTGCAATGTTAGCTGTATAACATAGACATATAATAGACACATATTGCACTGTGTTGTGATCATCAAAATCAAGAATCAACATTCTCCCCCTTTTTGATGATGACAACACAATAGCTGATAATAACAGATAATATACAAGTATAGTGAAGACATGCTCCCCCTTATAAAAACAAAAAAATGCATTTGTGTTAAAACATGTACAAGTATCAGTCGACTGATCAAAAATGGCAGGCGACTGATCAGAAAACCATACTTGGAAAACACATAATACAGAAAAATAAGTACAGGTGTGCAGTAGCTGCAGTCGACTGATATGTCTTTGGGCAGTCGACTGACCAGAGAGATAGTCCAATACCCAGTCATAATATAACACAGATAATAAGCAATATAACCATAGGCACAAATATATGCATAATATAACACAGATAACACAGAGAAATCTCTCCCCCTTTGGAATCATCAAAAAGCACAAAGTAGCAACCTTTTGCATTAAAAAGAACTTTAGATAAAGTCTTATACAAACAGAAATGCATTAAGAAAGAGAAAGTACAGAATAAAAATAAAAAATCTTCAATCTTCTTCATCGGAGTCTTCATCATCATCTTGAGAAGGAGGATGAAACTGAGAGGTGAAGAGATGAGTGAGATTGTCTATTTTAGAGTCAATATGGTCTAGTTTGGAACCAAGGTTAGAAAGATGGGTATCGACAGTGACTGAATGCTTCATTAGATATGAAACACAGTCATACATGGTACGAGGGTCATCATAATTGGCTTGAAGAATAGGTGGATCATCAGATGTAGAAGGTTGAGAGTCTTTAGGTCTAGAAGTAGAATCTAAGGGAGCTTGGAAGAGTGGAGGAGACCTAGGGGGTGATCGAGTAGGAGCATCAAGGAGTTTCATACGTGCCAAACTAGCACGATCAAAACACTCATAACGAGTAACAACATTTGTCTCCGAATCTAGATCAACACCAAAGGCGATAAAGACTCTAGTAAGAAAACCTCCAAAAGGTAGAAAATGAGTGTGGTCTTGATTGAGTTTAGAAAAGATAACTTGACCCCAATTAACAGCAATCCTACCAAAAATTGCATATATAGATTTTTGTAACTCAATAGAATATTGGTCATAACTACCCTTTTTAGGAAGGATGTTATAGGCTAATATTCTACCTACAAGCTTAGCAATTGGTTTGATATTTTTGCTTGTCATAGGAGGGCCAGAATTTGGTAAGAAAATTTTAGATAATATAGAGGCATCATCTAAAATAACTTCATCAAGAGGAATTCCACCATCATCTATACCCAACATCTCATTAATCCTAGTCGGTGTGAGTGTCATTTTCATATTTTTCACAGACGACCGGATTAAGACATCCCCATTTGGTTTTTGCACAATTCTCATATTTGTGTAAAACAAATAAATGAGTTGAGGATAGTAATTTGGTTGGTTGGATAAAGATAGAAAATCATATAGACTACTATTTTGAAACAAAGGTATGAGATTAAAACGGTCTAGGTCATCAAAATTTACAAATCTTCCAGGGAAGATTGTAATGGTACAGAAGACATACCAACGATCAATAAGATCAGGACTCAAGAGATATTGAGTGTAGTCTTGTGAAGAAGAACTACCCTCATGAGTACGTTTTGATCGTTTAGGAGCCATAAAAAGGTAGGGGAAAGGATTATACCTAAGACAGAGAAAAATTCGATCAGGGGCAAGCACAAACAGCACCGAGAGAAAGATCACCTTTTTCTCAAAAAGCTAGGGTTTTGAAATTGGGGGTAAAAGCTTGAGATCGGTAAGGGGTAAAACGGCTGGTTAAGAGGGTTTTGACTGCGAGTGAACGGCTGAGATCAAATAGAAGTGAAATCGACGGTAGAGATTAGAGATCACGGGTGAAAAGAGAAGTGAAAATCCATCAAAAGACGCGATGAATAGTCGCTGAAGAAAATTGAGCTCGCGACAGTCGACTGGTAGGGAGATCAGTCGACTGAGTCGAGAGGAAAATAAACATTTTATGTCTACTAATCAGTCGGCTGGTATAGGAACCAGGCGACTGGTCAGATAAAAAATAAATATAGTTGAAAGTACAGTACAGTCGAC
The DNA here is from genome assembly GCA_017893485.1 of Hemerocallis citrina. Taxonomy (NCBI): domain Eukaryota; kingdom Viridiplantae; phylum Streptophyta; class Magnoliopsida; order Asparagales; family Asphodelaceae; genus Hemerocallis; species Hemerocallis citrina. The sequence continues at coordinate 294,858,920 of CM030360.1, forward strand.
TTACTTAAGAATACAGTCGACTTAACAGAAACAATTTTCAGCAAATATCAGTAAAATCACAGATTCCAAGTTCTCTCCTTAATTTAATGAAAGTATCTTCTTTAAGGGGCTTGGTAAATATATCTGCTACTTGTTGATCAGTAGAGATAAAGTCTAAAGATATATCTTCTTTTAAAACATGATCACGTAGAAAATGATGTCGAATATCAATATGTTTCGTACGTGAATGTTGAATCGGATTTTTAGATAAATTAATTGCACTGGTATTATCACACATAATTGAGGGTTTCTCAAATGAAATACCATAATCTAATAAAGTTTATTTCATCCACAAGATTTGTGCACAAGCCAAACTTGCAGCGATATATTCAGCTTCTGTTGTTGATAGGGATACGGAATTTTGCTTTTTACTGCACCAAGAGACTAGGGAATGTCCCAAAAAGTGACATGTACCACTAGTACTCTTGCGATCAGTTTTGCTTCCAGCAAAATCGGCATCGCTATATGACAAAAGTTGAAAATTATCGGTGCGTGGATAAAATAAACCATATTCAGATGTACCTTTAATATATCTTAAAATTCGTTTCACTGCTTTCAAATGAGATTCTTTAGGACTAGATTGATATCTAGCACATAAACATACACTGAACATAATATCTGGTCTACTTGCAGTAATATATAAGAGTGAACCAATCATACCTCGATAGAGTTTTTGATCAACACTTTTACCTAATAAATCTTTGTCAAGAGTTGTTGTAGTAGCCATAGGTGTGGATTTACTACTAGTACTATCCATGTTAAAACGTTTGAGTAGTTCCTTTGCATATTTGCCTTGATTGATAAATATGCCATTTGAGGACTGTTTAATTTGAAGTCCAAGGAAATAATTGAGTTCACCCATGTGACTCATCTCAAATTCATTTTTCATGGTATTAGCAAATTCTTGACATAGATTATTATTAGTAGAACCAAAAATTATATCATCAACATATATTTGTATGATTAAGATATCATTCTGAACTCTTTTGATAAACAAAGTAGTGTCTACTTTACCTATTTCAAATCCTGTTTCTAAAAGAAAAGTTTTCAGACGATCATACCAAGCACGAGGTGCTTGTTTAAGACCGTATAAAGCCTTTTTCAATTTATAAACATGATCTGAAAATTGTTCATGTTCAAAACCTGGTGGTTGTTTAACATAAACATTTTCCTTAATAAACCTATTAAGAAAAGCACTTTTCACATCCATTTGATAAAGTATAAGATTCATAAAACAAGCAAAAGATAATAAAATACGAATAGATTCTAGTCTAGCAACAGGAGTATATGTTTCATCAAAATCTATACCTTCTTCTTGATTATATCCTTGGGCAACTAATCTAGCCTTGTTCCTTACAACTTGTCCTGATTCATCTAACTTATTCTTGAATACCCATTTGGTACCAATGATAGTCTGATCAGGAGGTCTAGGAACTAAATCCCATACATCATTCCTTATAAATTGGTTTAGTTCATCTTGCATGGCATTCATCCAATATTCATTCTCACAAGCTTCTTGTATATTTTTCGGTTCAAAATCCGACAAGAATGCTGTATGAGAGATCATATTAACATGTGAACGTGTCTGAATACCATGGGAGATGTCACCAATTATTAAGTCATGAGGATGATCTTTAACTTCAACAAATGACTTTGGTAAAGTTGAAGATATCTCAATCGGATCAGTCGACTTGACTTGTTCTTCAGTCGACTGCTTTACGTCAGTCGACTGGGAGACCTTATCAGTCGACTTATCAGACAGATCAGTTTGTTCTAAGGATTTAATCACATTATCTAAAGGTGATAAATCAGTTTCATCATCTTTATTTAAGGTTGATGAAGGTAAAGATTCATCAAATGTAACATGCATTGATTCTTCAATAGTCATTGTAGACTTATTGAAAATTCTATATGCTTTACTCCTATTTGAGTATCCTAAAAAGATACCCTCATTAGATCTAGGATCAAATTTGTCTAAATTATCTTTTGTGTTTAGAATAAAACACTTACAACCAAATGTCTTAAAGTAAGAGACTTTAGGAATTTTGTTAAAAAATAACTCGTAACAAGTCTTCTTTAGTTTAGGTCTTAGAAGAATTCTATTTAAAACATAACAAGCTGTAGCAATAGCTTCAGCCCAAAAATGCTTTGGTAGATTGCTTTCAACAAGCATAGTACGTGCGCATTCTTGCAAAGTCCTATTTTTCCTTTCAACTACTCCATTTTGTGGTGAAGCTCTAGGAAATGCAAATGAATGTGTTATACCATTCTTGTTGCAATATTCTGTAAACGTTTCATTTTCAAATTCTCCACCATGATCACTTCTAATAGTGACTATGGTTAGAGATCTTTGATTTTGAACGCGTTTACAAAAATGTGCAAATTCATCAAAGGCATCATTTTTATGTTTTAAAAAGAATGTCCAAGTGAATCTTGAAAAATCATCTACTAAAACAAACACATATCTACTTTTATTTAAAGAAGCAACTCTAGTAGGGCCAAATAAATCCGTATGAATTAATTCAAGTAGCCTACTAGTAGAGATTACTTCTTTTGTTTTAAAAGTGGATTTGATTTGTTTTCCTAGTTGACATGCATCACATAACTTATCCTTTTTAAAGGATAGTTTTGGCAGTCCTTTAACTAGGTTATATTTAGATAATTTTGAGAGATTTTTCATATTCACATGTCCAAATCTTCTATGCCATAACCAAGATTCATTGTTAGAGGCTATTAAACACAAGTCATTCGAAAAATCAATTTCATTCAAACACAATTCATAAATATTATTTTTACGAAAACTTTGAAAAATAACATTTTGCATAGTAGAATCATAAATTAAGCATGCATCTTTCTCAAAAATTATTTTATATCCTTTATCACATAATTGACTAATGCTTAAAAGATTATGCTTTAAACCATTAACTAATAATACATTTTCTATAGTTGGGTTAGAAATTTTACCGACCATGCCAATGCCTATAACTTTGCCTTTGTTGTTATCTCCAAAGGTGACGGTTCCTCCATCTATACTTTGAATGGTGGATAGTAGGTTGGCATGTCCTGTCATGTGTTTTGAACATCCACTGTCTAATATCCAGCGTTCTTTCTTGGATACCTATACAAAGTTTAAGGTAAATATGGTACCCTTTTTATTGGGTCCAAAACACATTAGTTTGGGGGAAACCAAACCCATGAAGAGTTTGATCTTCCTCCATAAGCAGGAATATAATAAATAGAATTACACACATTTAACATATATGATTTAATATACGCAATTCTATCATTCTGATTTAGATCGACTGGAACCCATACTAACTTGTTCTGTCCAGTCGACTTACCAGTGTTTTTCAGTCGACTGTTGGTGTATATCAGTCGACTGGTAGATACACTAGGTCGACTTACAGGAGGTTTTGATCTTGTCGAATAAGATCCACTTTCTCTGGACAGACGACTGGTTGTATGGTTCAGTCGACTTGACCGAACGTTAGCTTTGCTTTTATCACTAAAATTAAAAATCTTAGGCTTTGCAAAGAAATCATACAACTTGTGTGTAACACTAGGAATAGATGCTGATTTATTCTTACTAGCATTTACAACAGGAGATTCTTTTACAGCCGATTTTTTAAAACCAAGTCCATATTTTTGACTAGATGTAACTTGATGATGAAGCATATCATTTAAATTCTCTTTGCCTTTGTTAAACTTAGATACATTCTTTGACAACTCTTCATAATTCTTTTTGAGAGTTTCAAGATCAGTATCTAGACTTGCAAGGCGAGAATTTAAGGATTTTACTTCCTTATCAAGGTTAAGATTTTCTTGATTAAGTGATTGATTCACTTTCTCAAGATTCTTAACTCTAATCTTTTCTTTCTTTAACTCTTGGAATATTTCAGTAAACGCATCAAGAAGATCTTCGGAATCATAATCATTACTTACATGTTCTTGTGCAGCCATGAAACAAACATTTGCCACTTCATTATTTTCATCCGCTTCTTCGGAAGATGAATCACTATCATCCCATGTAGCTTGATAGGCCTTCTTGTTCTTGACAAATTTGTTCTTTGGAAATTTGTCCTTCTTGAAGTTGGATGATTTTTTCTTGTTCTTTGCATTTTCTAAGGGACAATCCTTCTTCATATGATCTATTTTATTGCACCTGAAACATGTAGGAAAGTCATTAGAATCTTTAACTTTAGAGTTAAACTTACCCTTCTTTAAGAACTTCTTGAATCTCCGAGTAAACATTGCTATCTCTTCTTCATCTTCTTCCTTATCTTCTGAATCTGTCATGGCTTTAAAAGCCAATGATTTCTTCTTTGCTTGGTGTGATTCTGTATCCTTCTTTCGATCTTCAAGTTGGACCTCATATGCCATGAGATTCCCAACAAGATTCTCGAGAGAAAGTGTTGACAAGTCATTTGCTTCCTCTATTGCTGTGGTCTTCTTCTCCCATTCTGGAGTGAGTGCACGCAAGACTTTTCTAACCATCTCTGCTTGAGTGTAAATCTTTCCGAGTGCCACAAGAGAGTTTGTGATGTCTGTGAATCTGGTAATCATCTCAGACACAGTCTCATTTTCCTTTATTCTGAACATCTCGAACCTGTGGACAAGAACAGAAATTTTAGACTCTTTTACTTTATTTGTTCCTTCATGTGTTACCTCGAGTGTATGCCAAATTTGATGTGCAGTTGTAGCATTTGATACACGGTTGAATTCTTCCTTTGTAAGTGCACAAAATAAGGCATTCATTGCTTTGGCATTGTTCATAGTCTGATTCTTTTGATCATCATTCCATTGTGCATATGGAATGGTAGGAGCAGTGTATTCCGTCTCTGTCATTTACCATATCTCGTAGTTGATTGATTGGAGATAGATTCGCATTCGGCACTTCCAATAATTGTAGTTCGTTCCATCAAATAGTGGTGGCCGTTGTGTAGATTGGCCTTCATGGTACTGATTTGTATTTGACGTAGTTGCCATAGCCTGTAACCTCGCTCTGATACCAAGTGTTGGATCCTGTAGACACGACAACAAACACTAGAGGGGGGGGGGGTGAATAGTGTTTATTAAAAACTGCAGAAATTTTTCTCGGTGCAGTCGACTGAGTAATGAAACAGTCGACTGATATGTTCAAATTAATTGAAAACACTAACTATGTGGAGTCGACTGATGAATGAGACAGACGACTGAAACCATAATAAAATTACAAATACAAACGGCACTGACCAGTCGACTGTCCAGAAGCTTTTTGTAAAACTAAAAATAAACAGGAGTGAATGCAAACACAAGACAATCAATCACAGAGTACACAAGATATATCCTGGTTCGGTCCTCCCGACCTACATCCAGTCCCCAAGCAACCCACTTGAGATTTCCACTATTCTTGAAAAATTACAAGAATACCCTACGGCATTACGACAACAACCTTGTCTAACCCGTAGTCCTTTCTCTCAACCAGAGAAAGCAGACCCACTCTACAACCAAGAGTGAAACAAAAAACCGACTCTACAACCTAGAGTCAAAAACACTCTCCAACCGAGAGCAAGAGAAAAAATACTTTACAGTCAACCTATAGCCTTGTTGGTGTATGTGTTGATGTACGTGGCTAACAAAAAAGGTCGACTTCTATACTCAGTCCAGAGCGAATTCAATGCTATACTGGACTGAATGTAGAGAACCAAAGTGTATGAACTTGAAAGCTTTGTTTCTCACAGAAAATCACTTAGAATGTTTTTCACAAGAATGCTCGGAAGTGTAAAAAATCATAGAGGCCTTTCCAGTGAGATCTGAAACTCTATTTAAAGAGTTTGATCTCCTGAACGTTGGGAAAAACAGTTACTTAACTGTCAACCAACAGATCTGAGCTTTTAAGTTTGAAAAAATTCGATTTTGAAAAACAGAAAACGGTCAAAAGCTCTCGAACAGTCGACTGGGTTGCCATATGAGTCGACTGATCAGAGTTTGAATAATTTTGAACAGTTTTGTACTATCAATCGACTGGCAGAAGCTTAAGTCGACTGGTACTCAAAAGTTAAAATTCTTCAAACTGTTTTGACTCTTTTTGGGGTTTTTAAGAGACACACAATATAAAAATTTTGAGTGTGTGTGTGTGTGACAAGGCTTTACATCAGACTACGACTCAACAGAAATTAAGATACAATGTTTACAAGACACAATAGTATAACACATTTGAGTTTGAAGTCTTGAGTCTTGAGTCTTGAATTGAGTCTTGATCCTTGTCTTGAAGTCTTGAGTCTTGAGTCTTGAATTGAGTCTTGATCCTTGTCTTGAAGTCTTCATCTGTATCCTTTTGAACTTGTTCATTTGTTCAGCTAGAATTGTCTTTGGTATGTTCACTGCAATGTTAGCTGTATAACATAGACATATAATAGACACATATTGCACTGTGTTGTGATCATCAAAATTAAGAATCAACAAGAGGGAAGTGCAGTGCAGGTGGTGAACAGTGTCTGATTACTAGTGAGATGATGTGATGCACCAGAATCTAAAATCCAAAACGAATTCATACTAGGAGTGGCAGAGAATGCAGGAGCAGAGGAGCCAGCATTGATAGACTGACCCATGAGTTGTAGTTCCAGCTGAGTGAGACGCTGCTGAAGATTAGTCCAATTAGCAGGAGACGACAAGGCTGGATTGACGGGCATGGCTGAGGATGTTAGGGAAGAAGTATTGCGAGGAGGAATAAGCAAAGTACTGCTGTGACTGAGAGGAGGTATAAGACTAGTGTTGCTGTGACTGAGAGCACAATGAGGAGGGAGATACTGCTGGTGTCTAGATCGGGGTAGGGGACAGGGTGGTGCTACCATTGGTGGAAGTAGAGGTGGGGTAGGGTAAGGAATGATGCTGAGAGAAGGTAGGAGGCCGGAGGCAGACTGAAGGTGGTGCGACTACTGTTTGAAACTGGAGGAGGAACGAGAGGCAGTTTGAGCTGGAAATTCGGTGGAGGCGAAAATATGTAAAAGAGACTGAGATTCCATCAAGTAATAGTACCTATAATTTTTTATTTTTTATTTTTTTTACTTTTTTTTTGGATGAAGACAGAGAGAAAAAAATACGGGTTTCGGGTTGAACGGGTTTGAAGGATTAAGGAATAGGGTAGGGGTTTTCAGAGTGTGGCAGCGGGATGTGGGGGGGGGGGATTCGGATAATGGGTTTAGAAAAGGAGTGGATTAGGGTTTGAGGTGGGAGAGTAGAGTGTCGGGTTAGAATTTGAGGTGGGAGACAGTGGAGATCGCGGGGGGGGTGTGTTGATGGAGGAGGTAGGGAGATGAGGCGGAGGAGGGAGTCGAGGGCGGGGTCTGTAGGGAGATGAGGCGGAAGAGGTTTTCGGTACGATGGGTTTCAGTACGGGCAATGGTTTCGGGGGAGAAGGTAGAAGGCAGAGGATGGCGACTGGAGGGTAGGGGATGACGAGGATGACGAGGATGATGACGAGATAGGGTTTTCGGTGTTAGGTTGTGGCGAGGAGGTGGGTACGCCGGATATGAAAGGGTTTTTCTTCTTTATACGAAGCTTTTTTTTTTGTGTGGCTGTTGGATTGGAAAAGAAACCCTAATTTCTTGTAGGAGATTTTTGGAGCTCTGATATCATGTGAAATTCTCTGCCACTATGCTAAAACTTCGAAGTTATTGAACGTTTGAGAAAAATTGCACTTGTATTCTAAAATGCTCCCTCAGGTTGAGAGCCCATTTACTTAGTGGGCCAAACCAACGAGATAAATGCTCAAAAAATTGTGGGCCGAAACCTGGACTATACGCAGTGGTAATTTTTTTTTAATCCGCATTTAAATTGCGTAGCCGGTAGGATTTGAACCTGGGTTGCTCTGATACCATGTGAAGATAAATCAGAGAGATGAAAACAATACTGAATATTTAATTGAGAAATAACTGAATAAAATATCTCCTATATATAGGAGTGAACCATATACAAAATTAGTCCAATACCCAATGTGGGACTAAAATATCTAACAAAAGGATTTTGAATCAGATAACCATAACCATATTTAGAGTAATCACCCGTAAAGGTAATAAAATACTCATAGGCTCCTCTAGACAAGAGACCATATAATTAGTGTGAATCAATTCTAATCATTTTCTGACTCCCAACCCGTTATGAGGGCATTTGGTCATTTTACTTGCTAAGTAGGATTCATATACTTTACAAGGTGTTATCACTAAGTGACTAGGAAATTCAGTGCAGCAGAAGTAGAACAAAATGCAACAACCGATCACAAGAAAAATCAAGCAAACGTAGACAACACAAAACACAATAGCACACACAATTTTTCCTGGTTCGGTGAACCTAATCTGGGGAAGAAATAACTGAGATATTGTTTAACTAGAAACAACGCAAGAGTTGCATTATTCTCACCAAGAATTTATCTATTTCTCAAACCTCACTAGAAGGTACTCTGTTGTTTACAATGAAAAAATCTCAGATGAAGTACTCCTCCATCTCATTGACGTCATTAAATTATTTATAGAGATCTAGAAAATCCTAGGTTGTAGTCTTGATCCTTAACCGTTTGATAAACCCGAAGAAATATTCATGCAATAAGAGTCATATGATATAACTTAGAGAATAAATTTGGGCTCAAACAATTCCCAAAGAATTGGCCCATAATGTTGTCACCGCCTCTTGCAGTCGACTGCCCAAAGTGGCTGTCAACTAACATCCCTAGCTCCCCCAAAAATAGCAACCTTTCTTCTTCCTTCTTTGCTTCCTAACATCTTCTTGCTTTGCCCATTTCTTGTCAAATCGAGCCTACTATGCAAGACATAACCCTAACACTACAAAAAAATTATTTCACACCGGCGTTTCTACTCCGGCGTTTTGGTAGAAATGTCGCTGTAGAAACCAGTTAATTTGGTAGGAAAAAAAATACCACTCTACACCGGCGTATATGAAAAATGCCGGTGTATGTAGGTATACACCGGCGTTTTCGCGTTAAAACGCCGGTGTATGTGAAGGATAAGTGACGCGTACTCCAGTTGACATATATCTCTCTAACTTTCTCATTTTACTTATCCCCTTTCCCTAATTTTTCACTCTCTCTCTCCATCTCCTTCCTGGCAAATCGAAAACCCCCCATCCCTTCCCCCGCCCCCTCTCCCAGCGTCGCCGCCTCCTCCCCCGCTGTCAGGGGTTCCCCCATCGCCACCCCCTCCTCCGGCGTCACCCTTCCCCATCACTGTCCCATCGCCGCCCTCAACCCCGCCGTCGGCCCTTCCCCCATCGCCGCCCCCTCCCCCACCGTCGCCCCTTCCCCCCATCGCCGCACCATCACCGCTCCCCTCCCCTGCCGTTGCCCCTTCCTTTACACAAACCCTAGGTTTGTTCTTGAATTAATCTTGTGGTAATCTAGCGAGTTGTGGTGATCTTGTGGTAAAAAAATCATACCTGTTCTTGTGTTTCTTTATTTGAGAGTGATTTAAGTTTGTGGGCAAAACCAACATTATTTGAGAGTGATTTATTGAATCTTCTTGTGTATATGTAGCTTTGTTCTTCTATAGTATCATGCTAAATATTAGTTTAAATGCTGTTGTTTAAGTGATTTTATCATCCTAAGCTTAGTTTGCTATATAATTGCATATTTGAGTTGCCACATGATCGGGCTCGAGTAGCCCTTGAAACGAGCTCTAAAAGAGCTCGAAAACAACAGTTTTGCTGGCGTAGGTTGCTGTTTTTGTTGGCTATCATTTTTGCTGTTTAGGGTGGCTGTCATTTTTGCTGTTTAGGGTGTTTTCATCACTCTTTTGTAGGTTTATCTTCTTGTTTTGATGCTTGGGCAAGTGGTCCTAAGTCTAGGTTAGCTTGCCTTTGTTTTGTGTATGATTAGGAGCTCAAACAGTCGATTGATTCGTTGTTTTGAGCTGTCTATTGCTAGCTAAATTTGCTTGCTGTTTTGGGCACTTGCATCGCTCATTTGATACATTATTTACATTATTTGCATCGCTTCTTGTTTTGAAAATGAGATTGTTCTTTCTCATTGGTTTTAAGTGATGATGAGATGGATTATGTAACTGAAGTTGCATACTATGATTTTCAGAGGAGTGACTAGTGATGAAATAATCCTGTTTGAACTTATGTTGTATCATTTGGTTAATTTGGTGTTTGTGAAACTCACTCAAATGGTTCACCAAGATTCATTTCTGAGAAATAAGCTCGTGAAATAGTGGAATTAGGTTTCCTTTTTTTTTGTTCTGTTGAAAATTTTGTGGCATGTACATCTTTTCAGCCTTCAATGATAATCAACAGAGTTTGAACTTGATAACAAATTAGTCATTACATATTTACATATGTGCTATCTTCTATTTCTGCTCTATAAGCTGAACATCCACATTGCATATGCGTTAAACTTTAAGCTGTAAGGTGTTGATTTTGCATATTTGTAGATGATCATATAAATTCTCTAACAATCTTCGGCATCAGCTATATTTAGCTTGATTTATCAAGCTAGAATATCAATGATCCACAGCTATTTTTTTAACTGGCTCTTTTTTTCTCTAATATTCAATTGGCTCATTTGTTAACATATGAACGTTCGGTAACAGGGGCTTTTCTTTTATATCTAACTGAAGAAGGTGATGGTTTGATTGCAAGCATGGTTGATGGTGTTTTGTTACAGTTCTTATGTTGAAATGATTTTTTTCCTTCTCTAAGATCAACTTCTCTATGATCAATGCAGCCTGTAATTTGCATTGTAGATATGTGATATGTAGATATGTGATGGGCATGGATGGATCCAACGAAATTGTAGTATTTGGAGGTGTGGATCATGGTTCTCGCCACTCCTTTGTAGGAGGTGTAGATTTGTGCATATGTATGTATGTTCTTCAACTTAATAAGGGAAGAGGAGGAGGAGGAGGAGGATATTCCTGACTGGGGTGCTCACATGCTTGCAACTTTATATTTTTGATGGGTTTCTTTGAATGGGATGAGGTTGTTTGAGTTGGAAAGGGAAAAAAGGCAATCCTTTTGATGGATTTTTTGTTGAATGGGTGTTTGACAGTAGAAAGTAGTAAACTTAAGGGTATTTTTAGGGCTAATGTTGAAGAAAATACACTGAAGTTTGCTACTTTTTATTGTGATGTAATTGCAGATGATAAAATGTGGATATGGGTATTTTACAGTAGACAGTAGTAAACTTTAATGTAGTTTCTGTATATGAGTATATGAACTATCTGAGAGCTTGATTGGTGGGTACTTTTTTTAGGGCTAATTTTGAAGAAAATGCCCTAAAGTTGACTAATTATTGTTGTGAGGTAGTTGGAGAGAACAAATGTGGATTGGGGTATTTTACAGTAGAAAGAAGTAAACTTTAGGGTATTTTATAATGAATTAGTGTTTATTGTTTTGTGCTGATGTTGTTGTTGTGGTGTAAAATGGACTAGCTATTGATGCTCCTGGTGGGTTTTGTTCGAATGGTGGTCCAGGTATGGATTAACTTTGTGAAATGCTTGAATGCTTACTTTTCTTTTTCACTTGTGTGGATGGAGATTCTTTCTCATCTTGGTTTGAAAATGAGATTGTTCTTTCTCATTGGTTTTAAGTGAAGATGAGATGGATTATGTAACTGAAGTTGCATACTATGATTTATAGAGGAATGACTATTGATTAAATAATCCTGTTTGAACTTATGTGGAGGTGAGATCACATTATTATGTTTATGAGATTACAATTTGATGATATTATACTATTATGCTTCATTCTTTTTTTATTGGGGCTCTTTTAGTTTTGCAATTGGTTTTGATTGCAAGATTGCTCAAGTTTTTTATTTTTATTATCATTATTTTTTAATTATTTTTTTAAATATATATCTACCCCGGCGTTTTTACAAGCGCCGGGGTAGCTTTCAGCAAAAACTGATAGTCCACCCTTTCGGTGGCGTTTTCCAACCGCCGGTGTAGTTTTAGCCTATACCGGCGTTCGTAAAAAATGCCGGGGAATGTCCCTAAGCTACAGCGACACACGATTCAGCAACACTTGCGCCGCCGATTTATAAAACGCAGGTGGTATCTACAGCGGGATTTAAAAATGCCGGTGAATGTGGAAAAAAATGCCGGTAAAGACTGTTAGTGTTGTAGTGTAACAATCTCCACCTTGCATTTCATATAAATTGCTTCCACACCTGTGTGACTTATTGCTTCTAGACTTCCCTTTCTCTTCTTGTAAACAACGCGATTCAGTGGCTTACCTACATATGTTATTTCTTCAATTATATGGCCCCTCAAGGGCATACTCCAATAGATGTTAACACAGAGAAGTCATCCTTCGTACGAACTCCACATACCTCGAGGCATTCTCCACATCTTGATTGTAACGTCGTGATCTCGCTTCAGTGATTCTAGTGGCGACAAACTACATGCTTTAGGAACAATGGGATTTAAAAAACACTCGATTGAGTTTTACCGTTCCTACAAAGTTTGTACAGGTTGTGTTGAACACCCCTCCTTTCTTATGACAACCTTCCCAACTCCACATCGAGTTGTGTGCCTGCAGCCCCTTTGCTTCAAGATTTCGCACGGATATTAGGTTATGGTTTCAACAAAGGAACATGCATGACCTTCTCCAACGTAAACTTCTTTCCATATCTTCAACGCAACCGTCCTCTTACCCACTACGTCACAATTGTGAGCCTTTCCACCCTGCTCCTTCTTGCCTTTGGCTTTTGCCTTGTGCATATAAACATTCGCATGTAAGTATGTAACAACTGATGCCTTTGAAGTTTCAGCGACATCTTCATGTCCTATAGAGACCTGGCCAATTTAAATTAAGGCAACGATATGTCATTCATGCCATAATTCATCCTGTAAGAGTATAGCTGACCGGTCGAGATTGCAAGATCATACCAATCTGGCTTTTAGCGAGCATAGTGGGTAAATACCCCACTTTTCAAAATTATTTAGCCAAATACCCTTCTTCCAAAAATATTTAGCCAACTACCCCTTTTAATTAAATAACCAAAAAGCAAAATTTTATATATAACCCCACTCTAGAAAATATAAACTATAATACACCTTAACCTTAGAAAAAGCGGGATAATTCATAGAAAATACAGAAACTTAAATTAAAAAATCTTTCAAAATTCAAGATTAGATACGTTGATAAAAGATTAGTAGAAAGTAAGCATATCGCCAATAAAGAAATATCGGAATACCTATTACTAACAATAAAAGTAACTAATCAACTACCTAAAGAGATACAAAAACAAATAGCATACAAAGTATTAGATTACAGAAACGAAGAAGCAAGTTGGTATTGCCAACGCCTACTAGCAGACAAAATAGTAGGACATGGAGCCAAAAATTTATTTAAACATACAAGACTTGGAAGAAGTTTACACCGGTCCTGAAATGTTCATTGATATAAGAAAAGATTTAAGAATCATAAATAAAAATATAAAAGAATTAGGAAGATATATAACAGAATACCCAGAAGAAGAACTAGATATAACAGAAGAAGGTATGAAAGAACTTGAAGCCATAACGAAGCTTAACATAAATATTCTAGAAATAGAAGATTTAATGGCAAATCCTAATTCAGAAGAAGTGCAAGAAGCCTTGAAAAATCTAGATATAGCATACGAAGAAGTAAAAATGGACCAAGATAAAATTATTGAAAAACCTTCAGAAATTCCAAGTAACATGTATGAAATTTTAAGACCACCACCTCACAAAAAACCATACCAATTACCATGGAAATGGCAAAATACAAAAAGAAGAATGCAACTAGGAAAAGGTAAAGAAAAAGAAACTCCAAAATATGAACCAACAGAACACTTTGAAAAAGGAATAGCAGGAAATGGAGAATGGTTAGACCTAGATTGCGTAAAAGATGTAGATAGAACAATTGAAGAATGGGTAAAAGCGTCACTAATAGTAGGATTTAGACAAAACCTTAACGGAAATGCATTTGAAAAATTCATAGAAGCTACCTTTATGGGAGTAGTAGCAAAATGGTGGAATGGACTAGAAGAAGAAGAAAGAAATACTATAAGAAAATCAAGACCAATTGATGATAATGGAACTGAAGAAAGTTCAGGACAACGGACTTTAGGTTTAAAAGAAATAATTACAAATTACGAAAAAGCAATAAGAACCGAATTTAGCGTATACGATAAAGGAGAAAAACACACTATATATAAAAAGAATCAAGCAAGATGGAGACTAAGTAACTTAGAAATATGCAACATGTGCCATTTTGACAACTATGCTTGTGAATTCCGAGAATATTATCAAGATAGTTATTACACAAAAGAAGAACAGAGTCCAATTTTAGACTCATTCTTTCTAAAATTACCTGATCCATGGAGCATAAACATATATAGTGCATACATAAATGAGAAAGTAAAACCAGAAGTAGACACTTTAGGGTATAGAACGCAATTTGTAAAAGATTATAGAGACAAAGTATGCCAAGATGCTAGAGCAACAATGAAATATTATAGAACGTATAAACAAAAAATCTGCTGTGAAGATGCAAGACCAAATCATTGGGGATGCAATAATAACTATAGATATAATAACTATAAATACACAAAGAGGAATAATCACAAATTCCAAAAGTATTAACCAAAATATAGGAAAACTTTTAAGAGATATAGAAAACCTTTTAAAAATACTTTAGAAAAATAAATAAAAACAAAAATAGGCAGTATACGAAAAATCCAAAAAAATGTAATTGTTACATATGTGGAGAGGTAGGACATATATCACCAAATTGTCCTAAAAGAATGAAAAAAGAAAATGTAAAATACGTAGAAGAAATTGAAGAAATGAATAACATAAATTATGAACCCATAGAATATGATGAAGAATGGTCGGATATAAGTGAAGATGAAGAAATAATGGTAATGGAAGAAGATAGTGGAAGTAGTGAAGGTGAAACAGAAGAATGTGAAATATACATGTTAACTGACCTAACAGAAATAGGAGAACCCTCAGAAAGAGAAGAAAACAATGAAGAATTAAGAGAAAGAATGTGCTTTGACATACAAAAATACGATAAAATAAGAGAGACCAAATTAGATATAAATCCAAAAGAAATCTTTAAACTACCAATATTTGAAAGAAAGAAAAGCACCATAGTAATAGCTAGGAATAATGAACAACCTATAGACATTGAACAAGCACAAGGCAAAACCATAATCCCATTAATAACAGAAAGAATAATAAGACAAGAGATGGAAAAGATAAACGAAAAAACCAGAAAAACATTAAGACACATACATTTAGGAGCTGTACAAATAATAATAAAAGCCTATTTTAAGGACGGAATAAATACACCACTCCAAATATATCTAATGGATGATAGGATAATATCAAGTACACAAGACGCCTTAATAGGAATAGTGCAAGGAAACCTAATGTACCAAAAGATAAAGTTCACAATAAAACCTAATTTCTCTATAAGCATGACAGAAGAAAATAAAGATAAAAGTCTAGTCATGTATCATAAGTTATCAGGTATAGAAATGATAGAAAAAAGCAAAGTTATGAGCATTCAAATAAGAAATATTTACGCTTTCACTAGTAAGCACGAAGTAAAGAATAGAAATACGGACAATTTTAAAATAGAGCCGCTATTCAGCGAAATCATAAGGTACAAACTAGCTAGAGAAAATCCTGAAATGACTATACCAAGTTATATAGAATTCGACTTTAATAAAGCAAAAGAAACCGAAAAAGGAAAAACACCTCAAATAATGTTTGGAAAGAGGTCACTATCAATAAGAAATAAACAACTAGCATTAGAATTAATACCAATAATAAATACATTAGAACACCAAAACAATAACCAATTTAAAATAGAAATAGAATATTATGATAGCGGAAAATGGAATAAACAAATAGCCTTAGTCGACACAGGAGCTACCAATTCACATATTAAACAAACAAATATAAAAACAACTGAATTAATAACATTGGATAACCCATATTATTACCTAGATTATTACAATAATAGACATCCAATTGTACATAAAATCATACTACCAGTAAGGATAAATGGTAGAAAGGAAATGTTGTTACACTTACATGTAGACCCAGAACAACATGTTAATGATATGTTATTAGGAACTGACTTCCTTACATCAGTACAACCTTACTCGATTCAAGAACAAAAAATCACAATAACAGTAAACAAAGAAAGCATGGTAATAAATAGGATATTGGACAAATGAATCTATTAAGAGCAACAAAAACACATTATACATCCTAACAGAATTTGTTTACGACGGATACAAATCAAGAAACTATCATAGTCTAATAGACACCGGAGCAGGTACTGGTTTATGCCGCGAGAATATACTACCAAAATGGAAACAAGATGGTTTTAATAAAAAAGCCATATCTAGATTAACCGGACAAACAATCATACTGGACAAATACCAACAAAACATTAGTGTACAAATAGGAAGTTACATACTAAAAATACCCATAGTATACCAATTTAATGATATGAATAATGACGTACTCTTAGGAAATGACTTCTTCCAACAATACTATCCCATAACTATATCACATAAATCAGTTGTATTTACAACACCTTGCGGACACCAAGCAATAGTAATTAGAATAACACAACCATATTCCAGAACTGACCTACCATACATCAGAGTTTCTTCAACCCAGCATGGTGAATATCAATACTTACCAAATAAAACTAGAATACAACAAGTTCAAATAACTACTACAAAAGAAATTTTACAAAAACAATTAGAAGATCTGTGCGGAGAAGACCCCTTGGCAAAATGGAACTTAAGTAAACCCACGGCACATATAGAGTTAATAGATAAGAACAAAATAATTAAAATTAGACCAATAAGACATACTCCAACAGACCTAGAAGAATTCAAAATACACATAAAAGAATTAGTAGAAAATAATTATATAAGGAAATCACAAAGTCCTCATTCATCACCAGCATTCATAGTAAAAAAACATTCAGAAGAAAAAAGAGGTAAATCTCGAATGGTAGTAAATTACAAGGAATTAAATAAAAATACTAAGAGATTTGGATATCCACTACCAGATATGCAAATACTACTTAACACAGTAAGAACAAGAAAAATATATTCGAAATTTGACTGCAAATCAGGATTTTATCATGTAAAATTAACAGAAGATTCAAAATCTTTAACGGCATTTAGCACACCTCAAGGATTTTATGAATGGAATGTATTACCATTCGGCTATAAAAATATCCCAGGAATATTTCAAGAATATATGGATAAATTTTTTGAAAGATACAACAATTTCATATTAGTATCTGTAGACGATATTCTAATAGGGTCAGAAAATGAAGAACATAAAGAACATTTACTAAAATTCATAGAAATAGTGAAAGATGCAGGCATTATACTATCAAAAAAGAAGATGGAATTATTCAAAACTGAGATAGAATTCTTGGGAACAAAATTATCACATGAAGGAATAGAATTACAACCACATATAGCAGAAAAAATAAAGATTTTTCCTAATGTCTTAAAAGAAAAAAGAGAAGTGCAAGCTATAATAGGATTACTAAATCAAACAAGAGGATACATACCAAATTTATCAGCAAAAACAAATTGGTTGCAACAAAAACTCAAAAAGTCTAAGAAATGGGAATGGACCCTAGAGGATGAAGAGAAACTTAAAATATTAAAACAACAAACTTCAGAATTACCAAAGCTAAGACTACCGGTTAAAGAATGTTCTTGGATAATAGAAACTGATGCATGTGAAACTAATTGGGGAGCGGTATTAAAATTCATTGAAATAGGAGAAAGTGAAGAAAAATTAGCTAGATATACTAGTGGTTCTTTCACACAAACCCAACAAAATTACCACATAAATGAAAAAGAACTACTAGCAATCTTAAAAGCTATAAAAAAGTTTGAATTATTCATAATACATACAAAATTTATGGTAAGAACAGATAATACACAAGCAAAAAGTTGGATCAATAAAATAATAGACCCAACCATAGCAAATAAAAGATTGATTAGATGGTAGATGGAGTTAGCACATTACGATTTCTTAATAGAAAACATAAAAGGAAAACTTAATATTTTAGCCGATTTCTTATCAAGAAATTAACTATTTCCACTTGTTGCAGAATGGAAACCCGAGTTCAGCAAATAGAAAGAGATATAGTCTACCTAAAGGAGACAGCAGAGCAATTAAAAGGAGTATTTAACCAGTTACAACTACAAATATGTGGACTCCAGAGTCTGTTCTATCAGCATATAAGCCAGCATGTAACCACAGAAAATATGGCGGATGAAAAAATGAGTGAGATAGGTGAGCCTTCTCAGTCAGTTAAGGAAGAAGCAATTACATCTCCAAATAAAACCACATATAAGGAGACACTTCCTACAGAGAAAGCTCCTATCAAAACGTCAAAGAAAATATTATTTTTACAATATATTCAGAAGATATGCCAAGTAACTGAAGTAAACCAATTCATCAGAACCATATCTCAGCAGCACATGAACAAGGCCATCATCCTACTAGGAGTCAATCCGAGAACAACTAGGGCACTATTCGAAAGAGGACTTATCCATTGTATTTACCCATCCAGAGAATGTGAAGAACTAATCCACCTACCAAGAGAAATTTACAAGGCAGCTAAAAGTTATTTTGGGCTCACTAAGGCCTCAAAAATATATGTTAGAATGTATTCAGCCATCCCAGAGTATCTAAATGATGAGGAAGAATACCCAGCGGAACATGTTATAAAAATAGGGATGACCACCCAAATAATCTATGGAGCATCAAACATTGTACCATTTAAGGCCGAAGAATTTGAGAAATTAATCCCAGAAAGAAGAGCAATGGGCTTTAAGAACATGTACTGTGAATTAAAAGACATAAAACAAAGAGACAGTAATATATGGATCTATGACAGCCCAGATCCAGATAAAATAATAATGTATAGTATAGCAAAAATCAAACAGCCACAAGATAAACATGAGCTGTTTGACAGCTGGTACCAGATACTATCTACTGGAGCAATGACAATGACAGCAGAGACAGCTGTACATTACTGTAGCCTGATGAAGATGGAACACCTAGCCTGATGAAGATGGAACACCAACATAAATGTGCAGTATGTGAAGATGTCGGCCAAGAGGAATCCCTTTTCCTGGAATAGGCCAAAAATGTAATCAGAGCATTTAATGTAACATGATGTAAGCACTGATGTAAGAAAAGAAATAATTGTATATGTGATGTAAGCAGTGATGTAAGGAGAATAATAATTGTATCTGGTGTGAAGCCATCCCTTCGGCTATAAAAGGGAAGGCAGGGTAAAGGAGAAGGCAGACTACTTTTGGCAAAGAAAAAATTCCTCATAATCTTTGTAAGTCTGTTTGTAACATGCTTGAAGAAAATAAAATGTCTTTTATGAGTTCATCTATCAGCCTCCGTAGAAAATAAGGTATGAACAACTAAATTCCTTTCCCCTAGAGAGAGTTTTGTAAGGCTCTGCCTAAATAATCTTGCAAAAAGACTCATTTGCTACCTTCTATAGTTAGACTTTTGTGGTTGTCTGTACCAAAGTGCTACTAGTTGTTCTAGACGTATCTCTTGGATGAAGCTCTATTGAGGGCATAGTAATCTTAAGATGGGAAGAACGTAAAAGGAGCACAGAAATCGGGGTGCATACCGGGGGGTATTTTATCCACTGGTAGCAACTGGTACAAAACAGATAAAAAAAAGGTTAACTAGGTCGGAAGCATGATGGGCCGTTTTGTTTTGATTTTTAGGTATCCTTAGAAATCTCTCTCTGCTCTTTATTTTATAATTGCTTATTATTCGAAAGAATTAATGGATAATAATTTCGGTATTGCCTCACCAATTTTTGAATTAATGGTTAATTACCAAGGAAGTGACAGAATGCTAGTTTTTGATGTTTATTATCCTCACAGACAAATAAGCATGGATGATTGCTACGAATTCAAATTATTCTTTTTTAGCATTCAACGAGTAATAATTATAACAATAAACCAAATAATTCCTGGAGAAACTAGTAATATAAATGTTGAAATAATTGACGATCTAACTTATCACGAAAGATCTTTGTTATTTTATGAAAATGGTATATTTAGTAGTTACGTTTGGAGTCCTACGACTGCATACAGACAATTTCTAGAAGAACATGAACAGAATGAAGGAGAACATAGACATACAGAAGAACTCGAAGAACCTCCATATGATAGTGAAAAATATGAGACAGAATCAGAATATATAAAAGAACTTGACGACGATGACGACGAAATTCCCATCATTCCTGATTACTTTTTCAGAATTGACAATATCCATTATTTCGAAGAATATTATTTTTCAAACTTTGATCTTTATTTCAACCATTTAGACTTTATTCTTTAAACTTTAAAAGTTTTTGATACTCTCTTCCTTTTAATTTTCAGGCCTCCAGGAGATTAAGCGCTACTCACACCTACAACATAAAAGATCTCACGCACCCACCCAAGTGGTATCAGAGCCAGTACAAAGTAAGTAAATTTAATTTAATTTTAAGAATTTTCTGTATATTTATTAATAATTTATAAGGTAGAAAGCAGAAAAACTAAAATCTAATAATAGAAATAAAAATTATCCTAAAACCCAAAAACTTTTAGTTTTTGTAGAAAGGTCACACATCCTATAAAAATTACTATAGGAAAAATACTACAGAAATCTAACTAAGAACTAGGGTATTTCACTAATTATTTTCAAAACAAGGGTATTTTACTAAATATTTTCAAAAAGAGGGTTAATAAGCCAAATAACTCGCTTTTAGCATCAATTTGGGTTTGTACTCCGTCCTTCAAACTCATTCAAGTGCAACTTAATATTGAGGCAATGATCAGATGATCCCTCGGCCATTTGGGTTACGCAACTATTCAAAACCATTTCCCAAAAAAAAATAAAAATGCTGCGGCTTCAGGATACTGCATCATTAATGCGCTATGAATAGCAAGAGGCAAAACCGAGACCGTAAATTATTAAGAATTGATGCTAGGTTATAACATCTAGACATTTCATTAGCTTTTTGCCACTTCTTATGCAATGTATTTGCCTCTGCAGTTGCCCTTGCACTTGGAGGTGAAAGATAGTGCTTCTTGAACACAAATTTGTACTCCTCGATTATCGACACTATGAAGATTTCTCTTCCAACCAGCGTAGCTTGGTCCAATTAATTTGTTCTCTTTGAGTATCACAGAAAAAGAATTGAATGACAACATGACCCAAAGCATAACCAGAAATACATGGATAAGTTGTTTCATTAATTTAATTATGTGAATTATCATAAAACTTCTATTATAATTTTTATTTTTATGGAATCCATTTAAATAGCAGATCTTATATTTTTAGATAATGTGGCAGCTGATTTTCTCTTAAAGACCCTCCTTTAAAGATCCTTCTTTGGGTGGTGTCAATATAATAGAATCCCAAATGAAAACAATGTCATCTATAGATTAAGAAATCTTAGAAGTTGCAAGATCCCACCATTACTTTAGTCTCAACAATATTATAATTATAGCTATTTATTTGGAAATTATGCTAGAAAAAATATTGTCAAGTGTACGTACAACTATGAACCAAATCTATTTGAACTCGGCAGTCATAGTTGAAACCTTCTTTGTGAGATTTCTCCTTTGAACATGGTCCACCGATCTAGCATTTAGCCAAAATAACTAGACATCGAAAAGTAGTTATTCCCCCTTAGGAGTGAATAATTTTTAAGTCTATAGTTGCTATCTTGATTCGCTAGTCACAGTTGCGACCTGCTTTAAGAATATTTATCGTTTGAACATGATCTATATATCTAGCATTTAGCAAAACTAACTAGACTTTAAAAATATTGTTAGACCTCTTTTAGTAGTTAATCTCTTCCATTTTCAAACAAACCCTAATTTTGTACCTATATAAACACTTGTAATACACGTCCAAGGTATATCCAACAAATATAAATGTGTACCGCACGTGTAATCCAAATCAAAACATTCAAATATAAACTTTTTTTTTATTATTCATTTAATTTGATGACTTAACTTTTTTTAGAGGTGTATCTTACATACATTATATCAGTAATGTTTTAAAGTGTTATAGTTTCGTCAATGGAGCCCGGAGAATTTCATAATCTTTCTTCAACTTGATTTTAAGTTTAAAACATGATTCTTATTTTTCCCTACTGTTACATGGTATTTTAAAAACTAATTTGGTTGTGATAAAGTAATATGAAAATTTGCACACGACAAATAATCATGATATACTCAAGAACACGATATTTTCTTAAAGTAAAATTAATTCTAAAACTCCTTCATGATTACAATAATTCAATAAATATTTCGTGACTTTTAGAGAAAGAATCAATTTTTCTACGATGCAAAATTTGAAAATCACATATGACAAATAATCATGATTAAAATCCCACATGATTAAAATGTTGAATTAAAAAATCCCACATGATTAAAATAAATATTTTATGACATTTGGAAAAACAAACAATTTTTCTAGAACAAGAAAAAAAGGATCCCGAGAATAGAATGAAATTTTTAACACAAAATAGTAAACCCTGTGATACCATGGTCCAGCATGATAAATCACAATGAGCATGCACATGAATCCCAACATACAAAAACTAAAACACATATATCGAAATTTAAAACACAAATATCAACTAAAACACAAATATCAACTACAGTAAGTATATATATATCCTCTCATGGTCAAGTCTTTTGCATACTGCAATCTTCCATACACTCAAACGATCGTGAGAGTTAGTCTATTATGAGATGGTGAGCTCAACTTCTTATCGCGAGCTGAAGTTTTCAGCCGTTCGATCGCGATCCGATGGCTCAGATTTGATCCGCTCAAACGACTGATATGTTGAGGGGTAAAATAGTCATTTCACTATTTCTTTCTTTCTCATTCAGCTCTCCCGTTCTGTCTCTCTTCGTCGAAGAAACCCTACTCATATAGATCTGACGTTCTCTCTCTCTCTTCGACGAAAACCCTACTCTCTCCCGCTTTCCCGTTCTCTCTCTCTCTCTCCCTCTCTCTCTCTCTTCGTCGAAGAAACCCATCTGTTGATTTAAACCCATCTGCCGATAGGGTTTCGATTTCTACTCTCTCCCGTTCTCTCTCTCTCTTCGACGAGAAACCCAAATCGCCGATAGGGTTTCGATTTGTTCTGAACCCTACCTCCTTACTGAGCAATTAATCGAAGAGTAACCCTAGTCCCCAATCTTCTACGCTCCACCTCTCACTCTCAACGCACTATCAGCTGAGCCCCTAAATCGAAACCCTAAATCGTAACCCGATCAGCTGAGC
This sequence comes from Hemerocallis citrina, assembly GCA_017893485.1. Taxonomy (NCBI): domain Eukaryota; kingdom Viridiplantae; phylum Streptophyta; class Magnoliopsida; order Asparagales; family Asphodelaceae; genus Hemerocallis; species Hemerocallis citrina. The sequence goes on from CM030360.1 coordinate 294,882,310, forward strand.
CCTTCTTTGTTAATCCAGCGAAGCGTCGACCTCCTAGCAAAGCTGCAATGTTTTTATCAAGTAATCTCAATTTCAATTTTTTTTTCCGTTTATAATTGTTCATGTTTATTGTTAGATTTTTATTTTGGAATATATGTATGAATAGGAAATTAGTTGAAAAACATTATAAGCTGGCTAGCACGGTTTAGAAAAAAGATTATGTTATGGTAGCATGGATTAGAAAATAGGAGGGCATCGATTGTGTCTGATCTACTAAAATAATCTTGTCCATATTATCTTAATGTAGAATGAGGTAATATTACTGATTGGGAATGTTATTTGTTCTACTGTAAAGGTAATATTATTTGTATACGGCGTCCTTCATGTGTGAAGGACTTTACAGATATCCAGTATATGTAAATATTTGTGCGAAGGGATTTCTAGAATCGATAATTTAGCTAGCTTCTTTAAACACAACTGAATGGTAAGAACAATATTAGTCATACAAACTCAAATAACCCCCAAAAAATGTGCTACTAGAGCAGCTGGTTTCCATAAAATAAATTTAGTTAAGTTACGTGCCATTGAATTGATAAAGCCATCAACTGTTTTTTTCTTTACAGGCTTGATTTCTTTGTTAGGTTTAGACAATAAAATTAGTACACAATGACATACATGGCCTACATTTTGATGAGAAAAGAAGATGAAGTGTTTGATAAGTTTAGGAGAAAAGGTTGTCTGAAAAAACAATCCATTTCATAGTTATATTTTGATCATGCATTTAGGCTTGTGTTACGCTTTCATCTTTTATTTGGCTTTGTGTTATTTTCTTCAACTGCAACATATCAGTTTCACTTGGACAGTTGGACCACACAGGTAGATATGTTATCTATAAGTATCATTAATGGTTATCCAATTGGATGAGTGTGCACTTCCAACATAGTTTAGTTTTTTTAGTTTTTTAAGTTGTAGCTTGTTTTTTTATGTTTATTATGTCATTTTTCTATGTAGAATGGAGTTTGAAAATGAAGAGTTACTAAGGCAAGATGTTCATACTGGTTGGAGAGACGTTGTTGCTGCTAATTTTGGTGTGTGAGCAAACAGATAAATTTGTGGATTCTTGAGAAAACGAATAAGGCAAACCTGTTGACATTCACCAACGTGTTGCCTTATTTCTCGCTGCTGCCGTGAACTTGCACAAAGTTTGATACACCGGGATGGATCCCGGCGACGAACCTTCTGACGCTCTTGTCAGTAATCAGAAAAATTAAGAAAGAGTTTTATGTAGAAAAAGATTGATTACCCTGTTATGGTGGGGGGAGAGGGGTATTTATAGTCGCCTTAGGAACCCGTTTCGAGATAAGGATAAATCTCTAATTCCCGGTATTTTTGGATAAGATGTAGAGTTTAAATCGTTTCATGGAGATAACTATGAATTTGAATTACTTTTTATTCATCTGGGTTGGCTTGTAACAGGTTGCTACCCATACCCAGTAGGACAGATCCGTTCATGGGTTATTGAGCTTTGAAGAAAGACCCAGTTCCTATTTCAGACCCGTTTGTAGGTGAAATTACCATTTTACCCTTGAGAGCTTTAAGATTCGTGCCCGAACGATCCCTTATTTAATCCTATTTTTAGCTATATCACGAGCCCCCACTCTTGGAGACTGAGTTCTATGGTCTTTAAGGAGTAGTTTTGTTGTCCTAATGGCATACATGATTTTATCGGAGTTCTTAAGGAAGTTTGGATCTTGCTCGAGGTGTAATGGTATTATTTTGAGCTTGTAAAATGCCCAAAAATATTCTCAGTTTTTTCTGCATTATTTGTGATTTTTTCCAGATTTTTCTGATTTTTTTTCCTATTTTAAATCATTTTTTGAATTTTTTATTCAATTTTCGAATTTAAATAATTAATTATCGAAAATTTTAATTAATTAATCTAATTTAATAATTATTATTTTCAGAATTTAAAATTATTTTCCGAATTAAAAATTATTTTTTGAATTTTTAAATTAATTTTTTCGGGTTTTTTAAATAATTAATTCAAATAAATAAATAAATATCTGTACACGTGGCACAATCTTGGGCGTTGATCAAGATCAAGTGAGCGCGCATCGTGTGGAGGCCATTTCCCCCTTATTTTGACGTCGGTGGCACGAGTCGTCGGCAACATGATTTCCCCCTCATTTTGACGTCGGTGGCACGAGTCGTCAGAGGCGTTGACCATGTCAACTCCCCGAACCCAACTTTTTTTCTTTTCTTTTTTTTCCTTTTCTTTTCTGAACTTCTTCTTCTTTCTTTTCCCGCCCACTCCCACCTTCGGCATTTTCGTCCATCTTCCTCCTTCATCTCCCCCCTTCTTCGTCTTCGACATCAGTGGAGAGGAGAGCTCGCGGAGCTCGAGCTTGGGGCTCGATGAGGTGGTTGAAGTTCGGAGTTCGGCGAGGGTGACAATGAGGACGGTGAGCTCGGAGCTCAGAGCTTCGGCGAAGCTTCGTCGAGGAAGTTCGAAATGGAGGCGAGCTCCACTGTGGTTGGGTTTGGCAAGGAGGGTGAGCTCACTGAACTGGTGGTGAGGTCGAGCTTAAAGCTCGACGAAGCTTCTACGAGGAAGGAGCGCGGCGAGGAGTTCGGAGCTTGACACAGTGTAGGAGGAGCTCGGCATGGGTTTTTGGAGTCGGGGTCGGGAACTCGATGACGGAGTGACAGAGCTCGGGAGGTTGGGTAGTGCTCAGGAGAGCTCTTTCGAGGGAGCTTGCAGTCCGGAGATGGAGGAGTTTCCGGAGTGGGCGAAGGTGCTTCGCAGCGAGGCTCGACATTGGAGTCGAGGTCGGAGCTCGACCTGTTGAGCTTAAAGCATGTTTCGGAGCTCGACACTGGAGGAGAGCTCGGCGATGGCTTGATGGAGGTCGGAGCTCGTCGAGGTGGTGGTGGAGCTCGACTGTTGGGGGAGCTCGGCAGCTACGGTGAAGGATTTGGAGCTCGACGAGAGTGGAAGTAAGGTCGAGCTCATCGATGGAGAAGAACGGCGAGGGCGGTGCTCGACGGAGGGGGAGCTTGAGCTCGGCCTCAGAGTTCGGTGGCTATGGGTTCGGCAAAACCATGGTGGAGCTCGACGGCATGGCGAGCTTGCGAAGGTGTGGGTTGGATTTTTCTTTTTGGCGGGAAAGTGGAAAAGAAGAAGAAGGCTGAAGAGGGTTGCGGGTTTGGGTCCAATAACGAGTCCAAACCGACCCGTTAACCCCTTAATCTTTTTTTTGGTTGAATCAGAGCTGCAGATCGTGTTTTAGCACGAATTTTGAGGCAAAATCTTTCTCCAATTTGAGGTTCGGTGGCAAGAACGCTCGGATCGAGTTTCTGAACTCACGAGAGACTTCGTCGGCTTGACACGTGGCAGTCAACATTGACCGTTGACCATTTGCCGTTGGCAAGAGCGCTCGGGTTGCATTTCCGAACCAGGAGAGGGCTTCAGCGGCTTGACGCGTGGCGGTCAATAGTTGACCGTTGACTTGGTCAACTTTTGACTGTTGACTCTCTCTTTTTGCTTTAATCACAACCGTTGATTTTGATTTGAATGCGGATCTTGAGGCAGAGTTTTTCTCCAATTTTGAGCTTTGGTGGCATGAGTGCTTGGGACTTGTTGCTGAAGTCCAGAAGATTTTTTTCTCGCATTTGGACGTTGGTGGCAAGAGTGCTCAGCACACGTTACTGAAGTGCATGAGAGTTTTTTCTTGCATTTGGACGTCAGTGGCAAGAGTGCTCGGCACACGTTGCCGAAGTCTAGGAGAGCTTTTTTTCGCATTTGGAGGTCGGTGGCAAGAGTGCTCAGCACACGTTACTGAAGTCCAGAAGTGCTTTTTCTCGCATTTCGATGTCGGTAGGAAGAGTGATCGGTACACGTTGCCGAAGTCCATGAGAGCTTCGACACAGTTGTATTATAACCAACGTTCCCAATGCTACAGATGTCAGATTGGGGTGTGTGACCCCTTGTTTCGAAGCTATCTCGAAGATCTACAAGTTTTCTTCAGAAGTCGGTGGAAGAATTATCCATCCCAATGGTCAAAATAGTCCAGCAACATCTTTGCCTTCATAAAGTTGAGAAGAGCTTTGTATGACTCTAAGGGGGATCCACTCTTGGAAGGGAGTTTAGGGAGCATCTCTAGATGATTTAGGCTCCGAACTCCTTCAGAAGAAGGCCGCTCGGGAGGCGAGTTTGAGGAGCAACTCGAGGGGAGAGTCGAGCTCCAAACTCGATAAGAAGAAGGCCGTTCAGGAGGTGAGCGGGAGGAGCATAGTCTGGCTCTAGGAGAGAGCCGTTTGGGAGACAAGTTTGAGGAGAAATTATAGGGGAGAGTTGAGCTCCGAACTCGTTGAAAAGAAGGCCGCTCAGGAGGCGAGCGGAGCAAAGAGCTTGGTTCAAGGAAAGAGCCGTTTGGGAGAAAAGTTTGAGGAGCAACTCTTAGGGAGAGTTTTAGCTCTGAACTTGTTGAGAAGAGGTCCGCTCTGGAAGCGAGCAGAGTGAAGAGCTTGGCGCTAGTAGAGAGCTGTTTGGGAGACAAGTTTGAGGAGCAACTCTAGGGAAGAGTTGAGTTTCGAACTTGTTGTTTAAAAAGAGTTTCAACCACTGTGAGAGCAATTCCGAATGGTGAGCTGCCCCGCACTTGCTTGTTTGCAAGCGACTAAAGCAACGTCGAACTAAGTGTTGGACTCTAAACTTATTGTTAAGAGAGTTAACGAGTTGTAGGAGCAATTCTGAATGGTGAGCTGCCCCGCACTTGCTTGTTTGCAAGCGACTAAAGCAATGTCGAACCAAGTGTTGGACTCCAAACTCGTCTTTTGAGCTTAGTCAGTTGTGAGAGCAACCCTGTAGGACAAGCTGGACTCCGAACTTACCATTTAACGGATCGTAGATGTGACCCAGAGAGATAGAGATGAGGCTGTAACCCCCATTCCCGTAAATACATATTTTCTGAATATTTTCTGTATTTTGGTATTTATAAATTCATTATTTATTAAAATCGTTTTGGATTTTATATTAAAGTGTTTTTCTATCGATAATTTTATTTATTTAGAATAATTGTGTATTTCGATCTTACTTTCTATTTCTTATTTATAGGATATTTATATTTGAGTCCAAAATCAAATGTATTATTATTATTGGATTATTTTAATAAAGTTGTTAAACCTGGATACTATTTTATTATATAATTTTATTATTATTATGATTATGACTATTAATTTTTATTTCCTGACCATCTATTTAAAGTTCATTTATCGAATTATTTTATTATTGTACTAGATCTGATTTTATTAGCGAATTCCAAATTTATTTTCAAGCCCCAACTTATAATTTATGCATTGTATTATTTATTTATGTAATTGGATTTAAGTTTTCGATTCATGAACTATATTCTCTTTGTTGGGCTATCTATCTTGTGGATTTCATTTTATTTTATTGTGGGAATTTTTATTTGAACCCGATTGATTTTGATCTATCTCTCGTTTGAACCCTAAAACCCAATTGCATTTGTTCTTGACCCAAATTCACTTTTATTGGACCCTTAACTACTAATTCAGTACCCTAATTGTACCATATAAATACAACTCTGTTACAAACCCTAAAAATTGCACTTTTTTGAAACCTAATAGCCGTCTATTCTCTCTCCTCTCTCCTCTTTCTCTCTCCTCAAACTGAACCCACTTGCTATTTCCCTTCTTCGGCGCCAACTCCGGCGACCCCCCTTACTCCATCCCTCATCGACGACTCCCCTGAGAGCTGCCGACCTCCTGTCACAACCCCCCAGCACCCCGACCCTCCTTCCCTGTCACCATTAACAGAGCTCCAAAACCCCCTTTTCTGATTTCCCTTCCTCTCCCTTGCTTCGATCGCAGGCGACGTCTTAGTGCCGCCCTTGCTGCCGCTCGACGCCACCCGCCACATCGCGCCGCCCTCTGGTCACTGGCGCTGCCCTGGGCCCAGGCCAGTGCTGAAGTTGCTACTGTCTTGTGCTTCTTGCTGTTGCTGTCTCTTTTGTGTGCTGTGATATTAAACTTGATTGCACGTATTTTGCACGTGCTGCTTTTGGGATTTACTAGTTCGTGAGTTCGTTGCTTCAGGATTCTTATCCCGTTATTCTTGGTATTCATTTTCATCTGTTAACAGGCAAGTCACCGTCCTTTTGAATTGTTAATTGTATAAAATTCAAGTGTTATTGAAATTCTTGCAAGTAGATCTCTTTGTTATCGTATAATCCATTGTTTATCTATTCGTTGGGTCTATTGAGGGTTTACACGAGCTAACTCCAATATTCTTGACATCATGCCACTTTGACTCTCAAGTTTGGATCCTTCATGAATGCATATAGAATTGACAAGAGGGTTATTCATACAAGTCACAACACAAATAAATCATTGTAGAGACAATCGTTAGGTTGTATGTCGTTTGATCGTTTGATGATTGATTGATGTTAGACTTGTATACATGTGTGTTCTAAATTTTATTTATCATGTTTGGACACCTATCATTCTAGTTACACAATTTATTGACTATAGAATCGATACCCATCATATTCAATTAATTTAGTTTCAAGAAAAATACCCTAAAAATTGTACATGCTTGCTGACCTGAACTTTGATCGCTGTTTCCGAACCAGCAAATGAACTTAAATGAGACACTTTCTAGATTTGAAATGTATCACTGGGTGTCTAGTTGCCAATAACATCCAGAATTTTTGGATTCCAAGTTTTGTAGCAAAAGTTATGCCAGTTTTACTACAGCTGTGGTTTTACAATTCAGATTTTCAGATTCTCGTACCTTTCATGTTTAAACAGTAAAAAGACTAATCAAATGATAAAATTTTGTTATGAAAATTTTCAGATTGTTTTTTAACATGTTTAGGAGTCCAGAAAATATTTTTACTGAATTTAATATTGAGTTTTTGCTGATTCAAAAAATTAAAATAACAAGTTGTCGAATTTCTGCCTGAACATAAAACCTGTAAAAAAACATGTGTTTGACCTAGCTACTGTTTTCGGAATTTGAACTTTAAGTATGCGTTGGAACTGTGTGGAAGTCTACCTTCCATATTTTCTGAAGGATTTAAATTTCAATTTTTGAGTCAGCGGGAAACTGTATTTTTTTACAGGTTGCGCTTGCTGTCTAGAATTTTGGGTACTACTTTTTAATGAATTAATTATTCCTATATCGTATTATTACATGAATTGATGTATGTATGTTGTATTGCACGATCCTAATGAGTTATTATCATCATTCTAATTGTCCTATGTGACACCCCCAAATTTTTTTTTTTTTTTTTGAAAACTAAGTCTCCAAATTCAATTCTTTCAATTTCTATAACACTTTAATCATAAACTAAGAAAGTGATATTTTCAGGAAAAATTTTGACAGTCTCCCCTGTAAATTTTGCCCCGAAACACAAAAAGCTTACGGAATTCTGCTCAAAATTCCGTAGCTCACAAACCATATAATATTTTCACGGGCTCCCCAGGCCAAAATGAGCAGATACACACAGGCAATATAATATAATGCTCTGGGGGCCAAACTCATAACGGATTATCAAATATCAATTAAAACGATGAATTTCTTTGAAAAACGAGGTAAAATCTTAGAAAAATCATTGTAAAACTTACCACAGAGCCTGGTACTCCACGACGGGACGGGTACGGGTCACCAACATACCACACCACCTCACACTATACTCATCATCGTCATATACAGGCTTATACACTCATAATACAATTTAAATCATAAATTTCACTATTCCTATAACTAAGTAATACAAATTTTTAAAATAAAAAGTTATACTACCACTCCACGCCTCACCTCTGCACTGATGAGAACCTGCAACAGTGAGGGATCTAGGGTAGTCTTCAGACTCCCCTAACCCCCCAAACACTAAGGGGTTAGCCATTTCTGGTGTGAGTATAATTATTAGTCTAATGACGAATTAAAATAGTATACAGAAAATAAATTAAACTTACGAATACCAGATTAAGATAGTGCAACCTGAATCCTGAACACAACAACATCGTCAATACAACGATATATCAATACTTTGTCAATCCTGCATTCAACTATTTAATTATCCATAACTTCCCACATTTCATAATACACTTCACATCAACCTCGCATATATATATATATATATATATATATATATATATATATATATATATATATATATATATACTTATCTTACATTCGCATAATAAGAATATTCATTTTTTTCCCCACACTTATCGTCGTATCAGCATTTCACTATTCATATTAATATATCTACATGATGTCATTACATCATTTCTCCAACTCTATTTAGCCATGTGTTTCATTTACTTATACTATATCATCAACACACACATTAATCCTGGAGGTTGTGCCGAGGCAGGTAGTTCCCACCATTTCCACGGAAATAGCAGGCGAGTAGTTCCCCGACACACTTCCAAGGTACACAACTCATATCACAACATAATTTCTTTAATAACCATTGTCATACCCAATCTCTTAAAACAGGTATTTATTTTATTATGTTATAAAAGTATCACCTCATACTACCACATTCCTTCATTTCTCATGGCATAATTACCACATCTCATTGCCCATGCGATTTACTCACATTTCATCACATTACTAATTAGAATGCTTTATACTCACTGCATCAAAACCATATTCTATAGCTCATTCACATCTTATTATATCACTTTAGTAATTTCTCATTCTTATAAACAATAAATCTTATTATCATTTTCACTTAATCCCCAAACACAATCTGGGGCCACAACATATCACACCCCATAGCCGATAGCTTGGGTAATAATCACCGCACCCCAAACACACAGTTTGGGTAATATCACATCACATCTCAAGCCGATAGCTTGGTTATTAATCACTTCGATCACTTATCATCTTCACTTTACTTTATTTCTCATTTCCGTCAATCATTACCACTATTATATCAACTCACCCTGCGAATTATGCCAAGGCAGGTAGTTCCCACCATTTCTACAGAAATAGCGGGCAGGTAGTTCCTTGACACAATTCCAAGGTACAACTCGCATCAATCTGTATTTACTTTAATGATCACACACATAATACAATTACTTCGTATTATTCATGATAACACATCTCTTTTATTATTCTCATTTTAAATTAACCAAGTACTGCATTTCTCACTTCTTTTCATACACTAACTCATAACTCCTTTTCTTTCACATTTACTTCATTCACAACCACTTTCTTTCTCATACACAATTCACATTTCACTATCCACTTTCTTTACTACCACATTTATTATTAACACTTATTTATTTTATTAGTTTATCGACCAGTGAGCCACAGTATCCCAACATACTGAAAGCCGACAGCCCAGTAAACACGCGGACCGATGCTCACACAGAGTCTTACTCGTCCGAGGCTACGTCTTCCTCCCAGCCTATGCCAGCGAGGGAACACCGCACCCCAGATAAACTGGGTACTTCCTCGCGACGTCTGTCATCGAGGGAAAAACACCGCACCCCAGGTAAACTGGGTACTTCCTCGCGACGTCTGTCATCGAGGGAAAAACACCGCACCACAGGTAAACTGGGTACTTCCTCCCAGCCGATAGCCAGAAGGGAAAAACACCGCACCCCAGGTAAACTGGGTACTTCCTCGCGACAGCTATCATCGAGGGAAACCGGGCCTCAAGCCGATAGCTTGGGCGAAAAACACCGCACCCCAGATATACTGGGTACTTCCTCCCAGCCGACAGCCAGGAGGGAAAAACACCGCACCCCAGGTAAACTGGGTACTTCCTCCCAGCCGATATCCAGGAGGGAAAAACACCGCACCCCAGGTAAACTGGGTACTTCCTCGCGACAGCTGTCATCGAGGGAAACCGGGCCTCAAGCCGATAGCTTGGGCGAAAAACACCGCACCCCAGATATACTGGGTACTTCCTCCCAGCCGACAGCCAGGAGGGAAAAACACCGCACCCCAAGCCGGTCCTTGGGTATTAGGAGGTCTAGCCCAAATCCCCAGGATTGCTGTAGGTACTGGTCAACAAAATCATCTGTTATTAGTATTAATCATCTCATCTTTTCATCTTACTAAATCAACATAAAGCATCACAACTTTTACTTTAAACAATTGCCACATTCTTAACTCGAATCATGAAAATAATAACACATTTTATTAACGCTTACCATCTTATCTTTTATCTTGCATTTAATGCTTATCCGGCGTTCACGATATTAATTATCATCTCATTCTATCACATATATACATACACCATGTCATTTAACATATAAACCATCACGTCATATTATTGCGTATCATGAATGTACCAGGTTATTGCTTTATCCACAACATCACACATTATAAATACCATGCTATTGACTACTTCATTAAATCACATATAGGCATACGCCAAGCGTATCATTAATAAAAGAGTTACAGGATGTTATTCCCTATCGTAAAAGTATCAAAATGAATAATTCATCACATTGTAATATCCTACTATTGTTCATTAATTCATGTCGAACATAATTAGAATATAAACATATATTTTATCACATCACCGGTCATTATCGTGTATATATATATCACCACATACATTACATTTGTAAGTTTCCAAGAGAAATGACTACAATCACTTATTTCATCTAACGGGACTCCATAGCAACCAATTAAAACATGCTAGCCCATACACAATACTCTAGGTAAGTAAAATCACCTATGAGGGCTTATATGCTCCAAATTATATACCAAACATGCACTATATATATATATGGGTTTCCAATTCATGACCACAATCACTAATTTCGTCTAACTATACAAGGCTCCACATATACCCGATCATCTATATCGGCTTATTCACCCAAAAACATGCACTGGGTAATTATTTGCATAAACCGCTTAATATATTTAATTTTTATACTTCAACACATCACAATCACCCATACTATAGATTTTATATATTTAAAATAGTCACTTTCACCACACATCTCAAAAACCCATTTTGGATCATTAAAAATCCGTATTTTCAATAAAAATCCACTTTTGGCATAACTCCCACAAAACATATCAAAAGCCCACGAAATTCGGCCACAATATAAAATATTTGTAAATACAACATACTCACCTGACGGATCGAGCAACCGATGTCCCACGTCCGTCCTGTAGCCAGTCGAAGTTCGACTTTTTCCACCTAAATAGGAAATTATAGGACCGATTAGCTTAAAACTCAAAACTCGACCTACGAACCTTCAAATTCGAATCCGTCTTCACCCACGTGTCACAAATGACCTAAGTAGCTGAGCTACATCGACGGGTTTCGAATTCGGGCCCCAATACAAACATTCCCTTATTGATCGGAGGCTTTCTAATAGGAAAAATTCATATTTCCTAAATTCTTTAATCCCCTTGGTCCTAATCTCACATATTAGGGTTAATAATAATAATAAGACTCAACTACACCTCCGAACCCATCAAATTCTCACCTCTATATCGCTCGGGCATTCCACCGAATACCCGGTGTGCACTTTTCACCTACAATCATTTTCACTCAATTTAATTGAGCTGGGAGTCTATAAAAATCATCCTAAATTCATATTAATCCTCTCACACTACTCCACAACCTCCCATACATTTTCTAAACTCGCTAGAAGCAAGTTTCTTACTCTACTTCACATATTCTAAAATTTGGCTTTATGCCACAATTAGAACTTCATGATTTCACCATGATATACACCATTCCTAACTTCTAACATGTTCTATATTATCTCTTTTACAAACCCCAAAACCCTAATTTACTAACAAATTGCAATTTCTCTAACAACCCACTAATTTCCCAAGTCTTCTACTTCCAACACTTCTAAATCTCTCTACCATCATAATCCTACTCAATAAAACTAACCACACTAAATTTTATACGAATAAATAAAATAGGGTATACCTTTCCATTGCTTTTTCCCCAAATTGGAGCTACCATGGAGAAGAGAACCCTTCGTTGAGCTTGCCCCCTAATTTAATCGAAATTTTATGGATGGAAAGGTCGGGATTTTTGGGCTGGGAAATGGTCGGGAATGGGGTCGGTTTGGAATCAGGAAAAAGGAAAGAAAGAACGAAGGAGAAAGAAGAATGGGAGGGGGGTTTATAAGAAAATAATTTCCAAACTGATCCACTGTGGAAAATATTTACCAAACTGGTCCACTTTCGAAAATATTTACCAAAGTTAGTCCATAACTGGTCCACTTTCGAAAATATTTGGGTTGAGGACAAATTACACTAAAGTGTTCTCCCATTATAGTAGTAGAGATAAAGTTATAATAATATTTTTATAAATGGATATTTACAAATAGACCCCTAGGCCTCCAAAATATTTCAAGTAAACCCCAACTCTTTTCTTTAATAGCGCCAACAATACGAAATACATTGCAATTATCTTGCAATAATCTTTCAAAATTATAAAATAAAATAAACAATATTTATTCACATAAAATCTCAACTCATAGCCCCCAATATATCAACAACACCAATCAACCACAAATATCCATACGAATATCAATATGAAAATATTAATAAGAAAATATAGCTTAAAAATAATTCTCACCCCTACAAACTATAAAAACGAAGAATTTTAGGTATTTTAAAATCCGAGGTGTTACATCCTACTTCATGTTATAATCCTATTGTTCCCCTATTGATACTATTGTTCATCTCATGTCCCAAATTACATATTATGTTGTTGTATTGATAAATAATTAACAAGCCGGAGTTCAAGGGATTGACTAGACTAGTTGATGATATGGGGACTGTACTCGGATGATGGCCCGTGTTATTGTTATCGTCATTGTGTAAGAAATTACACATGGCCCGTGTTATTATTGTTATCGTCATCGTGTATGAAATTACACATGGCCCATGTTATATTGTTATCGTCATCATACCCAGTACATGAACTATAGAGTCTACCACTATAGTCTAAACGAAATTGATTGTATACATTGAAACTGTGGTACGACACACATGGGGCACAGTAATACGTGCATTAGTTAGGAGTTAAAATGATTAATAAACATATGGATTACACATTGACATTACATATTGTTTATCATTGTACTTATTGATATCGAATATTGACTAAGTGTTATTAATATTGATCATTGAGTATTGTTACCGATTATTGAACCATTATTTATAGCCAATTGCATTGATTATCATAATATTGTCCCATTTTATTGATTCTTATTGATCCATTGATTCATTGTTACACCGTTATTTCATTGTTCCCTGCTTTCTCTACTTGCTGTCCATGACTTGTTCTAAGGATAATTTTTCTCCTCTTTTTAGATGAAATGCATACAGGTAATGAAGGAGAATTGCCTGCTGGAATTGAAGAACAGACATTCTGAAGACTGCTGCTTTTAAATTGCTTATTGCTTTCATAAACTTAATGTATTGAGACTTGTTATTATTTTTTGATTGGATTATTATAGTTTTGGGCTTATGTACTGGATTTCATTATTGTTTCTAGATGTTTGGATTATTATTATTGTATTTGGATATTTTTATTGTTTCATTCCAAGTATTTTTGTTCATGAGATCATTATTATTTCCTGCGCAATTGTTCTGTATTGTTTATATTGTTGAGTTAATCGGATAAACAGCTTATGGGTGACGTTAGTCATTCGCTGGGCTTTTTTCATGTACTCGTATTCGGTATTTTTGGAAAGCGGGACGTGATATGGTTTTTAGTAGTATCAGAGCCTAGGTTTGGATAATATATCAGTCAAACATGACTAATGAAAGGAAGTCTGACTTTGATTGATATATTAATCAGATTTGGATTTATATCGGTTTGACTCAACAGTATGAGTAATACAGTGATCATATGAACAATTGATATCCAACTTATGATCTGGATGCTAACCGTTTGTTTTATATTGCAGACTATGGCTAGAAAAGGTGCTTCTTCTTCCCGTGCTGGGGATGATCAATCCGATGAGCCCACTATTGCACAGTTGATGCAAATGCTTAGGAAAGGGGCTTCTTCTTCCCGTGTCGAGGATGATCAGTCTGATGCACCCACTGTTGCACAGTTGATGCAAATGCAATGTGAGCACAACGAACTGATAATGCAGATGCAACGAGAACATAATGAACAGCTGAGAATTGCTTATGAAGCTGCTAACAGGGTACATGTTGTGCCTACTCCTGTATTGTTGCCACCGAGACCTGGTAATATGGCAGATTTCATGAAGCTCCATCCAGACAAGTTCTCAGGCACTGAAGGTCCACTTGTAGCCGAGCAATGACTTATCAGGACTGGGCAATTGTTGACCACAACATGTATTGCAGATGTGGATCGTGTGGATGTTGTGAGCATCCATCTTGTTGACCTTTCCCACATTTGGTGGCAGATTGAGGCTGAACATTTGGGCCGGCCCATTCCTTGGGCCGCTTTTTCTGAGAGCTTCCTCACGAAGTTCTTTCCTAATGTCACCAAGAATGAGATGGAAAGACAATTTGTTTCTTTAACTCAGGTTCGTCAGATAGTGTTCATTTATGCTTTTCGTTGTTATTTCATAAAGTATCAACGTTAAACTAAAACATTGTCTTGAATCAAGGGAATCATACCATGGATGAGTACGCTGCAGAGTTCGTCCGACTGAGTCGTTTTGCTACTTCCATGGTGGCAAATGACAAAGATAGAGGCTGTTATTTCCTATCGAGCTTGGATATTGAGATACAGGACCGTATTGCTACCTTGCGACTTCGCTCTTATGCTGACATCCTAGATGCTGCAAGAATTTAGGAACAGACCAGTTTAAGGAAGCATGCTATTCAGCCTTCTGTTGCTGCTAGATCTTCTGTTGGGCCTATTAGGAGGCCAGCTCCACCCCTTCCTGCTAGGGCTTCGCCTTACCCACCTGCTGCCCAGAGGCCAAACCTAGTCTGTACTCACTGTCACAAGGTTGGGCACTTGCGCAAGGACTGTAGGCTAGCCAACAGCCAGTGCATACTGTGTGGAAGTGACAACCACATGGTTCGAGACTGCCCAAGGAACCGGTACAATGTGCCGACTGGAAGACCAGCCCCCAATGGAGGACAGACTGGAGCTCGTGGTCAGGTTTGCAACCTGACCGCTGAGAGAGTAACTACATGTATTCAGCAATAAAGTTATTTTGTTTATTATTCTTTTATTTTCTATTCTGGCATTGGTTATCCTTTCTTGCATCATTTATCCATGCTGCATCTTGCATTTACCTTCTTTTATTGATCCATTATAGAGTATCATAGTAGGTTTTCCTTCTCCACCATACCCTCTGCAAGTTCCAGTTGTACCACCCTACTCATTTCTCTCTCTTCATATTCAATCTTTCCATGCTCTATTCTCTTTCGTCCCTTGCAGTCGTTCTCATTCGTTGATTTCTTATTGAGTGTAAATTCATTCTATTTCTATCTATACTATCTTTGATTCTAGTGTTATCTATTCTTTAATTCCTGCTTGGTTGTCGATCAGCATCGCTCGGTCTACAAAGACATGTCTGCACCATGGATTCCTGCGCAGCGAAAGCGTGGTGGGCCCATAACCCACAAAGTCGCAGGATTCTCTGTTGCTTCTCCTTCTAACATTGTTTACTTCCTTGTTCATTCATTTGCATTGCATCATTCATTAAATCTTTATTTGACATCTTCCTAGATCACTCCATTCATATCCATGTCCCCTCTTATTCTGGTGTTGCCACCATTTTTTCTTTTCCTTTGAATCACCTGTTTTGTTACCCACAATTTTGTTTCTTTCCCTTTAATCTCCTATTTTGTTATTTTATCAGTTTGCTTTTGCTTGGTCCTATTTACCGCCTGAACAAATTTCGAGGACGAAATTTTGTTATAAGGTGGGTAGGATTGTAACCCCCATTCCCGCAAATACGTATTTTCTGAATATTTTATGTATTTCGGTATTTATAAATTCATTATTTGTTAAAATCATTTTGGATTTTATATTAAAGTGTTTTTCTATCGATAATTTTATTTATTTCGAATAATTGTGTATTTCGATCTTACTTTCTATTTCTTATTTATCGAATATTTATATTTGAGTCCAAAATTAAATGTATTATTATGATTGGATTATTTTAATAAAGTTGTTAAACCTAGATACTATTTTATTATATAATTTTATTATTATTATGATTATGACTATTAGTTCTTATTTCTTGCTATCTGTTTAAAGTCCATTTATTGAATTATTTTATTATTGTAATAGATCCGATTTTATTGGCGAATTCCAAATTTATTTTCAAGCCCCAACTTATAATTTATGCACTGTATTATTTATTTATCTAATTGGATTTAAGTTTTCGATTCATGAACTATATTCTCTTTGTTGGGCTATCTGTCTTGTGGATTTTATTTTATTTTATTGTGAGAATTTTTATTTGAACCCAATTGATTTTGATATATCTCTCATTTGAACCCTAAAACCCAATTTTTTTTGTTCTTGACCCAAATCCACTTTTATTGGACCCTAAACCACTAACCCAGTACCCTAAATGTACCCTATAAATACAACTCTGTTGCAAACCCTAAAAATTGCACATTTTTGAACCCTAATAGCCGTCTATTCTCTCTCCTCGAGTTTCTCTCCTCTCTCCTCTTTCTCTCTCTTGAACCCACCTGCTGTTTCCCTTCTCCGGTGCCAACTTCGGCGACCCCCCCTTACTCCATCCCCCGTCGACAACTCCCCTGAGAGCCGCTGACCTACCGTCGCAACCCCCCAGCACCCCCGACCCTCCTTCTTCCCTGTCGCCATTAACAGAGCTCCAACCCCTCCCCCCTTTTCTGATTTCCCTTCCCCTCCCTTGCTTTGATCGCCGGCGATGCCCTAGCGCCGCCCCTTGCTGCCGCTCGACACCACCTGCCGCGTCACGCCGCCCTCTGGTCGCCGTCGCCGCCCTGGGCCCAGGCCAGTGCTGAATTTGCTGCTATCTTGTGCTTCTTGCTGTTGCTGTCTCTTTTGTGTGCTATGATATTAAACTTGATTGCACTATTTTGCACGTGTTGCTTTTGGGATTTACTAGTTTATGAGTCCGTTGCTTCGGGATTCTTATCCCGTTATTCTTGGTATTCGTTTCACCGGTTAACAGGCAAGTCACCGTCCTCTTGAATTGCTAGTTGTATCAAATTCAAGTGTTATTGAAATTTTTGCAAGTAGATCTCTTTGTTATCGTATTATCCATTGTTTATCTATTCGTTGGGTCTATTGAGGATTTACATTAGCTAACCCCAATATTCTTGACATCGTGCCACTTTGACTCTCAAGTTTGGATCTTTCATGAATTCATATAGAATTGATAATAGGGTTATTCAAGTCACAACACAAATAAATCATTGTAGAGACAATCGTTAGGTTGTATGTCGTTTGATCATTTGATAATTGATTGATGTTAGAGTTGTATATGTGTGTGTTCTAAATTTTATTTATCATGTTTGGACACCTATCATGCTAGTTACACAATTTATTGACTATAGAATCGATACCCATCATGTTCAATTAATTTAATTTCAAGAAAAATACCCTAAAAACTGTACATGCTTGCTGACCTGAACTTTGACCGCTATTTTCGAACCAGTAAATGACCTTAAATGAGATACTTTCTGAATATGAAATGTAGCCATGGGTGTCTAGTTGCCAATAACATCCAAAATTTTCAAATTTCAAGTTTTGTAGCAAAAGTTATGCCCGTTTTACTACAGCTATGTTTTTACATCAGATTTTCATATTCTCATACCTTTCATGTTTAAACAGTAAAAAGGCTGATCAAATGATAAAATTTTGCTATGAAAGTTTCCAGATTGTTTCTTAACATGTTTAGGATTCCAGAAAATATTTTTACTGAATTTAATATTGAGTTTTTGCTGATTCAAAAAATTAAAACAACAAGTTGTCGAATTTCTGCCTGAATATAAAATCTGCAAAGAAATATATGTTTGACCTAGCTACTGTTGTAGGAATTTAAACTTTAAGTATGCGTTGGAACCGTGTAGAAGTCTAGTTTCCTGATTTTCTGACGGATTCAACTTTCGATTTCTGAGTCAGCGGGAAATTGTATTTTTTTACATGTTGCGCTTGATGTCTAGAATTTTGGATACTACTTTTTAATGAATTAATTATTCCTATATCGTATTATTACATGAATTGATGTATGTATGTTGCATTGCTTGGTCCTAATGAGTTATTATCATCATTCTAATTGTCCTACTTCATGTTATCATCCTATTGTTCCCCTATTGATACTATTGTTCATCTCATGTCCCAAATTACATATTGTGTTGTTGCATTGATAAATAATTAACAAGCCAGAGTTTAAGGGATTGACTAGAGTAGTTGATAATATGGGACTGTAGTCGGATGATGGCCCGTGTTATTGTTATCTTCATTGTGTAAGAAATTACACATGGCCCGTGTTATTATTGTTATCGTCATCGTGTAAGAAATTACATATGGTCCGTGTTATATTGTTATCGTCATCATACCTAGTACATGAACTATAGAGTCTACCACTATAGTCTAAACGAAATTGATTGTATGCATTGAACCTTTGGTACGGCACACATGGGACACAGTAGTACGTGCATTAGTTAGGAGTTAGAATGATTAATAAACATAAGGATTACACATCGACATTGCATATTGTTTGTCATTGTTCTTATTGATATCGAATATTGGCTAAGCGTTATTAATATTGATCATTGAGTATTGTTACCGATTATTGAACCATTTTTTATAGCCAATTGCATCGATTATCATAATATTGTCCCATTTTATTGATTCTTATTGATCCATTGATTCATTGTTATACTGTTATTCCTTTGTTCCTGGTTTCATTACTTGCTGTCCATGACTTGCTCTAAGGACAATTTTTCTCTTCTTTTTATATGAAATGCATACAGGTAATGAAGGAGAATTGCTTGCTGGAATTGGAGAACAGACATTCTGAAGACTGCTGCTTTGAAATTGCTTATTGCTTTCATAAACTTAATGTATTGAGACTTGTTATTATTTTTGGATTGGATTATTATTGTTTTGGGCATATGTCCCGGATTTTATTATTGTTTCCAGACGTTGAATTATTATTATTGTATTTGGATATTTTTATTGTTTCATTCCAAGTATTTTTGTTCATGAGATCATTATTATTGCCTGCGCAATTATTCTATATTGTTTATATTGTTGAGTTAATCGGATAAACAGCTGATGTTAGTCATTCGTTGGGCTTTTGTCATGTACTCGTATTCTGTATTTTTGGGAAGCGGGGCGTGACAGAGGCAAATGCAATAATTTTTAATAGAAAGACGCTAAGTTTTATTGAAACAAACTAAGTGGCCGCTACAATAGGACGAGCCATTATTACAGGCTTTTGGTCGTGTTACAAGCATCGGCCTTATTGAAATCTGAACCTACTTCTACGATAGGGTGAAGGCCTCTTTGGAGGAGTTTGGTTCTCCTCCCATTGGACCTCCATGGATAAAGTGGAGGACGGCCCCAGGTTCGGAATCTTAAAACTCGGTGGACCTCTCTGTTTGCTTGTAGGCTCATCGGGATGGAAGATCGGCCTCGTCTTTTTGGACAAACTTGGTCAGGTGTTCCCGTTGTATGAGATCTTAGATCTCTTCTTTGAGAGCCCGACAATCATCTGTGTCGTGGTCGTGGTCTCTATGAAAGCGACACCACTTATCATTGTTTCTTTTTTTGCCAGGGTTATTCATTCTAGGGGGAGTGCGGAGTAGCCCTTCCTTGTCCACCTCCATAAGAACTACTGATATACTAACATTGAGGGGGGTGTACTTCTCAAAACGAGAAGCTGGGCGGCGTTGGTCATTGTCGTCCCTCTGAAATTTCTGGGACCCTTCTTCACTCGTATTCTTCCGTTTGTTCCCAGAAGATGATTCCTCGAGGGGGGGGGGGGGGGTTAAGAGCCTCTTCCACTCGGATGTACTTCTCACTTCTAAGCAGAAGTTTTGAGAAGTCCCGCGGAGGCTTCTCACTCATTTAGTGACGTTGTGCTCGAATGCCACCGAGGCTACTGATTGGTTAGGGAGGCAATAGACCGGGCTTCGGTGTTGAAGCGCCGAACGTAATCTCTTAGGCATTTACCCTTTATTTGGCTGAGGGTCACCAAAGATGAACTTGTTTTCTCTGCCCAGCGGCTAATAAAGAAATGAGTAAGAAAGAGCCCTTCGAACTGATCAAAGGAGAAAATAAAGGCCGGGGCGAGTCGAGAGTACCATTCTCTCGCGGGCCCTTTCAGCGTGGTAGGGAAGGTCTTGCAAAGGAGCGCATCCGAAGCCTGGTGGATCATCATGAGTGTAACCTCTGTTTCCGATTGTACGGATTATTTATTCTTGTATTTTGATGGTATTTTTCTTTTCTAATTTATTGTAATTTGGGTCCTTGTCCTATTATGGGCTTTCTGTTTCAAATTATTTTCTTGTATTATTATTGTTGTCCCCATCCATATGCAAGCCCAAATCCATCTCCTTAGTGGATCTCGAATCGAAAAACCTAATCTACCCAAACCCAGATTCCCCCTAACTACTAACCCAGAATCCCTCTCCTCAATCCCCCGTATCCCTAACTCCCTACAATTTACTCTATTATTTTATTATATTAATCCTTCCCCACTCTCCCAAAAATCAGAACTACCAAAACCAACTCCTCATCTCCTAAACTCCCCACTACTATGCAATCCCTAACCCTACCCCCATTCACTGTTCTACCCCCACAACCTACTGTGCAACCACCCTCCTCCAATTCTCCCGCTCTCACTGCTTCCTTCTCCATTTTGCCTTCACCCAACCTCCCGTCGAGCTGCCCACACCTGTTCGCTTCTCTCGCCCACTGTGTCTCTCTCTCTCTCGGTCGAAGTAAAGAAGAATGAGAAGAGTGACTAGTTGAAATTGGTGTTCTGTGTTTTGTTGTAGCGGATCCAAGTTCAGTGTTTGTTGTTTTGGGGCAGATCCGGTGTGGAGAAGTCGCCTATTGGTCATTTCGGTGTTCTGTGTTTTGGCACAGCAGATCCTGAGTTGTCGTTCTATGTTCTATCCGATCTGGTGTGTGGGTTTTTCACTAAGTTGTTCCTGTGCTTCGTTTACTTGGATTTCTTCACACAGGTCTCGCACGTGCTTTTGGGATCGTTCCCCGGGATTCTGATCTCGTTATTCCTCGTTACATATATTGAATCGTCTACAATAAAGCAAGTCCACTTAAACTCATTTAATTTTTTTAGTTCAAGCTTATTGACCTCCTGCAAGTAGTTCCCTTCAATTATCTTAAAATTGCCTTGTGTCCTTTTTGTTGGGAGTATCGAGGGTTTACACGAGCTAACCCGAAGTACTCTTGACATAATATTATTATCCATTGACTCAAACCCAAGCCTATATACATACATGACATGAATAAAATGACTAGGACTTGTATATGAGGAAAATACACTGTGATTAAATACATGTGGATTAATTAAGATCTTGTGACTTGAACTATGACATGATAAATCAACTTGTACACTGTGAAATCCATTCTACTTGCTGTACATTAGTGTTAATACATTCATGATACAATAACTTGTTAACTACCGACTTTGATGAACTTATATGTGATGATATGTTATGAACTCATGCTGCCTGTACTGTTTTGCACAGAGGTTTCGACCCTGTTGCCAAAGGAATTAACACACACAATACTAAAGATAGTTTTAGCTCACTGAGTCTAGTTTCCAACCCAATTGGCGGATCATGATTCCGAGTTACGAGCTGTGAGATATCACATTTTTAGTCTCTACTGGTCTGCACTTTTCAGATCGCAGAATTAATGTAATATCGACACAATTATTAGTGAAACACCATGTTAACAGTATTAGAATGCCATGAAAATCTCCAGGAACTTTATAGACATGCTTAGGGTTCATCTTTAATTTTTGTAGATTTTTATAGTGATTTTATACCATGTTTTCACCTATTAAATGTTGATATTAAGTTGCTGTCAGAACCGCTAAACTGCAAAGAGTAGGTTGTTTGACCTAGCTACAGTCAGAATTAACCAAACCTCACTGAATATAAATTGTAGCCTTAGGTTTCTAGTTGCTGATAACATCCTGGAATTTTGAATTCCGAACTGTGGTCTATGAGTTATCACTGTTTTAGTGTTACTGTGTCGGCTGTTTTCATATTCACTACTTCATGTTTATTATTGTGCAATGCATCATGTTGCTGCATTCTTATCATCCCCTTGACATCCTTACACATACTTGTATGAACATGAATGACTTAATAAAATACTAAACAAGCCGGGGGTTAATAAGGGTTGACTTAGTAGTGGATAGTCTCAGAAAATATACTCGGTAGGGCCCTTCTTGTTACATTGAAACTTGACATGGAAGGTGGAGAATTACTTGTGAAGACGTGAACTTGTTATCTTGTTATCTTATTATCGTGATACACCGAGTACATGCTCTGTAGATCCCCCCCACGAAGTCTAAAACGTACACTGTTTTGCGTGCATCGGACTTGTGGTATGGGACGCAGTAGTACATGCACTAGATAGGAGAAACAACATGATGATTGTAACCCCTGTTTTCGTTAATTGTATTTTCAAGTATTTTACCGTATTTTAAATTAAAATATTCTCTTTTAATTTAATATGTTATTCAAACTATTTTTGTGAAGCCAATAATTGATTATTCAACTATTTTATTATGTGAAATATTTTTGAACCCAAATTCTATTATAAGTCTAGTAATTTAAATTATTTTGTATGAGCCCAAGCCAATTGTTTGAATTAAACCCAATTGCCAAATTATTTATTTTGGGGCCCAATTCTATTTTTTTAAATAATTAAATTGTTTTGAGCCCAAGGACCAGGCCCACCTCCTATTGGGTCTTGATCCGTTAACCCAAACCCACATTCTATTGTTGACCAGATCCTACATTTAATCCCTAAATTTCTCCCGTAACCCCCTCTCCCTAAAATATCTCCTCCACTATTGAATCCCCGTAACTCCCTCCCCCACAATCACTCTATTCCTTTTATTATATTTTAATATATAACTCTCTCTCTCTCCTCTCTGTTTAAAACAAACCACAAAAAAAACCCAAAATCAGACTTCATCTTCGTCCTCCTCCTCGCTCTCCCCTTCGAGCTCCACCCTGCCATTGCCACCCCAACCTCCTCGCACCCCCGCTCACCCCATCATCGAAACCCAACTCAGCCCCATATCACCCGCAACACCATCCCCGACTGCAGCTTCAAACACCGATGTTGCCGCCTCACAATCTCGTAGCCCCCTCGCCACCGATCACCCAGTCGACCTCCGCAGTCTCACCACAGCACCCCCTTCCTCGTCGCTGCACATCCCCATTCTCCTCTCATCTCCTCCCTGCATCGACTTCGCCCCACTGCCTCGCGACGCCCCCGCTCGAGCCGCCGCCATTGCCGACGACCCAAACTCTTGACAACCACCCTCGACGCCATTATCCATCACCCATTGCCTCATCATCTCCTCGCCGCGTCACCCTCACCCTCCAGCATCGACTCCACCATAGTTGCCATCCTTCTCCTCTGTTTTGCCACCGAACAGAGCGTTGAAGCCCTCGCGCTACCGTCGCCGACGACCTCGCGCTGCGTCGCTCCCCGACCAGTCGCTGCCGTCGACGTCGCCCCCGCCGAATCGCATCGCAGACATCGCCGCAATCCCGTTCGCTCTCTCGCTCTCTGCCGATCGGGAGATGGAAGAAGAGGCAGTGGAAGCGAGATTGAATCTCAGAAATTAGATCACTTCAAGATCCGTGCATCTCAAGTTGATCTGATTGCCATTTCGTGTTCTGGCCACTCCAGATCCTACTTGGTGTTCCCTGTTTTGGCTCAGATCCGGTGTAGGAGGAGATCGCTGATTGGACGCTTCTGGTGTGTGGTGTTTGGCGTGCAGCGGATCCAGAGACCGTGTTTGCTGTTCGGGCCGATCCTGTGTGGGATTTTGTTGAGTTGGTAGTTTGTTTGCTTGGATTTCTTGCACATATTTTCGCGCGTGATTTTCGTCAAAAAGGCAAGTATCTCTTGTACACTTTTATTGTTCTAGTACAAGTCATTTGTAAAAATACCGCAAGTATATTATTCTTTTGACTCCAATTCGCATTCATAAGTCGAATTGACACCCGTTTACATTCCTAATCTGTCGATCCTGTATTCACATATGATCGTGAATATTTTGTTACCCTAAGCATGACACGAACACAAATAAATATACACATATGTACTCTTAGGATTATACATGTTTATGTGCAGGAATATTTCACCGAGACAGTAGTTAAATACGAAAATGACATCTTGTTCTTGTTGATTAAATTAATAAAAGTAATAAGCCGGGGTATAAGGAAAAGATTTAAGTAGTGGGCAATATAGAAGAGCGTACTCGGACGGGAGCTCGTGGTTTTCCGACGCAAGTTGCAATTACAAGTTGTAAGATTGCAAATGATAAGTTTACATGTTTCACGTTACAAGTTTACACTCTACATGTTCCACGTTACAAGTTTGCACGTATCTCGATACAATATTGAATGTACATGTTTTTTCCGAGTACGTGACCTATAAAATCCACCACTAAATCTAAACGAAATTGTATTGACTGTAGCAACCATGTAGTAAAAATATGGGATGCATGAAGTACTACCGAGATAGAATTCATGACATTAGACATAAGATTAACACGTGCATTTGCATGATCCAATTATATGTTACATGTTCATGTTGACTCGATACTTGTTTACTTGTTACTTGTTTTACACGCCACTTGTTTCATATTGACTTGTTCATACCATGTTACTTATTATATTTTCCTTACTCTTGATTCCTTGCTCTTTTCCTGTCTATCTTTTGTTTTATTTTTATTCCTGTTTCCCTTAGCTTGTACTCCCCTTGCGGCCCGTAACTTGTATTAACGGGTCTTCTTGTTTCCCTTTTCTTTTCTTCTTGTTATAATATACTTGCAGGCCCTAATAGAGAGTTACCAGAAGGTGTCGTTGACCAAGTGTTCTAGTTTATCATTTTCATGTTAACTTTAGTTGTATTTTATTTCTTGCAACCATTTATTGTAATCCGGGCTTGTTTAACCCGTAACTATTGTATTTCCCAGTTGTTGGTTATTTTTATGGACTATGTCATGAATTTTCATTATCAAATTGTGATTTACATGCCTGCGTGGATTGTTTTATTATCTTGTTGTTGAGTTTACTTGTACAGCTTATGAATGGTGTGTTCGCACCATTCGTTGGGCCTTAGTCTCGCGCCCGTATTTCCATGTTTTGGGAAGCGGGGCGTGACAATAATAGACCTAAGTTGACACGTAAATACTTGATTATGATCGTTGTTTATTAATACCATTATTGCTTTTGTAAATTGATCTTGATTCATATTCCTTCATGTGCCTTATTCCTTACTCTCTGCTTTTCACTACTTGCTGTCCATACTTGCTCTAAGGACATTCTCTTTTTTTCCATTCTAGTTAACCCAGCTACAGGTAAACCAGGAGATCTGTCAGAAGGCATTGGCGGGCATTATTTCTAGGTTGGAGCAGGAGCAGTCTTATAATAAATTATCTATTTCTATGTTTTTCTTTATCGCATTTTTATCCAGTTGATTAAACTTTGTATTCCGGGCATTTGACCCGTAATTGCTGTTGTCTTCTCAGTATTGGTTATTATGTTGGACTATTGGATGCTTAATTTCAGTTATTGTTTATGTGATGATATTATCTGTGTGGTTGTGATTATTCTTTTTGCATATTGTTGAGTTGAGACTGGTACAGCTTATGAATGATGTTAATATCATTCGCTGGGCCTTTGTCACCGGCTCGTATTCCTATATTTTGGGAAGCGGGGCATGACAATGAGAGTTTTAAAACTCTCGATGTGGTCGGCGGGGTCCGACTCCCCGTTGTATGACTCAAAGTTAGGGGGCTTGAAGTTTTCTAGAACCGGGGCTTTCATGATGGTCCGGGAGAACGGAGGCCTGCTCGGACGGAAATTCCTTACCCGTTGTTCCTCTTCTCTGTCAAGTCGGCCAAGGCGCCTCTCCATTTCGTGGAGACGGTGGTAGACCGAGTCTTCCCTTCGGTCATATCTTACCGA
The DNA here is from genome assembly GCA_017893485.1 of Hemerocallis citrina. Classification (NCBI taxonomy): domain Eukaryota; kingdom Viridiplantae; phylum Streptophyta; class Magnoliopsida; order Asparagales; family Asphodelaceae; genus Hemerocallis; species Hemerocallis citrina. The sequence goes on from CM030360.1 coordinate 294,908,471, forward strand.
GCCCCGAGACTCTTTTCCATGCGGAAGGGGACTAGGAGTGCGATGGTGATGGCTCGGGGAAGGTTGAGGACTGGGTGCCCATTGCTCATGGTTGGGAGTGACATTGAGGGCCCACAGAATGGATTCTTGAAAATCCTGGAACTCCGCCCGTGTGACTGGTGGCCCTCCAGCTTGCTAGTCCCTATGTGTGGCTCGACTTACTGGAGTATGACTTCTCCGCTGATGACGTGGAGGGGACTCTCTCCGCCTCCTTGGGGAGGGAATTTTCTGGTCCTCGGTTTACGGGGGGGTCCGGACTCTCGAGACCTCTGGGTGCTCTGGTTGATGGACTCCCCTAAGGGCTCACCATCCATTCAAGCGAGTTCGGAGGTCGACCCCGTGTTGGCGGTTGACAGTCACTTGATGGAGATCCTGCTCGGGAGGGTTTTGAGAAGCCATAAAGTCAACTGAAGGATTTTTTGGACAGCGACATGGTCATGAAGAGGATGTTACTTTGGACGACTCCGACGAGAGCCCCCTAAGACCCTGGAGGGGCCTGTTGTGGAGGAGGCTGTTGAGGAAGAACATGTTGAACTGGAGGAGGAGGCGGAGGAGGAAGAAGCGGAGTGGCTCTTTGCCTAAAGACCGCTGCCTTCCCCTTCTCTTTCGGATGCATAGCTTGAAACTACTTCTACTGATGAAGTAAGGTTGGATTGCTTTTTTCATTTCCCATAGGCGGCACCAATTTGTTGCTGCTAATTTTGGTGTGGAAGAAAACATATGAATTTTTGGATTCTTGAGAAAACGAATAAGGCAAACCTGTTGACCTTCACCAACATGTTGACTTGTTTCTCACTGCTGCCGCGAACCTGCACAAAAGTTCTATACACCAGGGTGGATCCCGACGAAGAACACTCTGATGCTCTTGTCAGTATTCAGAAAGATTAAGAAAGAGATTTAGGTAGAAAAAAATTCATTACCCTGTTATGGTGGGGGGAGAGGGGTATTTATAGTCGCCTTAGGGACCCGTTTCGAGATAAGGATAAATCTCTACTTCCCGATGTTTTTGGATAAGACATAGAGTTTAAATCGTTTTATGGAGATAACCATGAATTTGAATTACTCTTTATCCATCTGGGTTGGTTTGTAATGGGTTGCTACCTATACCCAGTAGGACAGATCCGTTCATAGGTTATTGGGCTTTGAAGAAAGACCCATTTCCCATTTCAGACCCGTTTGTAGGTAAAATTACCGTTTTACCCCTGAGAGCTATAAGATTCGCGCCTGATTTGAACGATCCCGATTTAATCCTATTTTTAGCCATATCAGACGTTGATGATGCTTCTAAACCAATTTTTGGTTAACTATTTGCAACTTTAGAAGAACGATATGAATTTTATAAAAAATATGCAAAATTAGCTGGTTTTTATGTTCGCAAGTCTGTTACAATAGTAGACACAACTGCAAAGGAGAGGTATTCACAGTAATTTGTATGCTCAAAACAAGGTAAGCCGATAGATACAGTTGGAGTGATTGCTGCTAATACTGAAGAACCATCCTCTACAAATGTGATCAAGAGAAAGAGAAGGGCTGTGACTAGAGAAGATTGTTTGACTCAAATAAGAATTCAAAAGGATAATGATGGGAGGTGGTCAATTCGAAGGTTTGTTGAAGAGCACAGTCATCCTTGTGTTACATCTAGAAAGCAACAATTTTTAAGAAGTAATAGAACTGTTTCCGAAGCACAAAAAAGTTTACTTAGTTCGTTCAAAGAGGCTAACATAAGAACTTCGGAGTTTATGACCTTCATGGAGATAGAAAATGAGGGTTTCAGTAATATTAATTGTACTGAAAAGGACATTAAAAATTCTTTGCAAAAAGACAAGGATGGGAGGAGAGCTTATGATGTGATCTATTGATGGAGCACTTGCAAGTGGAAAAAGAGATGAATCCTTCATTTTGTTTTCATTATAAGGTGGATGAAGACAACAAATTAATCTATGTGTTTTGGGTTGATGCTCTTGCCAGGAAAGCTTATAAGCATTTTGGTTATGTGTTAATTTTTTATACTACATATGACACAAATTAGTACAAATTGGTTTTTGCTCCATTTACTGGAGTTAATCACCATGGTCAATTTGTCAATTTTGGTGCAGCCTTCATAAATAAAGAAACGGCCGAGTCGTTTCTTTTGTTGTTTGAAAAATAGGGTGAAACAATATGTGGGCCTCCACCTAAAGTTATTATTACAGATCAAGATCCTACAATGGAAAATGCAATCCGAATGTGTGTTCCTGGTTCCAGCCATAGGCTATGTATGTGGCACATTCTTAAAAATCTTCCCGATAAGTTTGGTGGTCCAGACCTTAATAGTGATTTTAGCATTCCATTCCATAGTTACATTTGGGATTCAGAGACGCCGGAAAAGTTTGAGATGAGATGGAATGAAGTTATGAATGCTAATATGCAAATTGCAAGCAATCCTTGTATTAATGAATTTTATTGTCATTTAAGTAATTTTTAGTAGTATTAATACTTGATAAATATTGAAATAGTAGGTAATCATTGGCTTTCTGATATTTATGAGCTTCGTGAAAGATGGATACTAGCTTATGCTAAGCATATTTTCACTGCTGGAATTCGCACAACTCAAAGATAAAAAAATATGAATGCTTTTGTCGATAAGTATGTTAATAGTAAAAATTATTTACATGAATTTATTATGAGGTTTGAAAAGGCGATAAGGAAACAAAGACAAAATCGGTTAGTAGCAGAATACACAACTCTCCCTACAAAACCGAAGCTGCAAACAGATTTAGAAGTTGAGACACAAATGTCTGAGGTCTACACAAGGAAGGAATTTCATGTATTTGAAGATGAATTAGTTCAAAGCTTGAATTACGCCTCTTTAATGAAAGATGATAATGGGAGTGTGCGGCACTATATTATGAGGAGAATGGGAAAGTCACTAAAATCAAATAAAACAAGGGATGTGTTCTATAAAGGAATGGACGATGCTGGGTCTTTTACTTGTAGAAAATTTCAAGTTGATGGAATTCCTTGTGGACACATCCTTGTGGTATTGGGGAATGAGTTTGTCGATTTCCTACCTCAATCTTATATCTTAAAGAGGTGGACCGCCTCGGTAACAACCGAGATTGTATATGATGATGGTGGTGAAGAAATTATTGGTAGCTACGGCAGTCCATGAGATTTGGATATGGTGGAGTTATCAAATGAAATCCACAAGTTGATGAGCATTGCTCTCTCATCCAAAGAGATGTGCCACAAGGCCAAAACATTAGTGGTTGGTGCTAATGCAGAATTTCAACAAGATATGCCCCAAGAATTACAACAAGCAAGAAGCACTTCATTACCTAAAATAGTAAATATTCATGTATCGGATATTGCAAAGACCAAAGGTAGTGGTAAGAGAATTAAAGGGGGGAAGGAGAAAGCCTTGGAGAAAGCCGTGAAGCCATTAAGGAAGTGTCATTTATGCAATAAGCTTGTTAATCATGACAGCCGCACTTGCTCTTTGAAGGAAAGGTTGGTATTTTCTTACATACTTTATTTCAATTTTTATTATATATAATATAGTCTTACCTTTAATTTGTACTAATTATTCGTGTAGTTCTAATTTGAATGAGTCATAAGCTTCTACAACTTTTTCAAGAATGGAACCCATAACAGAAGAAGCTCCAAATATTGCATGATCTTTATTATTTTAGTTGTGTGAATTTTATAGGTATGTGTTTTACATGAAATAAAAAAAAATTCCCATATCTTTAATTATTGTTCTTTAATTCCGAATAACACATTTGTTAAAATAATCGTTTTATCTTGGCTGTTTGCAGGCAAACTGATGATGGATATAAAAGAGATGCATAACTTTTTAGTACAGGAAGTATCAATGCTTTCAAATATTTCTTCTTCCTGCCTTTTGTTGTGTGTTGATGTAGGCAATGATGACAAGCACTATTTTACAAGCACTACTTTCAGTTTGTCTTCTCCCACTCCCCTCCTTAATTTTACAAGCACTATTGATGTATCATGACTGATTCGGAATGTTGTATCTGAAGCAGGCATGATTCATAATTTTTTTTCATGTATCTGAAGCATTTTCATATATCTTGGCTGATTCATTATTATTTTAAACAGCACATAAACATCTTTCATGGCTGATACAATCAGCCAAAATGTATCGTGAATCAGCCAAGATACAATCTGCCATGATTATTTTGATGCTCAGTTTATGTTGTTTCATGGCTGATTTAGCTCAGAATAATTTTGTTTCTGAGCATTCCAAGTTGGCATTTTGTTGTTTGGGGGGGGGGGGGGGGGGGGGGGGGGGGGAGGGGGCACGTTTGGAACTAGTAGGCATGGAGCCCGAGGGTAATAAGTTTGCTTGATTTACAATACATTTTGAAATAGAAGTGTGTTCTGAGCCTACGATTACTTCAAATAATGTTTTTGTTGATTATTACAACTTGGAAGGTTGTAGTAATATATATATTTTTAATGAATGCTTGTTTAATATTTTGCTTTTAATATTTTTTTCAGGAGAAGCATTAGCATCTCAAGCATGTTCATGTTGGCTGATTCGGCATTATTGAAGCATTACTTCAAATAATCATGGCTGATTGAAGCATTTTTGGTTGATTGTATCTTTTTGGGTGATTGTATATTCAGTGATTGTATTTTGGCTGAATTGTATCTTGGCTGAATTGTATTTTGGCTGATTGTATCTTGGCTGATTGTATCTTCACTTTGTATCTTGGCGGAATTGTATTTTGGTTGATTATAACTTGGGTGATTGTATCTTAGCTGAATTGTATCTTAACTGAATTGTATTTTGACTGAATTGTATTTTGGCTGATTGTATCTTGGCTGAATTGTATTTTGGCTTAATTGTATCTTGGCTGAATTGTATTTTGGCTGATTGTATATTCAGTGATTGTATTTTGACTGATTGTATCTTGGCTGGATTGTATTTTGGCTGATTGTATCTTAGCAGACATTCAAACCATGTTTCACCTTTTATACACACAAATTGGCTACAGGCCCTAGTAAAAACATCAAGCAAAATTTCTCTACTAGCTGCACAAAATCTTACATGATTTTGAGTCAATATAGATTTCTCTGTACATAAATAACATTTTAAGAAAAATAACATCATATCTGAACAGATATTTGAGTATGATAGCAGTGCAGCAAAAAAATTTTAATGCAATACAATGCAAGCTATGAAGCAAACATGTTTTGTCGGTGACACAAACTTTTGAATAACCATTAAGGAAAAAAAAGGTTATATAGCAATCAAATAGAACACACATACAAGTGAATTAGAATTATATGATACAAACTAACTTCCTTTCTTTGACTCCTCGCTCAACCTCATGCACACATCAATACACCAATTATATGAATAAGTAAAAACAAATACAAGCTCATTTACATCATCATCAAAGCTGGATGCTTTGTTTACATTATAGGTCATCATATATCGATCAAATGGGAGATATGCAATTACTGGTTGCATTTTCTTTTAAAAAAAATCTTCGAGTATGAAGTTATGAACAACATCCACTACTTGAAATTGAATTATATTCCTGCTTCTGTTTCAATATGTTCCTCTTGACAACTTTCGACCCTTCCTCCAATAAGCTAGGAACTTCAAGAATCTGTGAAATTGGAAACCATTCACTTTAGGATTCACAAAGAATATATAAAACAACTATACGGTATTAAAAGAGATGAATAAAAGAAAATAATACAACATAAAATCCTAGCTCAAAAATACACTTCTTGCTTCAGCTGCCCGCTTGAGCTACTGCTGCTGCGGCTGAAAAAAATTAAAAGCAAAATCTTAAACAAGAATTCATGAACTAAATTGCTAGTACAAACATCCAAGTAGCACTAATCAACAAAAACGCGATTTGAAGTAGTTGTAGGCTCAGACCACAATTCTATTTCACTGTTTCTTCAAATGAAGCATACTTATTTCTCTAGGGATGCATTATTATGCCATGCCAACTAGTTTCACCCCCCCCCCCCCCCCCCCCCCAATTTCAAAATGCCAACTTAGAATGCTTATAAATAACATTAAAAAAATGTGAATAAGCAAAGACACAAGAGTTAACGATTAAATCTGAGCCTTCGGATCGCTATCGAATGCGATCGAAGGGCTGAGAACTTCAGCTCACGATAAGGAGTTGAGCTCACCATCTCATAATCAATGAAGATACAACCTAAAAAAAATTCTATTAACCAAGTTAATTCATGAAAATGCTTCAATCATCCAAGTTACAACATGAAAATGCTTCAATTAGCCAAGATACAATATAAAAAAATATCTATCAGCCAAGATTCATCTAAGATACAATCAGCCAAAATACAATCAGCCAAGATACAATCAGCAAAATGTATCGTGAATCAGCCAAGATACAATCAGCCAAAATGCTTCAATCAGACAACATTTAACATGAACATTTGCTGAGATCTTCTGCTCACGATAAGGATCTCTTCTCACCATCTCATAATGTAATCACTCATATAGTAGGGACACTTGCTACAATTGCTATAAACCCAAAAATGCAAACGAACTCAACCAAGACTAGCAAACTGCAATTTCAATTGTTATAGACCCAAAAATTAACCAACTGGGTCTTCAAGGCATAGATGAAGACCAATAACATAACCAACACTCAACTAAAAAAAATTCTAGGGGGGAGGCATAATAATTCAAAATAATGCTTGTAAAAGAGTGCTTGTCATCATCGCCTATACCAACATACACAACGAAGGCAGTTTCTACAAATTTAAAAACAATAAGACTGAGAATCGAACACTTCCTGTATTGGGGAATCATGCATCCTCTATTGTAAACTGTGATTCTGTATACATGAATCATGCATCTTCCTGTATTGGGGAAGCATGCATCCTGTATTGGGGAATCGAATCACTTTTCTATCTGTCATAGATAACAAACTGTGATTCTATCAACTTGCCTGCAAACATAAAAAGATACAAAATTAAAAAATGCTTCCCTGGATTGCAGCTTTGATAAGAACTTTTTTTAAAACATTGATACTTCATGCGGTGTGTTAGATTTTAGTAGCGTGCATAATACTCCCTCCATTTCAAAATATAAGTTGTTTTTAAGATTTTTATTTTTGTTCCAAAAGGTAAGTCATTTACATTTTTCAATGCAATGTCTTTATACACTTAATGTCTCACTAATTTTTTTTCTCAAACAGTAAAAAAGCCTTGTTAGCCATATTTTGATTATCAGAGTAACTAAGATGACTTTTCTGGGTCGGCTGAAGATAGCATGCTCGAGGGAAGGTATTTATAGGCCAATAGGCAAACAAGTGGCCAAATTTTACATTTATGAGGATGATCTAGAATTTTAGTGAGATGAACCACTCAACTCAATCACTCAGTGTGTAGTTGGGGAGATGGGTTGTCTACATCTACGTTTATGGAAACCTTATCGCTTTAGGAAACAGTTATCTACACGAGTGCGAAGAACGAGTAATTTTTTTTAATTTTTTAAGTAAAGACTGCGATTGTTGTATAAAAAATTAAAGCGATAAATGACATGTTCATACATGATTAAAAGCCTTATAAAGGTGCCACCTATTGCAAGAATGATCACCAATGGTAGCAGAAAATTTTCCAAACCAACTATTTGATATACATGTACCAATGGAATTACAGACAAAGTTTAATTGACTCTAAAGAAGTCACTAATTTACCATAAAAATTGCAAACACTAACACATGTGGCACACTAATGGTAGAAGTGCTTTACTATTGAGTCCCAAAAATAGAAAAATGTCCAAATCTCCTCCATGATCCAAAACCCATGATATATTGTCTTCACCTACCTATTTCAGTAAATTTTACGAACCATCCAACATACAGCTTTACATAATTATTCAAAACAAAACGATGCGGCTCAACAAAGAAAAACCACAACGTTTTTACATGCCCACTACAACAACTTATCCCTATTCCCCTCAATCCCATAATCATTTCATCGCCTAAGCCATCTTATTTCTGAATGGATTTCACTATGGCTCCTAGTATGTAAAATAAAAATCTAACAATAAACATGAACGATTATAAAGAAAAAAAATTGAAATTGAGATTACTTGATAAAAAAGTTGCAGCTTTGCTAGGAGGTCGCCGCTTCGCTGAATTAACGAGGAAGGGCTCAGCTGATAGGGCTACGATTTAGGGTTTCTATTTAGGGGCTCATCTGATAGTGTGTTGAGAGTGAGAGGGTGGAGCGTGGAAGATTGGGGGCTAGGGTTACTCTTCGAATCACTGAGGAAGGAGGTAAGGTTCAGAACAAATTGAATGGCGATTTAGGTTTCTCGTCGAAGAGAGAGAGAGAGAGAGAATGGGAGAGAGTAGAAATCGAAACCCTATCGGTAGATGGGTTTAAATCGACAGATGGGTTTCTTCGACGAAGAGAGAGAGAGAACGGGAGAGCGGGAGAGAATAGGGTTTATCGTCGAAGAGAGACAGAGAACGTCAGATCTATATAAGTAGGGTTTCTTTGACGAAGAGAGAGACAGAATGGGAGAGCTGAATGAGAGCTGAATAAGAAAGAAAGAAATAATGAAATGACTATTTTACCCCTCAACATATCAGTTGTTTGAGCGGATCAAATCTGATCCATCGGATAGTGATCAAACACGATCGAACAGCTGAAAACTTCAGTTCACGATAAGAAGTTGAGCTCACCATCTCATAATAGACCAACTCTCTCTCTCTCTCTCTCTCTCTCTCTCTCTCTCTCTCTCTATATATATATATATATATATATATATATCTCGAAAGACAATCCAGTTTTTGGAAGTTTGTGGAATGCGAAAGACTTGAGAGTTTTTGTGGAATGTGAAAGACTTGACCATGAGAGTGTGTGTGTCTTTATATATACTAGTATCATGCACGTGCGATGCACGTGGAGGAAGAAGGAAAAAGACAAAAAAAAAGGAAAATAATTTCCAAACTGATCCACTGTCAAAAATATTTACGAAACTGGTCCACTTTCACACGTGCACGCGGAGGAAGGAGGAAAAAGACAATATATATATATATATATATATATATATATATATATATATATATATATATATATCCTCTCATGGTCAAGTCTTTTGCATACTGCAATCTTCCAAACACTCGGCCGTCTTTCGATTCGCTATGAAGCTCCTTCCTTCAACCATTCTTTGATCACCATTTTCATCCTCTTTGAACACCTTGGTGAATGGATGAATAAAAGTTGTATTTACAACTTTGCCTTCATTCTTGAGGCGTATAAAATATAAAACAAAAAGGAAATAAACCATCTAATTGGGAAAACACAAACACTTATTTTACAAACATGTCACATAAACTATATACATTAATTCTATGAAATTTTACTATGAGAGAAACAGAAAAAATATCAATCCCACATAATATTTCAAAACAAGGATTATCCAATATGCATCGATACCATGAACATGATAAAACAACACAAACCTTTGGGCACTCTTGACTCCAAGGGCTGTCGGTACGCAGTGTGAGGTGGATTTCTAAGAGTGTTTAAAAGCTCCTGCACAATGATTATAAGAAAAATTTTACAGCCATCCAGGGAGCGCAATGCATAGTAGGCCTACTTTTGTGAAGACTAGCATTCATATAGCTAGTGTGTCGCCATTTGGATGTAAAGTGCGACATAATGAAGACCGACCATTATTTGTGCTTTGGTTAGAAGACTCGGCTACAGTTGGAGGTCAACCAAAGAATGCAACCCTATGAAGCCACACTTGTGGAAGATGGAGATTATGTTGGAAAGGTAGAGGTGTTGGACCTTCACATTTCTTGGAGGGAATTGGGAAGAAATCAGAAGGTAAGGTGGAGTTTGTTAATATGTGCCTTTGCTTAAAACTGATAAACTGACAATCGACTGTCCTATTTGGACGGTAGATTATCTATGGCTGATCTGTACTATGTTTGGCCAGTAGACTATCCCAGCTAGGGATGAATACGGTCAGATTATTCAGCTGAATTATCTAAAATATTTAGAACTAGACCCAACCCGAAGTGGCATCAGACTTCTTCAAACCTACCCTATCAAGTTTGGGTCGGTTTAGTTAGTTGTAGATTTCAACAAAAAAAAAACAAAAACAAAAACAAAACAAAACTCAATGTTTGCTTAGTAAAATCTCAATGAAACATCGATTAACAACAACTCATCAAAGCTCCTTATCATCACCGGTAACATTATCATCATCATCATCATCATGATCAACATTATTAGGAAAGTTATGGGCAGCAAGTACCTCACAACTAAAATAAAATTGAGATAAAGAAGATAAAATGGACACATATTTTACGTGAAAAACCCCTAAAAGAAATGAGGTAAAAACCATGGACAAGTGTAGTAGGATTTTACTATTGAAAGTAGAGATTACAATATATTCTCATTTGTTAGGATTGTAGACTTAAATACACTTAGGCACGAAGTACTTGAAGTTGGAGAAGAGGAGGAGAAGATGAAGACAGCATGAGAATGCAACAACAGCTAGAAGAAGTGCAGCTGGAGAGTTGCGGTCGACTGTCCTGGGGTGCGGTCGACCGACCACCCGACCAACCACCTGACCGCAACTAAGCTGCTAGGTATCTTCAAGTGTACATGGTTCAACAGAGAACGGGACAGTCGACCGACCAGGGCTTTAGGAGTGGACTTTACACGTTGCGGTTGATCATCAGCAGCGCTGTGTGTTATTTGGGCTGACGGAATTTAGACCCAATAAGCTGGATTCATGTTTATCTTTTAGAGGTTACTTGGGGGCTATATATATGGCTGCAGACTCTAAGGTTTGTATCACTGATGAGATCAAGAGGTGAGCCATTATCATTGTTCAACTTCAGGAGGGGATTGTACCGAGTGTTTCAAAGGTGAGGAAGGGAGATGGAGAGTTGTAATCTCTTTGTAATCTTTGTATTTCAGGGGGAATAAGAAGTATTGGTTATCTCTGCATATTGATTGTATTCTTGTGAGATCTTGCATATATTGTGGTGACTTGTTCTTGGTTCATCTAAGTGTTGGTAGTTTCTATTGCTTGTGGTGTATTTCTACTATTAGCACTACAAGTTTACAAGTTGTGGTAGATTCTACAACAAGTGGTATCAGAGCACTAGGTTCGAGATGACCGATAGTAAGTCGAAGATCGAGAGGTTCGATGGGAGTGACTTCGCGATGTGGAAGATTCAGATGATAGTATATCGTCGTCAGAAAGATCTTGATGGTCCGTTGTTTGATGAGAAGCTGGAAGGTGGAGACAAAGATGCGAAGATCTTGGCGGATTGGAATCATTTGGATCAGAAGGTGCTAGGGCAGATTCAATTGGGGCTGAGTAGAAAGGAATTATTTCATATCTCGAAGGAAAAGATAAAAAAAGAGGCTATGGAGATTCTCACGGATATGTATGAGAAATCGTCGGCATCTAATCAAATTATTCATATAAAGAAATTGGTTAATATGAAGTTGAAGGAAAGGGGTTCAGTAGCAGAATATGTGAATAATTACTGCATGGTTTATAACCAGATGGAAGCTGCAGGTTTGAAGTTTTCAGAGAGGGGGCAGTCCTACTTTACCTGATAGTTATGGTAAGGTAGAACAGACTATTACAGGCACTATGATAGATTCGACGACTCTACAGGATGTGGTGAATAGCATTCTGAACGAGGAGGTGAGAAGGGTGAGAAACGGAGGATATCCATCATCATCTTCTAGATATTTCGCAATGTCTGTTGAGAGGATACATGGGAGATCTAAGAGCAGTCGAAGAAGAAAGGATCTGAGTAGTTCATCTGAGAGTGGGTCTGATGATAGCGATGGGGGACATGGGCCTGAATGCTGGTATTGTCAGAAGAAGGGTCACATGATGCGTAGTTGCAAGGCTTATAAGAATAAGAAGGAGGAGAAACCGAAGAGAGATATCCCAAAAGACGCTCAAGTGGGGCTTATTGAAGAGTTATGCTTATTAGCTCAGGAGGAGTTGAGCACTCAAGATTGCTGTATTGATTCGGAAGCTTCTTTTCATTGCACTCATAGGAGAGAGATGTTTGATGACTACGAGGAGAGTTCTTTTGAAGATGTGATCGTGGGGAATGGTCACTGGTGTCCTGTACGTGGGGTTGGTACTGTTCGTGTGAAAGCTAATGATGATCAAAGTGTTGTCTTTCCGAAGACAAGGCATGTTCCAGACTTGAACGAAATTCTTATCTCGATTGGAAGGCTAGACAAAGAGGGTATGTCCACAACAGTTGGTAATGGGGAGTGGCGTATAGCTGTAGGTTCAAGGGTGATTGCAAAAGGGAAGCGTGAGGGAACGTGGTATTTGCTTAGAGACGTGAGGGGCGTTTCTCCTGTAGTTTACTCTAAGCCGGAATCAAGTAGTAGGTTGTGTGAGGTGCAACCAAGTTCTTTCAGTTGTGGAGGGGAGGTTTGTAACTCCCGTTTTCATTTTCCCCCTTTTATTATTGATTCCCATTGTAATCTCCATTGTAATTCTATTTTATTTCTTTTGTCTCATTATTGTATTGAGTAATATTAATTCTAATGTTATTCATAATTTATTCCTCATCTCAATTTGATTACCTAAATCTACTCCTTGTATTCCTAATTCAGATTTAATTTCATAATTTGCCTTTTGTCTTTTTGGGTTGTGAATTGTCCTCCTATTTGATCCATTTGTGCCCAAAGCCCAATATCCACCTCCTGTTGGATCTCTCACCCAAACACACTAATCCAAAACCACCCCCCAAATTCTTCCTAACTGTCAAATCCCAAAGACCCCTCCTAATCACTCCCCACAACCTGTAACCCCCAAAATTTGAACACTCAATCCCAAGTATTAAGCCCCAAAATATCTCCCCATTACTATTTCAATCAATACTAACCTAATACCCCCCGTAATGCACAGACGCTATTACCCCCAACACTAACCCCTTATCTCTTGTGCAAACCTAGCCCCTGTGCAACCCCCACTCCTGTCGAAACCCAATTTTTCCTGCCCATCACCCTTTCTAACTCCTTCGCCTTTATCTCATCGCCGAGCCTTAGCCCAGTCTTTCTCCCATCCTTCGACCGCCACCATCGTCGCCGCCTTGACCTCCCCCTGTCCCTCGCTCAGTCTCTTGCTCAACCGAACCCAACTCCCCGTTCATCTCGCCAAAACCCATCAACCCGTTGCTTCGCCTCGACATAATTCGCCGCCTCGCCGTCCTTCGTCCTCGCCGTGCACCCCCTTCATCCTCCGGAGAACCCTCCAGCATTCTCGTCGTCGCCGTCCAAGCTGAGCTCCTTCGTCCATCGGTGTCTCCCCTGTTTTCGAGAGAAAAAATAGAGCGCCCACGTCGGATCCCTCGCCGCTTTCCCCTATCTGCGCGCTCTCTCTCTCTCTCTGGCACGTCTGTGAAGAAGAAGGACCGTGAGTGGGTAAAAATTGCTGTGTGGTGTTTTGTGAAGGGGGATCTGTATTGCTGTTGTGTATTTTCCGTTGTGTGGGGGATCTCTATTTGGTGTGCGGTGCTAGCTGTATTGTCTAGAGGGGGATCAAGCTCTTGGTGTTTTGCTGTTTGGCTTTTGCTCTTACCATTTGGTGTTGGCACGTAGCTCGCACGTGTCTTGGATTCTTATTATTATCGGATCTAATCGTCAAAAAGGCAAGTCATGTTACTCGAATTTTTTGTATCATGTTCGAGATCATTTATTGAATTTCGCAAGTAGATCCATGTTTATTATCGTATATTGTTATTGTCATCTATCGTTGGGATACCACTGATTTACACGAGCGAACAAGTGGTAGTCTTGACTTCGTGTCGTCTTTTTGGCTCTAATGTATAGGGATCTTACATGCACTCATGTAGTTAGTTATTGAATATAAGAATAGGGAATTATTGTTAAATTTCATTTCATGACATTATACACAACTATTGTAGATTATATATTAGGGTTGATTGTTCATGTGATTGCTAATGATAAATTAATTGATTGTAGTTAGTAGAGTTATGGACATTATATATCCTAATACCATGTTCACATAGAAATGACTTGCTGTGATTTATGATTGTTAAACCCCAATCCATCGTTCTTAAAATTTTAATCGTTTTATTCAAAAAGAACATGTTGACACCCTCAAAATTTATGCCAACCTGAACCTTGTCGTGCTGTTTCAACCTAGATAATGTCATTAAAATCAGTCACTTCCTAAATATGAAACGTATCCATAAGTGTCTAGATGTCAATGACATCTAGAATTTTTTAATTCCGAATATTATTGCCTGAGTTATGACCCTTTTGCTACTGCTACGCTGTAATATCAGATTCATGTACATACCATGTTAGGCTGATAATTTAAGTGAACTAATGATCAAATTTTGCCTTGATAAAGTCTAGATTAGTAGATAATATGCTTAGGGTGATAAAAATTATTTTTACTGATTTTTACAATGATTATTCACTGTCCTTACACAGAAATTAGTCAACATCAATAACCAGCTAGAAACTAAAATCTGTAAAGAACACTGAATTTCACCTAGCTACCGTTGTCGGAATGTAGGCTTTAAATATGTGTTGGAACCTGGCAGGAGTCTAGTTTCAAGAACTTCTGATAGATCCGCTTTTGCTATCCTGTAGCAACGAAAATTCTGATTTTAGTACAGCAACCTACTACTGTCCAGAATTAGGTTCCTATGTTTAATAATATATAATTATACCTATAATGTTATGTTTGGTGTATTTAATTGTATAGAGTATGTTGTATGATCTTAGGGTTGTTTTGTCATCTTTCTAGTGTCCCTTATTAATCACATTATTGTATGTTAATTGAATAAAGAATATTAATCAAGCCGGAGTGAAGGGTTGACAAGGGTAGTTGATAATATAGTGAGTGTACTCGGTAATGTGGGCTTTGTTCCCAAAATATTGTGTCAGCTAGTGCTATCGATTTATTGTTGGATTATTGACTGCAGTATGCCAATTCATCATGTATTGTTTAAGGACCTATCGTGCCGACTATTGTTATCGTTATTGTGCAAGAAATTGCTATTGTTATCGTGCGAGTACATGAACTATAGAATCTACCACCTTAGTGTAAACAAAATCGATTGTATGCATCGAACCTGTGGTACGGCACATATGGGACACAGTAGTACGTGCATTAGCTAGAATTAAAAATGAATAATGGACTTAAGACTTTCATCACATTGTCATTGCATATTGTCATCTTTGTTGAACAGTATTATCGTTATTGTTACCATTATTGTTATTGTTTATCGTTATCGTTATAAATCTTCGTCAATGCATATTGTATTACTATCATGTTGCCACTGTTCGATATTGTTGATTTCATCGTTCATTAAATTTATTGCTATACCACCATTGTCATTGTTTCTCTGTTTCTCTACTTGCATGTCCACGACATGCTCTAAGGACTTTTTCCTCTCTATAGATGAACAACTTACAGGTAATAAAGGAGATTTACTTGACAGACTAGAGGAGCAGCAATGGTGAAGGAGATGTTTTGCCGTGCCGCTTAAATAAATTTTGCTTTATTTGAGAACTATAATAAAATCGAACAATTGTTGTTTCTTTGTATTGTGGGCTTCGACCCGAATGTTGTTTGTTAAATTTCCAGATATTGAGTTATTTTGATGTTGGTTATTCTTATGCTTAATTTCCAATGTTGTTATATATGTGATTATTCTTTTATTGCATACGTGGTTGTTTTTATTTCTTGTTTATATTGTTGAGTTGGATCAATAACAATCTATGGGTGATATAAGTCATTCGCTGGGCCGTGTCACGTGCTTGCATTCCGTATTTTTGGAAAACGGGGCGTGACAAGATTTTTAGTAGTATCAGTGCCAGTTTGACTCTAACTAGTTTGGGATTGGACCCTGATTAGTTTGAGTTTAACCGATCTGACTCAACAATATGTACAATCTGTGAATCACATGGATAATTGATAACCAACTTATAAATTTGGATGCTAACTGTTTGATTCTTATTTCAGACCATGGCTAGAAAAGGTAATTCTTCTTCCCATGCTGGGGATGATCAGCCCGAGGAGCCCACCCTTGCACAGATTATGGAAATGCTTAGGAGAGGTGCTTCTTACTCCAGCCAGCCGGAAGAACCCACCATTGCTCAAGTGATGCAAATGCAGCGAGAACAGAATGAACTTCTGATGCAACAGATGATGCAGATGCAACGGGAGCATAGTGATTTGATGAGGGTGGCTTTGGAGCTGCCAACCGAGAGCCTGTTGTACCTGTGCCCGGGGTGCTACCACCGAGACTTGGCAATGTAGCAGACTTCATGAGGCTATACCCAGACAAATTCTCAGGTACTGAAGGTTCACTGGAAGCCGATCAATGGCTCATCAGGACTGAGCAGCTGTTGATCGTGGTAAGGATAGCAGATGATGACCAAGTGGATGTTGTGAACATCCAGCTTGTTGAACTCACCCACATCTGGTGGCGAGCTGAGATGGAAAGGCCGGAGCGCCCCATCGCCTGGGACATCTTCAGAGAGATCTTTCTCACGAAGTTCTTTCCCGATGTAACAAGGAATGAAATAGAGCGGCAATTTGTCGTGCTTACGCAGGTTAGTCAGATAGTGTTTGTTATGCAAATTCCATTGTTATTTCATAATATACAATGTTTAACTAAGATGCTATCTTGAATCAGAGGAGTCGAACCGTAGACAAGTATGCTTCGGAATTCACCCGACTGAGCCGCTTTACCACTTCCATGGTGGCGAATGATGGAGATAAGGGCCGCCGTTTCATGTTGGGCTTGGACATCGAGATTCAGGATCGCCTAGATGCCTTGCGACTCCGATCCTATGCAGACTCCTGGAGGCTGCCAGAAGTCAGAAGCAGACTAGTAGGCAGTGGCATGCCATTCAGCGGTCCGCTCCGCATCCTCTCACCGCTAGGCCATCTGGAGGGCCTATCAGGAGGCCAGCTCCGACCTTTCCTACCAGGGCACTGCCGTATTCACCTGTCGCTTAGAGGGCAAGCCCGGTCTGTGTGCACTGCCATCGGACTAGACACTCGCGCGAGAACTGCAGGATGGCCAACCGTCAGTGCCTCCTGTGTGGTAGTAGCGATCACATGGTTGGTGATTGCCCAAAGTCCAGGACCCTTGCACCGGTTAGAGGTTCCGCTCCACAGGGAGCGCCTGGTCGTGGTCAGGGCAGATCACCACTCCCACCTAGAGGCAGGTTTTCGGTCAGAGGAGAGCCGCTCCTCAGGGAGGTCCTTCTGGAGGTCGTGGTCAGGTCTTCAACTTAACTGCAGAGGAAGCTGAGACTACAGAGGAGGTCATTGCAGGTATATTTGTGTTTTGTTGTTTTATTATCTGTTCCCTGCTTTATTTGTTTATCTTTGCATCATTCATTGTATAGTTTCTTTTCATATTAGTATTTCTTAATCCTTATTATTCTGCACTATTCATCTCTTCCCATGTTTTTTTGATTCTATCATAGGTATCACTCTAGTTCATTCTTTTTCCGCCCATGCCCTATTTGATTCTGGGGCAACCCATTCTTTCGTCTCTTCCCGCTTTGTGGATCAACATCAGTTGGAGTGCAGTGCTATACCGGCAGCTTGGAACATCACCACAGGTGGCGATGTTGTCGTTTGCTCTAAGGAGTGCAAGCAGAGCTCTATGGTTATTGGGGACACAAATTTCAAGACAGATCTGATAGTGATCGGGAATTTAGGATTTGATGTCATTCTTGGCATGGACTAGTTGGGAGAGTCTCATGCTGTTATTGATTGCCGAGCGAAGAAGGTTTTTTTCAGGATTCTAGGACATGCAGAGTTTGAGTTCCATGCTGGGGAGACACCCCTTAGGCGTGGTAAGAAGGTGGCAGATGAGGAAGATTGTGCAATGGAGTTGCACATAGGCTGTGAGGCTGCGCCTCTCGTAGTGCGGGAATTCCTGGATGTGTTCCCAGAGGAATTGCCCGGGTTACCTCCAGATCGAGAGGTGGAGTTCAACATTGAGGTTCAGCCGGGTACCGCTCCTATTTCTAAGAGCTCGTACCGGATGGTGCCAGTTGAATTGGCAGAGTTGAAGGAACAGATTCAGGAGATGCTGAATAAGGGTTTTATCAGGCCGAGTGTCTCGCCTTGAGGAGCTCTTGTACTGTTCGTCAACAAGAAGGATGTTAGTCGCAGGTTGTGCATAGACTACCATGAACTGAACAGTGTCACAATGAAGAACCGGTATCCGTTGCCGTGAATTGACGACTTGTTCGACCAATTAGGAGGGGCTTCTGTATTCTCGAAGCTAGATCTGCATTCTGGGTACCATCAGGTCAAGGTGAAGACTGAAGATATACCGAAGACTACTTTCCGCACTCGATATGGTCACTATGAGTTCTTGGTCATGCTGTTTGGAGTTACAAACCTCCAGCCGTATTCATGAGCTTGATGAATCGGGTCTTCTCTCCCTTCCTGGACAAGTTCGTTGTGGTGTTCATCGACGTATCCTCGTCTATTCTCGGAGTCGTGATGAGCATGCTGAGCACTTGCGAGTTGTCTTACAGACGTTGAGGGAACATCAATTGTACGAGAAGCTTAGCAAGTGCGAGTTTTGGTTGGACCAGGTTGCCTTCTTGGGGCATATTATCTCGGGCGAGGGAATCTCTGTTGATCCGTCCAAGATTGCTGTAGTTAAAGACTGGCCAGTGCCTAAGTCAGTATCAGAGGTGAGAAGTTTTCTCGGACTAGCAGGATATTATCGGAAGTTTGTCCAGGACTTCTCGAAGATTGCTGGGCCGTTGACTAAACTAATAGGGAAGGATCAGAAGTTTGCTTGGGATGAGGCCTGTAGTGAAGCTTTCGCAGAATTGAAGAGCAGAGCAGATTGACGTCAGCACCAGTGTTGACTATACCAGATGGTTCAGGTGGTTTCGTGATTCACTGCGATGCTTCAGGAAGAGGTCTAGGTACAGTGTTGATGTAGAAGGGCCGGGTTATTGCTTATGCGTTCAGGCAGTTGAGGCCGCACGAGAAGAACTATCCCACCCATGACTTGGAATTGGCAGCGGTGATCTTCCTTTGAAGTTGTGGAGACACTACTTACTTAGAGACCGAGTGGAAATTTTAACTGACCACAAAAGCCTCAAGTATGTCTTCACTCAGAAGGAGTTGAACATGAGACAGAGGTGCTGGTTGGAGTTGATGGCCGACTATGACATTAGTTTGCAGTATCATCCCAGTAAAATAAACTTGGTGCCAGATGCGTTGAGCAGAAGGCCAGTCGCCAAGTTCTTGACTCAGCAGAAAGAGCTTATTGAGCAGATGCAAATATTGGACTTGAATATGATTTTGCCGGGCGCCAATCGGAGTTGTATGATGCTTCAGTTGCAGTTGTCTTTAGTAGAGCAGATTAAGGAAGCACAAGCAGGTGACGAGCAGTTACAAGGGTTCAAAGCAGAAGTTGAGGCAGGTACAAGGACCGATATGGTCATTCACTCAGATGGATCACTTTGCTTTGGGGCTAGGTTGTGTGTCCCAAAGAATGAAGTTAGGCAGAAAGGAAGCCCACCAGTCGGCATACTCTATTCATCCCGATGATACCAAGATGTATCGGGATTTGAAGCTTCACTTCTGGTGGCATGGTATGAAGAAGGCCGTAGCCAGATTTATGTCTCAGTGCTTGATCTGCCAGCAGGTGAAGGCAGAACATCAAAGGACCATCGGACTGCTTCAGCCTCTTCCCATTCTGGAGTGGAAGTGGGAGCATATTACCTTGGACTTTGTTACTGCTTTGCCAAGAAGTACCAAGGGTCACAATGCCATCTGGGTAATTGTGGATCACTTGACAAAGAGTGCCCATTTTATCCCCTTCAGAGTTGGTTAGTCTACTGCGAGTCTCGCAGAGAGGTACATGCAGGAGATTATCAGATTGCATGGGGTCTCTATCAACATTGTATCAGACAGAGGCACTAGATTTCGATCACAGTTCTGGGAGAGTCTTCAGAGTAGTCTTGGGAGCAAGTTGAAGTACAGTACAGCTTTCCACCCTCAGAAAGACGGGCAGTCAGAAAGGACCATTCAAATATTAGAGGACATGTTGAGGTCCTGTGTACTTCAGTTTGGAGGGTCTTGGGAGGATCACCTGCACTTGGTAGAGTTCTCGTACAACAATAGCTATCAAGTCAGTCTTAAAGCTGCTCCATTTGAAGCCTTGTATGGTCGGAAGTGTAGATCACCAGTGTGTTGGGACGACATTGGTGAGAAGAAGCTGTTGGGGCTCGAGCTAATCACGAAGACTGTTGATGCAGTGGCCCAGATCAGGAAGCACCTACAGGCAGCTCAGGACAGGCAGAGGAAATGGGCAGATGTTCACAAGAGGCCATTAGAGTTCGAAGTGGGTGATCATGTGTTCCTCAAAGTATCACCGTGGAAGGGAGTTATCCGGTTTGGAGGCAGGGGCAAGCTAAGCCCTAGATTCATTGGGCCATTTGATGTTGTGGAGCGAATAGGCAAGGTGGCCTATAGACTTGCGTTGCTGCCAGCTCTATCTTGAGTGCATGATGTCTTTCATGTCTCCCAACTCAGGAAGTATGTCAAAGATGATAGTCATTTCATCGACTACTCGAAGTTGTCCGTTCGGCTAGATTTGTCTTGTGGGATCCATCCGGTTTCGATCTTGGACCGACGAGAGAAGGTTTTGAAGAACAAGGTCATCAGGTTGGTTCGGGTTGCTTGGAATCCTCATTCGCCTGGTGAGTCGACTTGGAAACTTGAGGATGAGATCCAGAAGAAGTTTCCCCACCATTTTGTGTGATTCTTTTCTATTCTTCGGGGTTCTCCTATCGCCACTTGAGTAAATTTCGAGGACGAATTTTTTATTGGAAGGTGCGTAGGATTGTAACTCCCGTTTTTATTTTTCCCCTTTTATTATTGATTCCCATTTTAATCTCCATTGTAATTCTATTTTTTTGTCTCATTATTGTATTGAGTAATATTAATTATTATGTTATTCATAATTTATTCCTCATCTCAATTTGATTATCTAAATCTACTCCTTGTATTCCTAATTCAGATTTAATTTCATAAATTGTCTTTTGTCTTTTTGGGTTGTGAATTGTTGTCTTATTTGATCCATTTGTGCCCAAAGCCCAATATCCACTTCCTATTGGATCTCTCATCCAAACCCACTAACCCAAAACCACCCCCCAAATTCTCCCTAACTGTCAAATCCCAAAGATCCCTCCTAATCACTCCCCAAAACCTGTAACCCCCAAAATTTGAAAACTCAATCCCAAATATTAAGCCCCAAAATCTCTCCCATTACTATTTCAATCAATACTAACCTAAAACCCCCCTAATGCACAACCGCTATTACCCCCGACCCTAACCCCCTCTCTTATGTGCAAACCTAGCCCCTGTGTAACCCCCACTCCTGTCGAAACCTAATTTTTCCCGCCCATCACCCTTTCTTCCTCCTTCGCCTTTAACCCATCGCCGAGCCTTAGCCCAGTCTATCTCCCATCCTTCGACCGCCACCATCGTCGCCGCCTTGACCTCCCCTTGTCCCTCGCCCAGTCTCCCGCTCAATCGAACCCAACTCCCCATTCATCTCGCCGAAACCCATCAACCCGTTGCTTCACCTTGACATAATCTGCCGCCTCGCCGTCCCTCGTCCTCGCCGTGCACCCACCTTCATCCTTCGGAGAACCTTCCATCATTTTCATCGTCCCCGTCCAAGCCGAGCTCCGTCGTCCATCGGCGTCTCCCCTATTTTTGAGCAAAAACAGAGAGCGCCCACGTTGGAGCCCTCGCCACTGCAGTTGCTTCCCGACTAGCTGCCGCTGCTTGTCCACTTTGCCGCCGCCAGTCGTCTCGCGCACCCTCGCCGCTGTCCCCTCATCCACACGCTCTCTCTCTCTCTCTCTGACGCGTCTGTTAAGAAGAAGGACCGTGAGTAGGTAAATGTAACACCTCGAATTTTAAAATACCGAGAATATTCGTTTTTATATTCTTATGGTGGTGAGGATTATTTTAAAGCTATATCCTATTATATTTTAAATATTGATATTTGTTTGAATATTTGTGTTGTATTGATGCAAATGATATATTGGAGTTTGAGTTGAGTTTTTGTGAAGAAACATTGTTTATTTTATTTTATACTTTTGGAGGATTATTATGAGATAATTTTATGTAATTTGTATTGTCAGTATTTTAAAGTGCAAGAGTTGGGGTTTATTTATAATATATTGCATTTGGAGGGCTTATCTGCAAATATACCCTATTATTATTATTATTATTATTATTATTATCTTTATTACCAAACTAACCCTTTCCCTACTTTCTTCTTACTTCTTCCTTCTTTTCTTCTTCTGATCCCGACCCCAACACCCATGCCGAAACCCATCGGCCGGAGGTTCCATCGGCCAAATCCCCATATTTTCTTCGTCATTTTCAAATTAATTCGGGGGGATTGCTAATTGGAAGGTTCTCTAGCTCGTGGCGGAGTCCGTTTTTCGAATGGATTTCAAAAAGGTAAACCCTAGATTTTATTTTTGTATAAAATTTAGCGTGGTTAATCTATTTTGAGTAGACTAGTTATGGTAGGGAGATTAGGAGATGTTGGGAATAGTTGAGATGAGAAATTAGCACATTATGGGAGATTTAGCAAGTTGCTAATAAATTAGGGTTTTGGGTTTCTAGAAAAAAAATTTATGTGTGAGAATTATCTTCTTCATAGTAGTAGAATTTTAGTAGAGCTATTAGAAAATTTGGGGGTGATTTTAGAAATTGTTTGGGGGATAAACATCCCGTAGGAATTTAAATATTACGTGCGATGCACGTGTGCATCCCAGACGTTTGATAAAACGCCTGAGTGATATTAGAAATAGTGTTATTATTTTCTATGGTTGATTTGGATGTTGTGAGCCTTAATTGCTTTGAAACGTGATGATAGGAAATGTTAACGGCTTCGGGTGCCGGATGGAGAAGGGATGCTTCGAGGCTTCCCGGGCTATGAGGTGAGTATGAATATATTTACATATTTGTTGTTTTAAGAAAATCTTAATATAATACGAATGATTGATATGAATTACGGAATAACGTGTATTTATATATGGGAATTAGTGTTTGGTGTTGGTATGTGATATGGCGATTAATTACTCATGTCCCTTGTGTATCGATATAAACTTATAGATGATGGAATAGATGTATATATATACGGGGATGAGTTACATTTATATAAGATGTCGGTATATGGTGAATTGTTGTGATTTTGAATATCCAGGGTGATGGTCACGTATTGGGTGTGGATATATATATGATGTTGTGATGTGTTGATCTACTGGGCGTATGCAAACCTGTGATATTGAGATGATAAATAGTATGATATACTCATAATGTGTGGGGTAATGATAAAATAAATAATACAGTACAGTTGTGATGTGTGATATTATGATGTGATGATTCTTATATATTAATGGCAGTGATATTTTCTTTTGTGTGATGCATTGAAAGGGTGATGTTGATATGAAAAGTAAATGTTAATAACAATAATTTCGGTTGGCTTGAATAGATACCTCCGCATAGACGGAGAGAGATATGATACCCCAGGATGGACCTGGGAGTGTAGATACCTCCGGATAGACCGGAGAGAGATATGATACCTCAGGTGGGACCTGAGAGAGATATGATACCCCAGGATGGACCTGGGAGTGCAGATACCTCCGGATAGATCGGAGAGAGATATGATACCTCCGGTGGGACCTGAGAGAGAGTTGATACCCTAGGATGGACCTGGGAGTGCAGATACATCCGGATAGACCGGAGAGAGATATGATACCTCAGGTGGGACCTGAGAGAGAGTTGATACCCCAGGATAGACCTGGGAGTGTAGATACCTCCGGATAGACCGGAGAGAGAGTTGATACCCCAGGATGGACCTGGGAGTGCAGATACCTCCGGATAGACCGGAGAGAGAGTTGATACCCCAGGATGGACCTGGGAGTGCAGATACCTCCGGATAGACCGGAGAGAGATATGATACCTCAGGGTTGACCTGAGAGAGAGTTAATTCCCCAGGATGGACCTGGGAGAGTAGATACCTCCGGATAAACCGGAGAGAGAGTTGATACCTCAGGGTTGACCTGAGAGAGAATTGGTACTCCGAGATAGACCTGGGGTAAAATGAATATGATATGAAATGTGAATGAGAAAGAGAAGTGTTTGGTATAAGCTGAAATGAAATAGTGAAGTAAGTGTATTATGAGTTGAGAATAAAGAATAAATAAGTGTTAATAATAAATGGGGTAGTAAAGAAAGTGCAGAAAGTGAATTGTGAATTGTGGATGAGAAAGAAAGTAGTTGTGAATGAAGTAAATGTGAAAGAAAATGAGTTATGAGTTAGTGTATGAAAAGAAATGATAAATGCAGTGCGTGGTTAATTTAAAATGATAATAATAGAAGAGACATGTGCTCTTATGAATAATACGAAGTAATGGTATTATGTGTGTGATCATTAAAGTAAAATACAGTTGTTGTGAGTTGTACCTTGGAATTGTGTCAAGGAACTACCTGCCTGCTATTTCTGTGGAAATGGTGGGAACTACCTGCCTTGGCATAATTCGCGGGGTGAGTTGTTGTAATAGTGGTAATGATTGATGAAAATGAGAAATAAAGTAAAGTGAAGATGATAAGTGATTGAAGTGATAAATAACCAAGCTATCGGCTATGGGGTGTGATATGTTGTGGCCCCAGATTGTGTTTGGGGATTAAGTGAAAATGATAATAAGATTTATTGTTTATCAGAATGAGTAATTACTAAAGTGATAGAATAAGATGTGAATGAGCTGTAAAACATGGTTTTGATGCAATGAGTATAAGTATTCTAATGAATGATGTGTTAATAATGTGATGAAATGTGAGTAAATCGCATGGGCAATGAGATGTGGTAATTATGTCATAAGACATGAAGGAAGGTGGTATTATGAGAATCGATGCATATGTTTATGATGTGATACTTTTTATAACATAATAAAATAAATACCTGTATAATATGGCTAAAAATAGGATTAAATCGGGACCGTTCACATCGGACACGAATCTTAAAGCTCGGGGGTAAAACGGTAATTTCACCTACTAACGGGTCTGAAATGGGAACTGGGTCTTTTTTCACGACCCAATAACCCACGAACGGATCCACCTCAACTGGGTACGGGTCCCAACCCGAAACACACCCAGTCCAGAAAAGATAGAATTAGGGTTTCTGATTAATCCTAATCAACGGCTCTGATTCACATCTATCTTTTCACCGGGAATTAAGGGATTACATTCCTAATCTGATTACGAGGATTTTATGCCTTATCAGATCACAGGAATCACATTCCTTATCTGATCCCAACGGCGACTATAAATACCCCACACCCATCTCCATTAAGAGGTAATCAATCTTTTGCTAGTTAAACGCTCTTTCATAATCACTTCTGGTTACTGACTTGAGCATCGGAGGGTGCGTCGTCGGGATCAACCCCGGTGTCTCGCACTTCCTTGCAGGTGAACAGCGGGAGTCAACGGTCAAGCTCCGGCGGAACAGGTTAGGTTTGCTATTCAGGTTTTCCACGAACTCACAAATTCTATCTGTTTGCCCCCACACCGAAATTAGCGGCAACAGATTGGCACCGTCTGTGGGAAAACCATACGAATAGCCTCTGCCTCTTCCTCGTCGAATAGCTCTTCTCCAGCCATGCCTCCGAGGAAAGTCAGATCCAGAGGGTCCAACCATGGGCTCAACCCCGCTGATCAGCAAGAGGTAGTCCCCGTCCAACCCGCTCCGCAGCAGGGACAACCCCCGCTTCAAGTGGAGGACCCTCTTTAACAAGATCAACCTCCTCTTCAGAATCAGCAACCCCCCAAGGTTCCCACCGGTCCTCAGAATGCCGGTGCGGGGGGCTCTCGTATGAAGCAACCGCTCAATCAGGACCGCGTCTCCATACACAATGCCTCTACGGATTCCATGGCCTCTCACAATCCCCAAAATCAGAAGAAGGAAGAGGACCTACGCCACCGTCTGGACGAGAAGCGGGCCCGAGAGGGAGCCTCCCGCCAACAACGTCCGGGTAAGCGGTCCCCTCACCACCGAGATTATAGAAGGTCTCCTGTCCGAAGGGGAAGGAGGGAGTCCCCCGAGCATTACAGAAGAAGACATCGTTCCCCCGTCGGTCGGTAACCCCCAAGGGACGACGAGGCACCTATCACCCGCGCCGAGTTCCAACAACTCCAGGCAATGGTACAACAGGCTCTCAACCTCCGACCCAACAATAACAACGCTTAGAGGGTTCCTACCCCTCCGCGGGTCCCAAGTCCTCTCCGCCGATCCATAACTCCTCCTCCAGCTCCTAGTAACCAGCAGCACGTCCCTAGTCCTCGCCGCTCCCAGAGCTACCGTCGTCGCTCCCCTTCCTATGAAGACGAGTCCAGAGGCTCGTTTGACTACCGTCGAAGGGACGATGCTCTCTACCGCCGTCTCCATGAGATGGAGAGGCGCATCGGCAGAATAGACAAGGATGAGGAGTTAAGAGGAAGGACCATCCGCCCGAGCAGACCTCCCTTCTCCCGGACCATCATGGAAGCTCCTATCCCAAGAGGTTTCGAACCCCCGAAATTCGAAACTTACTCGGGGGAGTCGGACCCCGTGGACCACATCGAAAGCTTTAAGACCCTCATGCTAATCCACCAAGCTTCCAATGCTTTACTGTGCAAAACCTTCCCCGCCACTCTTAAGGGTTCGGCTCGGGAGTGGTACTCCCGCCTCGCCCCGTCTTCCATATTTTCCTTCGAGCAGTTCGAAACACTCTTCATCACCCACTTCGTGAGCAGCAGACGCACGGAGAAGACCAGCATCTCACTCCTCCAACTCAGACAGGAGAAAGGTGAGAAATTAAGAGACTATGTGAAGAGGTTCACTGCGGAGGTCATGTCCATGGCCTCCCTCGACCAATCCATCGCAACAGCTGCCTTCCAATCCAACGTCTTCAATTCCAGCCTCTGCTCCTCTCTTGCTAAGAAGCCTCCACAGAACTTTGCCGACCTCCTTCTCAGGTGTGACAAGTACATTCGTGCCGAAGAGGCCGCCTACCTTCCAAGCTTCGGAGGGTCTACCTCAGGGACAAAACAAAAGCTGACCGAAGAAGAAGAGGCTAAGAAGCTTCAGAAGGACGGCAATGGATAGCGTCGCCCGACTCTTCGGTTTGAGAAGTTCACCCCCCTCATCGCCAATATATCAGAAGTTCTTATGGAGGTGGACAAGAAAGGGCTCCTCCGCGCTCCCTCGAGAATGAATACACCTGGCAAGAAGAGGAACAAGGATAAGTGGTGCCGCTTTCACAGGGACCACGGCCACGACACGGATGATTGTCGGGCTCTCAAGGAGGAGATCGAAGAACTCATACAGCGGGGGCACCTGATCAAGTTCGTCCAAAAAGAGGGGGCCGAGCTCCTCCCCTGATCATCACCTCTTCCAAACGAACAGAAAGGCCCGCCGAGCTTCAAGACTCAGCTCCTCCCAAGAGGTCCTCACCTTATTGTAGAAGTAGGATTCTGATTTTCAATAAGGCCGATGCTTGTAACTCGGCCAACAGCATGTAATAATGGCTCGCCCTATTGGAGCAGCCACTTAGTTTATTTCAATAAAACTTTACATCTTTTCATTGAAAATTATTGCTCTTGCTCCTCTATCTCTCCGAGTCATGACTCTCTTAAATGGTGGGTTCGGAGTCCAGCTTCTTCTACATGGCTGCTCCCGCAACTTACTAACCCTTAACACCAATGGTTCGGAGTCCAATACTTGACTCGATTCCTCTTCAAATAACCTGCTCTTCAGCGGGTTAGAAGTGGTTCGCCATTCGGAATTGCTCCTACAACCGTTGAATAACTCTAACGATGGTTCCGGAGTCCTACTCTTGGCTCGATTCTGCTTCGAATAACTTGCTCTTTAGTGGGTTAGAAGTGGTTCGCCATTCGGAATTGCTCCCACAACCGTTGAATAACTCTACCGATGGTTCGGAGTCCAACACTTGGCTCGATTCCCCTTCAAATAACCTGCTCTTCAGCGGGTTAGAAGTGGTTTGCCATTCGGAACTGCTCCTACAACCGTTGGTTCTGTCACTTAAATAGCGAGTTCGGAGCACAACTCTTCCCTAGAGTCGCTCCTCAAAACTTCTCTCAAATGGCTCTTCACTCCGCTCACCTCCAAAGCGGAGATCTTCTCAAACGAGTTCGGAGCACAACTCTCTCCTAGAGTTGCTCCTCAAACTCGTCTGCCGGATGGCTCCTCTAATGCTGAGCTCTTCACTCCGCTCGCTTCCGAAGCGGACCTCTTCCCAACGAGTTCGAAGCTCACAACTCTTCCCTATAGTTGCTCCTTGCACTCACTTCAGAGAATGGGTCTTCCCAGCACCTCTTCCTAGCACCTCTTCTCCTAGGAGTGGAGCTCCTCTTCAAAAATCTCCAGAACCAAACAGAATAGAGGCAGAGCTTCAGAGCCCTTCGCCTCTCCCATATGCCGACCCATCCTCCCGAGCCGAGGAGCAGAGCTCCGACCCATCCTCTTGAGATACCGAGCTACTACGGGCAGAGGGTGAACTACTGAGTCACCGAGCCGAGCGGACGAGGAACCGACCCTTACATATGGAGAAAAATTCCGCCGATCCGGTTTCGCCGTTAGATCATCTAAAAACTCTCTCCTAGAGTTGCTCCTCAAACTCCTCTTCCAGACGGCTCTTCTACAAGTCGAGCTCTTCACTCCGCTCGCCTCCAAAGCGGAGCTCTTCTCAAATGAATTCGGAGCTAAAACTCTCTCCTAGAGTTGCTCCTCAAACTCCTCTTCCAGACGGCTCTTCTACAAGTCGAACTCTTCACTCCGCTCGCCTCCAAAGCGGAGCTCTTCTCAACGAGTTCGGAGCTAAAAACTCTCTCCTAGAGTTGCTCCTCAAACTCCTCTTCCAGACGGCTCTTCTACGAGTCGAGCTCTTCACTCCGCTCGCCTCCAAAGCGGAGCTCTTCTCAACGAGTTCGGAGCTAAAAACTCTCTCCTAGAGTTGCTCCAGAAACTCCTCTTCCAGATGGCTCTTCTACAAGTCGAGCTCTTCGCTCCGCTCGCCTCCAAAGCAGAGCTCTTCTCAACGAGTTCGGAGCTAAAAACTCTCTCCTAGAGTTGCTCCTCAAACTCCTCTTCCAGACGGCTCTTCTACGAGTCGAGCTCTTCACTCCGCTCGCCTCCAAAGTGGAGCTCTTCTCAATGAGTTCGGAGCTAAAAACTCTCTCCTAGAGTTGCTCCAGAAACTCCTCGTCCAGATGGCTCTCCGAGAGCCGAGCTCTCCACTCCGCTCACCTCCAAAGCGGAGCTCTTCTCCACAAGTTCGGAGTACAACTCTCTCCTAGAGTTCCTCCTCAAACTTGTCTCTCAAATAGCTCTTCTCGACAAGATCGGAGCACGACTCTCCCCTAGAGTTGCACCTTGCACTCACTTCAAAGAATGGGTCTTCCCATGGCTCTTACGAGCGATCTTCCCAGCACCGCTTCTCCACTGTGCGAGAAAATAAGGCAGAGGAGAGAACCCAAATGCCTCTCCTCCCCTTCCTCTTCTCCTCTTCTCCGAGCTACTACGGGCAGAGGGTGAATTACTGAGTCTCCGAGCCGAGCGGACGAGGGACCGACCCTCGTATATGGAGAAAAATTCTGCCGACCCGATCTCACCGTTAGATCATCTCCAAATTCGCACTCAAGCGTGATGGACGGATCAGATCGTGCCGCGTCACCACAAAACGACAAGATAACGTTTTCTCGAAACTCGTGCCCCTTGTCTCGTGATTCGTGCCACGATCATGATCAACCGTCCAGATTGAGCCACGTAGCTTGGATCTGCCAATCTACCAAACTGCGGAGCGGCGAAAAATGTACCTCAAAATCCGTGCTTGGATTCGCCGAACAAAGCAAGCAGATGAAGAGGAAGAAAGGAAAAAAGGCTAATGGTCGGGGTCGGATCCGATACCCACGGTCCGACCCATACCCTTCTTAGCTCCTTCATTCTTCTCCTTCTTCCCCAACACTTCTCCTCTTCTCCACTGTGCGAAAGAACAAGGCAAAAGAGAGAACCCAAATGCCTCTCCTCCCCCTCCTCTTTCTTCTCAGAAGAGCTGCCGATCCGAGGTGCCGAGGTACCGACCCTCGTATATGGAGAAAAATTCGACCGATCCCATCTCACCGTCGGATCGTCTCAAAAGTCGCGCTAAAACGTGATGAACGGCTCAGATTTCGCCACGTCACCACAAAACGACAAGATAACGTTTTCTCGAAACTCGTGCCTCTTGTCTCGTAATTCGCGCCACGATCGTGATCAACCGTTCAGAATGAGCCACGTAGCTCGGATCTCAAATCCGAGCTACCGAACTACCGAACCGCAAAGTGGCAAAAAAAATCTCCTCAAAATCCGTGCTCGGATCTGCTGAACCAGATTGATTTGCCGAGCAACAAGGAAGAGAAGAGAGAGAGAGAGAGAGGAAAAAAAAAAGGGCTATAGGGTCGGGTTCAGGATCCAAACCCGAACCCCATAAACCACTTCCCCTACTTCTTCTTCTCTTCCAATCTCCCGCCAAAACCAACAAAAAAAAACATACAAACCCAAACTCTTCTTCGTCGCCTTCGAGCCCCAACTCCCGCCGAGTTCGACGACACCCTCAACCTCGCCGAACTCGTGTGGCAATCGAGCTCCGCCTTGGCCTCGCAACCGTTCGTCGAATCCGCCATAGCCTCAGCATCACCAACCTCCAACGCCGAAGCTAGCTCCTCCGTCGAGCTCACTTCCTCGGCGAAGCTCCGAGCTCGCCGACCTCGACGGCGTTCGCCACTAGAGCTCCACTCCAAGCTACGATGCTGAGCTACGAGTCCCCTCCACCGAGCTCCGCAGACGAAATTCCCGAGGTTCGAGCTCGTGTTCGCGACCATGGCCGAGCTCCATCACCCTCGTCGACGAGCTCCCCCCTTCACGAAGCTCACCGCCGCGTCAAGCTCGAACCCATCGCCCGTTCGCCGAGCTCCTCTATCGCCGAACGACCTTCACCATAACAGTCGAGCTCTGAACTCATCGCCGTTCGCCAAAGCTCGCCCATACTCTTCGTCGTCGAGCCGAACCCAACTCCAAACGCAGCGCCGCTCCGAGCAGCTCACTCGTCGTCAAGCTCCGAAGCGTCGACTCTCCATGCCGAGCCGAACCCATCACCCGTTCGCCGAGCTCCTCTATCGCCAAACGACCTTCATCTCTCGTCCTCCAAGGTCGCCGAACGACCTTCACCATAACAGTCGAGCTCTGAACTCATCGTCGTTCGCCAAAGCTCGCCCATACTCTTCGTCGTCGAGCCGAACCCAACTCCAAACGCAGCGCCGCTCCGAGCAGCTCACTCGTCGTCAAGCTCCGAAGTGTCGACTCTCCATGCCGAGCCGAACCCATCAAACCGAAGCTCCAACTCCTCGCCACCTTCGTCCAAGCTCGAACTCCGCCACAACTCCTCAGCACCGAGCACTCCCCAAGCTCCTTGCCCTCCTCCTTCGTCAACTCGCCGAGGCTCCCCCTCTGTGAAGTCGATGACAGTCGGTAACGAAGAAGAAGAGCCGAAGACGAAGGAGAGGCGATGAAGAAAGAAGCAACGCGAAGGAGAGGAAACAGAGAAAGAACAGAGGAGAAAAGAAGCGAAGAAGAAGAAGAAGAAGAGAGAAAAAAGAAGAAAAAAAAAAGCGCCATGTGGCACTGCCACGTGGCATCTAACCGAGCCGAGTGCCTTCGCCGAAGCGCCGAACCGAAGTGCCGAAGAACCGACGCTGTAAATTGAGAAAAAAACTCGCCGACGCACACGATCCGTCCGATCGTCTCAAAATTTGCGTCGCGACACGATCGACGCTCAGGAACGCGCCACGTGTCCCGATCGTGATTTGCCTCACGATGCGCGCAGATCTGATCATGATGGACGGCCAGAAACGCGCCATGTGTCCAGACCGTGATCTGCCTCACGATGCGCACTCATCTGATCATGATGGACGGTCAGAAACGCGCCACGTGTCCAGGTAATATTTAAATTATTTATTTATTTATCTAATTGTTTTTTATTTAAAAAAATCCGAAAAAAATATTTAAAAATCGAAAAAAAATTAATTAAAAATTATAAAAATAATTATTAATTCAGAAAAAATTATTTTTAAATTCTGAAAAAATAATTATTAAATTAGAATAATTAATTAATATTTTTGATAATTAATTATTTAATTCGGAAAATGAATAAAAAATTCAAAAAAAATAGAAAAAATTCAGAAAAATCTGGAAAAATCACCAAAAATCCAGAAAATTCTGAGAATATTTTTGGGCATTTTACAAGCCCATAATAACACTGTTACACCCCGAGCAAGATCCAAACTCCCTTAAGAACACCGATAAAATCCCGTACGCCATTAGAACAGTAAAAATACTCCTCAAAGGCTGATCAAACTCAGTCTTCGGGAGTGGGGGGCTCGTGATATGGCTAAAAATAGGATTAAATCGGGACCATTCACATCGGACACGAATCTTAAAGCTCGGGGGTAAAACGGTAATTTCACCTACTAACGGGTCTGAAATGGGAACTGGATCTTTTTTCACAACCCAATAACCCACGAACGGATCCACCTCAACTGGGTACGGGTCCCAACCCGAAACACACCCAGTCCAGAAAAGATAGAATTAGGGTTTCTGATTAATCCTAATCAACGGCTCTGATTCACATCTATCTTTTCACCGGGAATTAAGGGATTACATTCCTAATCTGATTACGAGGATTTTATGCCTTATCAGATCACAGGAATCATATGCATGAAATAAGCTTCATTAATAGTAAAAGAAGATGAGGATGCTAGCAGCATACTCAGTTTGGAAGTGAACCCATTTTTTGTTAAAAAATCATGCCAAAGATGGCAATTAGGTTCTTTAACAGTATCTGAAAATGAAAATATCCATTATCTGAGCATATATGTTGCTCTACTAATTCTTTAGCCCAACTAAATCTAAAACCCAATTGTTGTACATATCTGGAGGATTTTGGCATACAGCTATAGCATCCTCAGTTCACAGTGAACCCATTTTGGTCAAAAAAACATGCCAAGATGACAATCAGATGCATGAAATAAGCTTCATTAACAGTAAAAGAAAATGAGGATGCTAGCAGCATACTTAGTTTGGAAGTGAACCCATTTTTTGTTAAAAAATCATGCCAAAGATGGCAATCCAGGTTCTTTAACAGTATCTGAAAATGAAAATATCCATTATCTGAGCATATATGTTGCTCTACTAATTCTTTAGCCCAACTAAATCTAAAACCCAATTGTTGTACATATCTGGAGGATTTTGACATACAGCTATAGCATCCTCAGTTCACAGTGAACCCATTTTGGTCAAAAAAAACATGCCAAGATGACAATCATATGCATGAAATAAGCTTCATTAACAGTAAAAGAAGATGAGGATGCTAGCAGCATACTTAGTTTGGAAGTGAACCCATTTTTTGTTAAAAAATCATGCCAAAGATGGCAATCAAGTTCTTTAACAGTATCTGAAAATGAAAATATCCATTATCTGAGCATATATGTTGCTCTACTAATTCTTTAGCCTAACTAAATCTAAAACCCAATTGTTGTACATATATGGAGGATTCTGACATACAGCTATAGCATCCTCAGTTCACAGTGAACCCATTTTGGTCAAAAAAAAACATGCCAAGATGACAATCATATGCATGAAATAAGCTTCATTAACAGTAAAAGAAGATGAGGATGCTAGCAGCATACTTAGTTTGGAAGTGAACCCATTTTTTGTTAAAAAATCATGCCAAAGATGGCAATCAGGTTCTTTAACAGTATCTGAAAATGAAAATATCCATTATCTGAGCATATATGTTGCTCTACTAATTCTTTAGCCCAACTAAATCTAAAACCCAATTGTTGTACATATCCGGAGGATTTTGGCATACAGCTATAGCATCCTCAGTTCACAGTGAACCCATTTTGGTCAAAAAAACATGCCAAGATGACAATCAGATGCATGAAATAAGCTTCATTAACAGTAAAAGAAGATGAGGATGCTAGCAGCATACTTAGTTTGGAAGTGAACCCATTTTTTGTTAAAAAATCATGCCAAAGATGGCAATCAGGTTCTTTAACAGTATCTGAAAATTAAAATATCCATTATCTGAGCATATATGTTGCTCTACTAATTCTTTAGCCCAACTAAATCTAACACCCAATTGTTGTACATATACGGAGGATTTTGACATACAGCTATAGCATCCTCAGTTCACAGTGAACCCATTTTGGTCAAAAAAACATGCCAAGATGACAATCAGATGCATGAAATAAGCTTCATTAACAGTAAAAGAAGATGAGGATGCTAGCAGCATACTTAGTTTGGAAGTGAACCCATTTTTTGTTAAAAATCATGCCAAAGATGGCAATCAGGTTCTTTAACAGTATCTGAAAATGAAAATTTCCATTATCTGAGCATATATGTTGCTCTACTAATTCAGTGAACCCATTTTGGTCAAAAAAATGTGCCAAGAAGACAATCAGATGCTTGAAATAAGCTTCTTTAACAGTAAAAGAAAATGAAAATTTCCAGCATATAATCATTTATGTTTCTCTATTAATTCTTCATTGATGTTTGTGGCTCCAAAACAAATTTTGATTGGGCTTTGAATGGATATTGTAGTCATAGATCAATTCTTCATTGAAGAAAAATACGAATATGGCTCATATCAAGTGTAGTTTTAAGGAATTGTCATCGTGGAAGGAAACCAAATATAGAAGCCAGAAAGAGGAATGGTAGAGAATGAGGATACACCAGGCTAACATAGCGGCATTTTCCTCATCTCTCTCTCATCCCTTCTTTCCCTTCTGCACACGAACACAAAGAGACATCAGCAACAACAGCAAGAGCGACAAGAACAACAATAATAATAAATTATTATGAACAAGATGTCTCTATATGGGTTTCCAGATCTCCACTCCAACTCGTCTCTTTCTAATCACAGCCCAATTATGAACAATTGTTCACAGTCACTAAACAATCCAATCACAGTTCGCCCTCAAAATTTGTGATCCTGGATCTAAAAACATACATAATTCCCAAAATTTGTACAAGAATTGGGAAGAACAAACCTTGTGCAGGTTTCTTTTGGAGCCAGAAACATGAATGATTTAGTTGGGCTGAAGAATTAGTAGAGAAACATATATGCTCAGATAATGGAAATTTTCATTTTCAGATACTGTTAAAGAAGTTGATTTCATGCATCTGATTGCCATCTTTGGCATGATTTTTTAACCAAAATGGGTTCACTTCCAAACTAAGTATGCTGCTAGCATACCAAAATCCTCCAAATCAGTACAACAACACGGCTGAACAAACCTTGTTTGCAGGTCATACAATGTCATCTAAGCATGTTATATGCCAAGGTGGGGTTGGTCATACAATGCATGAACGACACATATTAGTTGTTTGTGAGTATGCAATAGGGTGCAGCTATGAACAGGGCTCATATCAAGTGTAGTATTACGAACTGTCATCGTGGAAGGAAACCAATTTAATATAGAAGCTATATATGGAGCCAGAAAGAGGAATGGTAGAGAATGAGGATACACCAGGCTAACATAGCGGCATTTTCCTCAACTCTCTCTCATCCCTTCATTCTCTTCAACACGCGCACACAAAGAGACATCAGCAACAACAGCAAGAGGGGGTTGGTCCAACAATAAGTATAGATTATAATAAACGAGATGTCTCTATTTGGGTTTCCAGATCTCCACTCCAACCCTTTCTTTCTAATCACAGCCCACTTAAAAAACATAGACGAAATGCTTATAGACGACAGCCACAATGCAAACTCACAAACACTAATACGTGTCTTTCATGCATTCTAGACCTTAATCTCTTTAAAAATATCAATTTAAAGACTTACCGAGGGTGGGACTTGGGATTGCTGCCCTATTAAATGGGCCATTTGTTCTTGTAGGAGTGCAATTTGTGCCTTTAATGAAGTCATCTCCTCATCCCGATTGGCACTTGAACTAGATTCACTCCGTCCGAATAGCCGCGAGGGGGTTGGTCCTAGCCCCATACCACGGACACGTCCATGCCTCTCCTTTCCCCTAACCTCGGTCAAGGAAACTCACTGCCGGGTACAAAAATCTGTGGGTGCCGCCGTAGGGTCAGAATCTGAAGCGAAAGAGATTTCATCATACCTTCTCCGAGCGTTGGTCTGTAAAAGGACATAACAATCAGAGTTAAAAGCAGATGAGATTTCGACTACTCATTAGATATTAGTTCACAAATTACCAGAATCTGTGCTGCCTCAGGGCTCGCATACGTCCCATCCTTCGATTTGTGGGTGGCATCGAAAAAGTCAATGTCGCCAAACTCCGTAGGACCCCCCAAATCTTCTTCCTATATATTAGTAAGATGAAATGGTTATAAACAAATAACTGTAAGTAAAAAATGTTCAATACGATTGTGCCTACCAATTCTTCCCGAACCAGAGCAAAGCTCTGTGTACCAGCGGTGTGCAACACTAGCTGCTTTGACCGATTGGCAACACCCACCTCTGCCCTTTTCTGTACATGCCACAATAAAGTTAGCAGAAAAATTCATTAGAGTAGCCATACAACCACATACTCATTAGATTTTTGTGCCTTTAATGTAAATACCTGACCGATCGCCGAACTCCAGTAGTGCACAAGGAATTGCCAATCTGAAGGCTCTACATTTTCTGGCACATCCCTTGCATTCTCCGCCTCTGAAAGGTCTTTGTCAAAATACCTAGCCTTCAAGTCACTCTTATAGTCCCTCCACTTTTTGGAGAGTGACTTTTCAACCCAAGGCGTAAGGGAGTCGGCGAACGAGAAGTATTGCTGCAAAATTTATTACCCATCACTAAAAATACATATTTCAATAATATATTTGCGCCTACCAATTATTTATTTTAGATGGAAAATACCTTGATTGTCGTAATTGCAATGGCCTTTGTCGTGGTTGGCACCTTCGGCCAACTCTCGTATGACAAAGGAACTATCCGTGGGTTCCTTGCTATAACCCCAATAAAGGAAGAAAATTTGCTGGCGTTATCGCCAACCGGTTGCCCGACACCGTTTACCTCCACCACAATCCTTTCGTCATTCTTAAGTCTCCAAATATTCGTCATCTTAGTTTGCCCACGAGGTTTTTTGACAGTGGGCGGCGTGCTACCCTCACCCTCATCTGTTTGACTGCGACTATTATGTAGTGGCTGCTCATCCCCATGGCTCTTGTTGCCATCATTTATATTTATCCTCTTTCCAGCCTCGGCATGTTGTACCTGTCAAAGATTCAATAACTTCCTTAGAGATGCAAATTTAATTAATAACATATTTATAATAACTATCATAAAATTTGTACTTTAGTCGAATTAACAAACCAACATAATTATAAAAAAATTAAAAAAAATGAGATTTGTAACAAATTAAATTACAATGATAGTTTGGTTCAAATGACACTAAGCATAGTTTAATGTAAATAACACCAAGCAGTAGAAAATAGAAAGATAATTAAACCGGTGTATTAAATTCACATTCAACATGTTCAGAATTACAGACATAATATTACAACAAGATTTAAGACACGAAAATTACAGACATATAATATCGAGATTGAAAATCAAGTAAACTACAATACGACATCTTCCAATACATCGCCCTCTTCTCCATCCTTGCGGAGCCAAGTCCCGCAAATTCCACCGTCGGTTGTGTTTACATCAAACATAGGAAACTCAGAAGCAATGTAACTGTTCATGACTTCACCGTCTTCATCTTCTGAAGTATCGCCCAGTTGGAATACATCTCTTGGTTGCATAGCGAGAGCCACATACGATTTTGGCAGGGTTGGATCTTCAATGTAGAACACTTGTTGCACTTGGGATGGAAATACAAATGGCTCATGGCTAATGTGTGTACCGATGTGAATCAATTTTGAGAAGTTTACAACTGTGAAGCCAAACTTATCCTTGTTGTTAGCAAAATTCCTATCAAACTCAGCTCAATCCCCACGAAATAAGACAACAAGGAAATGACCAAAATAATTCAACTCAATGATATCCGTGAGCACTCCATAGTAGTCGAGATCTCCATCTACAGGCCTCGTGTCCGATTTGGAAGCATAACTTCTAGTTTTAGACATCACTACCATTCCACTATTTTGAGACTTCAAATTACATTCACGATCCTTAGTACGAAATCTAAAACCATTGAATATGTATCATCCGTATCTTTTGACCATCTTATAGGGACCTTTGGCAAGTACTTGTATTTCAGATGACACACCTTCAAGACCCAAAGAATGTACCTATTAATTTTGTGCAAATCGTATTAGCACCATAGAAAATGTAGATATAATGAAGATTAACTTGCATAACTGTAATTCACCTACATCAGATTCAAACCACTTATGAAATTTTTCATTCATCAACTTGTTTTGTTCACGTGGTGGTAGTCTTCTTGGTCTAGCCCTTCGTTTGATGTCCCTGACAAATTCGCTAAAAAACAAGCAATTGAAATAAGGAATAACAAAAGTAAGTTAATATCGAACTCCGCGGTTTTCACTATATTCGATTTAAATTCAAAAGCAACTTACTTTCGAAATGGTTCCACTGATGCATGGTGGTCTAGCACATATCGATGTGCCTGTTCCCACGTTAAGTTATCTAGCTCAAATGCATCAACTTTACCAACAGTAGTGCCAGCGGTATCAAAAAGATATTGAGCACCATCAAGGTTGGAAATGTCTGGATTTCTACGTGGTCTACTCAAAGATGTCTCCACACCCGACAAATACCTGGAAAAAAAATGTGAACACTCCTCTGATAGATATCCCTGAGCTATTGACCCTTCAGGATATGCTCTATTTTTAACATAACCCTTTAGCCGGTATAGGTACCTGAATATGTACAATTAATGAATTAGAGCGGATTAGGGGATTAAAAGAAATGAGCTTTTGAAAATTCAATTTTGTAAGATGAATGAATTCTTTTACCTCTCAATGGGGTACATCCACCGATAGTGAACAAGACCGCCGATTCTGGCTTCACCAGCAAGGTGGATTATCAAGTGAATCATTATAGTGAAGAACGATGGAGGAAATATCATCTCCATTTTACTAAGTGTCAATGCCGCCTGCTGCTCCAATTGGTCAATATCTTCAACACAAAGCATTCTTAAGCAAATACCTTTATATATGCTACAAAGATCTTTCAGGAAAGTAGTGACTTGCTCACACATTGAAGACCTTAGGGCTACAGGAAGGAGATCCTGCATTAGGATGTGGTAGTCATGTGACTTTAGACCCTGAAGCCTCTTCTCTTTAAAGTTGACACATCTTGCTATGTTAGAAGAATAGCCATCAGGAACTTTAAGTTCCAATAGTACTTTGCAAAACAATTCCAACTCCGATTTTGACATTGAATAGATTGCAGGAGGTAGGAGTACTTTCCCGTTCGGTAATTCTTCTGGGTGCAACTCATGTCAGATGCTCATTGACTTCAAATCAAGTCGGCTCTTGAGATTGTCCTTTATCTTCCGGTCATCTCCCATAATTGTTCCTATACAATTTTCACCAATATTTTTTCCGATAAGCATCACATCTAAATTATGTCGCAATAAGTTGAATTCCCAATACGGCAACTTGAAGAAAATACTCTTCTTCTTCCATGCACCTAAACTCGTCATGTTTTGATCCTCATCTTCGCCACATAGATCGGTCTCCTCACCTTGCTCCAGCCTTGCCCTTTTCTTGCCCTTTGTCCGGACTTCTGGTTCTTTTCCATATTTGAATTGATGACCATCTACCCGCCTCAAAATATCTGAACCAGAAGAAGATCCAGGAGCATGTTCCCACTTGTCGGTACCATCAAATGTCGTTGTCTCTGCCCGAAATATATCTGTGTCAGGCAACCATCTCCTATGACCCATATAGCAAAACTTTCTGCCATTGTACAACCACCTTGAACTAGTTTGGTCAGCACAACATGGACATGCATAACGTCCTTTAGTACTATATCCAGATAAATTTGCATATACTGGAAAATCATTGATTGTCCAAGACAATACGGCCCGAAGAGAAAATGTTTCTTTAGCCACAGCATCATAGGTTGGAACACCCACCCACAATTTCTAAAGTCCATCTATTAACGGTTGTAGGTACACATCTATATCATTTTCAGGACCTTTCAGTCCAGGAACTATCATGGACAAAATAAATGAGGACTGCTTCATGCATTTCCAAGGCGGAAAATTGTATGGTATTAACACAACCGGCCATATGTTGTATGTACTACTCATTTGCATGAAAGGGTTGAAACCATCACTAGCTAGTCCAAGTCTCACATTCCGAGGATCTTCCGCAAAATCAGGATATCTTTCATCAAATTTTTGTCAAGATTGAGAATCAGCAGGATGTCTAAGAATCCCATCATTAGTGCGACCTTCAACATACCATTTCATATCAAAAGAAGTTTTCGTAGACATAAACAACCTTTGTAGCCTAGGAATCAGAGGAAAGTAACGCAGTATTTTGGCAGGCTTCTTTTTCCTAGTTCGCTTAGTAAATCCACTGGCTCCCTCATCTTGATTTGGTCTTTCTATCCATTTCGAAGAACCACACACTTCGCAAATTTTCCAGACTTTCCTTACCACTCGTGAAAAGCATACAGTCATTTGGACATGCTGATATCTTCTCATACCCTAGATCGAAAAAACTTAGGAATTTTTTGATTTTATAGGCTGAGTTTGGAATACAGATTTCAGGAAATGCTTCATTCAACAATTCAAGTAGCATAGTGAAGGACTTAGCAGACCACCCATTTAAACATTTAATCTGAAATAGTCTGACAATGAATGAGAATTTAGAGAATTTGGTGCAATCGCGGTACAACGGAGTACTAGCATCTTCAAGTAACTTAGCGAAGGATTCTTGCTGCTTATTATTTTCAGGGGCGGGGCCAGGCATTTCCTCGTTCACCCCACCACCAATGTGTGATGTTTCTGTTGACTCATTGTGAACTTGGGTTGTTGGATTATTGGTGTGGAAAGGAACATTATGAATCCCCATGGCATCTTGCAACAAAACATGCATCTCATCGGAAACACTTAAGTCTTCGTTCACTAAGGGCTCATCTTCATTTTCTAATACAACCGGACGAACAAGAGCTGACGTATGATCCTCTCCATGACAAAACCACCTTGTGTACCCTTGAAGAAAACCGTTGACAACCAAGTGTGTATGTACTACGTCACCTGTCCTCAAATTACAATTTTTACACCGGAGGCATGGACAAAGGATTAGGTTGGGATCACGGGAATGTTGTTTGGCAAAGATAATAAAATCTTTAATACCATCACGGTACTCCTTGGATAATCGTGGTTTACTAATCCAACTTCTATCCATTATAACAATAGCACACAATCTGAAATTAAAATTTGATATATTAAATAGTAATAACAGTAAAAGGCATTTTGTATATTAAATTTCACCTTTTTGAAAACCATCCCTAGCTGCAAATAAATAAACGATATAATCTTTAACTGTAAAATAAAGAAATTGTGGTTCCAAAAAATGTAAAAAAAAAAAAAAAAAAAAAATCTTAACACAATCTACTCTATTCACATAACCCTAAACTACCTTTTGTGGAAATTATCACAACCACCTTAGTGGTATTTTATCGCACACCCTGTGTTCGAGTGTAA
This sequence comes from Hemerocallis citrina, assembly GCA_017893485.1. Lineage (NCBI taxonomy): Eukaryota > Viridiplantae > Streptophyta > Magnoliopsida > Asparagales > Asphodelaceae > Hemerocallis > Hemerocallis citrina. The sequence continues at coordinate 294,950,343 of CM030360.1, forward strand.
TATCAATTCGACTATAGTCTCCCCTGTATTTGGCTTTCCGTTCAAGGAGATGATGATGGTAAAGGGTATTTGCTGAGGAAGAGGAATCGGACGAATAATGAGGGCGTCGTGCTGTAACTACGGTAACAAGAAGATCTGATGACTCATGAACTATTCTGTTCATGGCTACTAATAATCACTTACTTATCTCATAATAATAATAATAATAATAATAATAATAATAATAATAATAATAATTCTAAACAAAAGAAACTAATATGGCTACTAATATGTTTTTCTAAAATAATTCTTCATCCCAACTAAATCATTGATGTTTGTAGCGCCAAAAAAAACCTGCACAAGGTTTGTTCAGCCCAATTCTTGTACAGATTTGGAGGATTTTGGTAAAAAACAAGCCAAGATGCCAATCAGATGCATGAAATCAGCTTCTTTAACAGTAAAAGAAAAATGATAATTTCCAATATGTAAGCATATATTTTTCTCAATTAATTCTTCATCCCAACTAAATCATGATGTTTGTGGCTCCAAAAGAAACCTCCACAAGGTTTGTTCAACCCAATTCTTGTACAGATTTGGAGGATTTTGGTATACATACAGCATCCTTAGTTCACAGTGAACCCATTTTGTTAAAAAAAAACTTACCAAGATGGCAATCAGATGCATGAAATCAGCTTCTTTAACAGTAAAAGAAAATGAAAATTTCCAGTATCTAAGCATATATTTTTCTATTAATTCTTCATCCCAACTAAACCATTCATGTTTGTGGCTCCAAAAGAAACAAGCACAAGGTGCGTTCGGCCCAATTCTTGTACCCATTTTGGAGGATTTTGGAATACAGCTAGCATCCTTAGTTCACAGTTAACCCATTTTGGTTAAAAAAAACATGCTAAGATGACAATCAGATGCATGATTTCAGCATCTTTGACGATGCTAAGTTTGAAAAATAAGGGAAATCAAGATGCATAATCTGAAAAAACATGCTAAGTTTGAAAAATAAGGAAAATCAAGAGATGATACCGAAGAGAGAGAGAGAGAGAGAGCGGGGCGACGAGCGCGGGGGCGTAGGAGATAGAGAGAGAGCGGGGCGAAGCGGTGGTTTCCGATCGCCAATTCACCTCCAAATAGAGAGAGGGAGGAGGGAAATCGAAAATGACGAAGGGAAGAAGGGACGATGATGAAAGGTCGAAGGCTGTCGAAGAGGACGAAGCGGCGGAGGCAAACGCGCGGGAAGTAGAGCGAGGAAGGAGGGAAAACGAAGGCGGCCCTTTTTTTTGGGGGGGGTTTGGGAAAATGGCGAGCGAAAGATTAGGGTTCGCGGGATTTATCTCAGCTTATTCACCGGCGTTTCAATTAGACACGCCGGTGAATGTATCGGTATATTCACCGGCATTTCTTATTAAAACGCCGGTGAATAATACACTTCACCGGCGTTTTTAAATAAAACGCCGGTGAATACGCAGATTGCCCGGCGGTTTAAAGCGAACGCCGGTGTATAACCTTCCCATCTGGCGCCCCATTCCTATTCGCTCCCTACCCCGGCGCTACTGGTAAAACGCCGGGGAATATACGCCGGTAAATCGAGTCTCTTTTGTAGTGGCACGTGTAAATTACTAGTACATTATAAATGCATTGGGACCCACTTCTCACTACAAGACAATGTTAAAACCTTGTCTTCTAGTGAGAAGTGAGCCCCAATACATTTATAATGTATCTCATGTATATGTAGTCATCCTCAAAAAATAATGTACATGAGGTTAAAGGTTAAAGGTATTGTGGGTAATGAAATCCACACCTGAAACCGGTCGACATGTGCAGACTTGTTGTTGAAGTCCCCACCAAAGGAGCCAAGGGTTGGCGCCTCTCTGGCATGAGAAAAAGCGAAGATCAGCCCGCAACAGAGTTCTCTCTGATTGACAGCATACATGGATAGACAGAAACTCATGCCCCTTGATTTACGCAATGATGAATAGTGAGAACACTTGATCAGAACCATGAATAATATTATATCCTGCATGTGAGAATTGTCGTAATTATTAAAAGAGGGCCAATCTTGAGGAAAGCATTTGGAAACTCGAAATTGCTTTTGAGCTTTTTACCTTTGTTTCGAACAAACACACAAGCTGAAACTAAACCTTGGTGAATAACGCTATCAAGTCCCTTCTCCTCACTTCCTTAATTAATCATCGAACGGTTGCACATCAAGATCATTGAGTTTGTTTGAGTTACCTCTCATGACCTTAGCACTATTCTTTGAGGCTCCAGAAGAGTTAATTGCCTTGCTTAGCTTTCTTATCTCTCTTCTCTACAATCTTTCATTAGTGTTCTCCATTCAGGATTTCAACAGCAATTTGTTCAGGAAGCTCATCAGAATTTGAAAATCATTCACTTCTTGTTGACGGTCTATTTGTCAGTTGTCTTCAATGTGGTCCGTAGAATTCAAAACATTTACACTGCTGCATTTTCAACGGCAGTGGAATAATTTTCTACATGTGCAGGATTCAATAACCTTACTTCCTCCACAGTTACTATGCTTCCATTACACTTTTGCGGGTTGTGAATTAGTGGTAACTTGTAATTGGTTAGGTGACACTTACTTTTGGGGTTGTTTGTTGTTTTGGGTGCTTTTTTTATGAACACTTGTTCGTTATCTATCATTATGAAACTAGGTGGTGTTGCCCTAAAACTTGAGAGATCAATCATATCATCTTCATACAAAAGAGAAAAATGAGCAAGAACATAATTTAAATATTTGTACTTAATATATAACAACCTGAAACTTATTATGGAAGTGAGTCTCAATCTGTTTGTACCCGGCTGTAGCCAACCCCAAAAATAAAATAAAATAAAATAAAATAAAATAAAATTGTATCGAAGTGACAGCAACTTAAACTTCCTTCATTTAAAATCACTATTACTACCAGTTCAGCTCCTCTACTTGTTCAGAGTTTGTATACTACAAAGATAACTAACCAACAACAGAAAAAAATAACTTAGTACAATATTTTCTGTGTGGCTTCGAATTGCAGTTCAATAGTTCTGAAATTTATCCAATCCATTTCCTTGAGATGATGAACTTGATCTAAGGCTCCTCTATGACGAAGAATAAGAATCGAGTGTAGTGTGGTCTGAAAGCAAAGCTTATATCTATAAATATCAGTGCCAATATGGTTTCTTCATGCCATACCTTCTATTCCCCGACCAGACCGAGACCAACAAAAATAAACGATATCCCTTGGAAGAGCAGGAAGCAGAAGTGGACCCACCACCCCGACAAAAGACTTCGGGCCCCAGCGATCAGGAGAAGGATAGCAATGGCCAACTCTTTCTTGTACAATTTTCTTGACTTGTTAACTTCACTCAGAGTCACTACTTCATTTTCTTCTTGTTTCTTCAGTTTGCCAAGCTCTAATACCACGCTTTCCGAAGCCCTTCTGTGTAGCTTAGTGTGGCTTAAATCCTTGTATTTCATTGTTTCTTCGAATGGGCGACCGGATTTTTTAGTGACTGTCCATTCATAAGAGCCTCCCAATTGAAACAAGCCAGTAATCATTGCATCAAATTTAGTCACTGACATTGTGTTTTCAAAAAGGAGATAAGGAATGGTTAAAGGGAATGATTTTGGTGAAGGGAAGACATTAAAGAAGGACATGAAGATGGGGACATAGACGATAAGCCAAGCAGGAAGTTTGGTCTCTGGAATCAACGTAGTTAGCGGTAAAACAACACATAGCAATGTGAAAGAATAAAGTGGAAGGATTAGCTTCCTCAAGAGAAAGAAAAGTAGTATTAAGTTGGCCTTCTTCCATATTGATATCTGCAAGAAAGCAAAGTTCCTTTTCAGCACAAGTGAAAAATTCTTGGCCTATTTAATTAATTAAGGAGATCAATGAAAGGATGTAAGATTTAAACCAAAAGGTAAAGGGAAAATGTAAAAGTTCTCAATATGTTTGTTTTTCTCTACTTACATATATAACCTGTACATTATAATTTCTAGCAAAGAGAAATTACCTTTGAAGGTATTACATCAGGAAGGCATAACCGGAATAGATTCACAGGGCCAGAATGCCACCGGTGTTGCTGCTTGCGGTAAGCTTCATAAGACTCTGGGACTTCACATAAGACCTTATAAAAGAACTCTGACATAAGCACAATAAATAGTAGGAGAAGATTTCTAAAATGCGTACCCAAATTTAACAAAAGGGATCAAATACAAGAAGAAGAAACATACATACGAGATATAACTTCAGTAGAAAAAATAATAGGCAATTTTATGTATTATTGTATTATGTATTCTATAACAATAGACCAAAAGTTTGATGTATGAAGTACCTCAACATCATTAAGGAATATGAATTTCCAACCATGAAGATGGGCACGGACTGCGATATCCATATCTTCGACAGTAGTTCTATCGAGCCAGCCTCCAGAATCTTCCAGTGCTTTGATTCTCCAAACTCCTGCAGTCCCATTAAAACCAAAGAAGTTCAAGAAAACCCCATTCACCTGTTGCTCAACTTCAAAATGAAAGTTCATGTTGATGTTCTGCATTCGAGTAATGAGGTTTTCGTCCTTGTTGACAAACTTCCACCGTGCTTGGACTAACCCGAGCTCCGGATTTCCCTGAACCACATTTCAAATAGGCTAACTAATACACAATAGAGATTCAAATCAAACTCATTAATGCAATAACTTCCAAAGTTTCATGGTGGATATAATACCAGATATCTATGACTAAAGAGAAGAACTGGCCAATTGATTTAGTGTACTTTCACAAATGGAACATATATTCCTGGGGAAAGAGGGGTATGAGCAACTTGCTCATTTAGTAAATAAGCAATTGATGATGTGACATACATGTGATTGGAAAAGCCTTAAAAAGAGTTAGTTGTCCAATGTATCACATGCATGCCACATAATCAATTGCTCATTTACTAAATGAGCAAGTTGCTCATATCCCTTTTACCCATATTCCTCTTGTTTCTATCTTAATATTGGAACATGATATATTCATCCGATGACACTTGAGTTAAGTCACTCCTCCGTCCTAATTCCCCACATCGCAATCTAAAATGGCCTTCGACTAAGATTAAAAGGCAGCTTAGAGACATTTGAAGGCAGATGCGATGGTTGGAACAGTAACACTCATCAACAAGCCCCATTGGGCATCAAAGCTATGCCTATAAATAGGGAACCAACCCCTGAGGTAGGGATAGCTAATTACAACTCTACATTATAGTTTCCCTCTCATTGTTCTTGTAATCGAACTTCACATGATTATAATTGGGAGGCAGACAAGAATTAAAGACCCTACCGATGGACCAAAATTCTCAAGTCGTGGTAAGGATAAGGGTTTTAATATTTATATTCTAACACGACTCGCAGGATGAGGGCCATCTTTTTGGGCCAAGACCTGGACTATACGCAGTGAGATTTTTTTTTTTTTTTTTCAATCCACATTTAAATTACGAAGCCGGTGAGATTCGAACCTGGGTTGCTCTGATACCATATTAATGACTCTACCGATGGACCAAAACTTCGAAGTTGTGGTAAGGGTAAGGATTTTTAATATTTATATTCTAACACGCTCCGCAGATTGAGGGTCATCCTTTTGGGCCAAGACCTGAACTATATGTTCTGACACCATATTAATGACCCTACAAATAGACCAAAACTCCGAAGTTGTGTTAAGAGTGAGGGTTTTAATATTTATATTCTAACTCGCCCCCGCATGTTGATATTAATGACCCTACCAATAGACCAAAACTCCGCAACAGTATTTTTTTTTAATCCGCATTTAAATTGTGCAGCCGGTAAAATTCGAACCTAGGTTGCTCTGATACCTTAATATTAAAAACCCTACCGATGGACTAAAACTCCGAAGTTGTGGTAAGGGTGGGGGTTTTAATATTTATATTCTAACAACAAGTTCATCCTATATGAGGGATTTTGATTTAATAGAATAGGATGGGGATTTCATTACTTTTTATTCAATAAAAAAAAAGAGTAAATTTAGTACTTGAAGAGCCAAAGTAAGGGTACCTTAAAATGTGGGACTGTTTGCTTGAGAAAATCAGGGCTTGGTTGAAAATCTGCGTCAAAAATTGCTACAAATTCATAGTTGTTGGCATAGTCACAGGTCATTGCGGAATTGAGATTCCCAGCTTTATACCCTTTTCTCGCGGAACGATGGTGGTATCTAATGTTTACTCCCCTTCCGCTCCATCTCGAGACCTCCTCTCTGATCAAAAGCTTTATCGTCTCTTCATCAGAGTCATCCAGCACTTGAATTAACAATCGGTCTTTAGGCCAATCGATGTGACAAACAGAAGCAATCGATTGTTCATATACCTAAAAAAATCAATCGAAATGTCAAATAAACAACCAAAATTGTGAACTACGTACGGTATGAATTTTTAAGGGTAATTTTTTTTTTAAAAAAAATATTTTGTTTTTATTTTTTACCTCTCTCTCATTGCACATTGGAATCTGAACTAGAACCATCGGATACTCTGCGTTCAATGGATCACTGACCAGTCTTGGTTTGATATCTCTGATCTTTATCCAAAAGAATCCAAGAAGCAGCAAGATTCTATCCACCAACTGTACGATGAATATAATCACACATAGTCTAGACATTGCTTGAGCTGGATAGATTATGTATGTGACTCGGATTCGAAGCAATTCATTCCAATGAGCAGCCGTTGCAACGTGCAGAAGGAGCAAGCAGAGCACCAAGAATCCAGTGACAAGAGTAAAAATGAGCTGCATTCTTTCCTTGTGAGAAAAATCCAACCTTGGAGCCATTGCCCTAGGCCCAAGTTGGAGCGAGCGAGTGAAATTAGGAAGAAATAATGTAGGGTTTAGGCCGGTTTTGGACTAGTCTTTCTAGTCTTCCTCTTCTCTTAAGAAACTGTAGCATTGCAAGAGAAGGTATGGTATCTATAGTTGTGAAGATTCAGAAGAAATGAGCATATTCTCTTCCACAAATGGTATTTCTCTTAATTTACTTCCACAAAATGCATTAGATCTATAATCACACCCAAAATTTGTCTGAATCCAAAAAGTAGTTTTACAGAATGACTGAAATATTATATAGTAAGAAGTAAGAAATCTATGTACCTTCGAGCTCTAAATTCCAGTACAAGAAAGTGTACAAGTTCAGACTTTACCACTTGGTTCTCTTTATACAGAGATCAATAAAAATGGAAACGTTTTATTTTATTTTATTTTATTTTTTTAAAATTTAAAGATATACTGATTGGTGATTAATAAGTGCTTGGTGAAGGGCATTAAACCTTAAGGAGGCAAAAGAACAGATCAAATTGCCCTACCCACTTGCCTTATCTTTTATCACTCTTTGTTTTATTAGATTCATCTTCAATATGAGGACAAGAAAATATGACCATTTTTTACTATCAAAGACAAACTGGGAGGACTGCACATGACTTGCATGACTTTATGTATAAATATAGAACTAGCTAAGATAGAGGTCTAGCAAGCTTTGGGAGTCATTGGGATTGAGGCTTTAGACTAAATTTATCCTAGCTACTAGATGAAATATATATATATATATATATATATATACTAGGTTTGTCCGTTGACACGTGCCTACGGCACGTATTCGGAACGGTGCACCTTGTTTGATTATATAAATAGATTTGGAGGTCCAGCAAATTAATTGAATTAGCAAATATAGAGCAAAAAACATATTATATAATTTTTTTGAATTATTTTTTTATTTTTTTATTTTTTTATTTTTTTATTTTTTTGAATAGAAGAGGAAGGGAGGGAGAGAGAGAGAGAGAGAGAGAGAGAGAGAGAGAGAAAATTAAATAAATATAGGAGTTGTGTTGGGTGGGGGATTTGAATTTGGGTTTTGGGGGGAAAAACATATTTTGTGAGGTTAGATCTGAGCCTTTAATTTTGGGGGAATTGAAGGAGAGCCACTTGATAGCTTTCTTTGTGTTTTATTATATAGATATATCTATATAATAAAATACAAAGAAAGCTATCAAGTGGCTCTCCTTCATGTTGGATGTATATGTATATTCTCAGTATAATAGGATAATATTGTGTATATTATTCTATGGGGCAACACGGATTTACACGTGTTATGTATTAATTATTGGAACGGGTTGAGTAGGCTAAAAGCCCAGTACCCTAAACCCAGTTCATCTCATATAAAAGCTGGTCTAGAGGTAGTGCTCTGTGATATTCCAATACTGATAAGCAGGGTATAATATCTTAAGCGGCTATAAGACAAAACCCTAACCCTAATTTTTCCAAATCAGTATTAACAATCTTAAGATATTATTAACCTACCTCTGCCGCCGCTGTCTCCGACCAGGGTCGCCGCCGGTGTCTCCGACCAGGGTCGCCGCCGTCGTCATTGCGAATCCCTTTCGCTGTCGACTTCGCTGCTCCAGATCTGGTCGCCGTCGCAGATCCCGAACGGAGTAGTCGTCGCGGATCCCGATCACGGCCGTCTTCGCCGTTCCAGAGCGCCGTTCGTCGTCGCCGATCTGGTCGTCTCCCTCCCCTGGATCAGTCGCAATTGATGTTGAGTTTGGGGTTTGATCAGATCGAAGCAAATGGGTTTCCTCCATTGCTGTTGAGTTTGGGGTCTGATCAGATCGAAGCAAATGGGTTTCTTCCATTGCTCTTGAGTTTGGGGTTTGATCAGATCGAAGCAAATGGGTTTCTTCCATTGCTGTTGAGTTTGGGGTTTGATCAGATCGAATCAAGTGGGTTCCTCCATTGCTGTTGTGTGTTGATGCTTGTGGATCGGATCCTCACTGTGGAAGGGATCAACTCAGATCTGGCCGTTGATCGTGACCTCTGATTGGAATTTTCGATTGACGTTTGGTGTTTGGACTGTTGGAGCAGATCCAGATTCAGATCCAGTCCAACAGCTGCTCTATTGGTTGGAGATTGTTGTTTGGTGTTTGAACTGTTGGAGCAGATCTAAATTAAAGATAAGTACTTTACCAAATTTAAATTGTTTCTTAATTATTTGTTTGAATTTTGTTGCTAAGTGCTAAAGTTCAAAACCGTGTGGCTATGTGCTGAAGATCAAATATTTATTTTGATAAGATAAATTATAGGCTTTGACTATAAAATTGAATCTCCAATTAAATTGTTGTGAATTAGATAGTGCTAATTGTAACGCCAAATTAGATACTATGTAGTACAACTGCCCACCATAGGCTGCCTCTCAAAAAGTGGTTAACCAATTAGGTGACTCTTGATCATTGGCTAATTATATTTATACTCAAACTCGTGTGCATATCCCATGTGGGACTATATTTCTCAATCTCCCTTTACAAATCCGTAAGAAGTATTCAAATCTCATTTATAACTTTCGAAATCAATCCAAATCTCATTTATAACTTTCGAAATCAATCCAAAACCAAACCAACAGCAAGGCTGTTTTTACAAATCAAACCGTAGGCCATTCTCTCATTCAATACCGGATTTGTATGAAACCATCCTATAGAATAATTCTATAGGACAACCCCCCAAATTCTTTTTATTTATATATTATTTCAATACCGGATTTGTATGAAACCATCGTATAGAATAATTCTATAGGACAACCCCCTCGCTGAGTACAGGGCACACATCTAGTGTAGGATCCGCCTTTCTAGGCGATGCAGCGTCGTCTTCTCTCATTCAATACCGGATTTGTATGAAACCATCATTTATATATTATTTCAGAAATACGGGGTATTAAGTAGCGTCGTCCTCGATCCCAATAATTCTAGATGTCGAACTGCCCACCTGTAGTCGTCTTCTCTCATTCAATACCGGATTTGTATGAAACCATCATTTATATATTATTTCAGAAATACGGGGTATTAAGTAGCGTCGTCCTCGATCCCAATAATTCTAGATGTCGAACTGCCCACCTGTATTTATACTCAAACTATTCGTGTGCATATCCCATGTGGGACTATATTTCTCAATCTCCCTTTACAAATCCGTAAGAAGTATTCAAATCTCATTTATAACTTTCGAAATCAATCCAAATCTCATTTATAACTTTCGAAATCAATCCAAACCAACCAACTATTCTCAAATCAAACCGGCCGGCCCATACATCAACCATGGATGACATCATCAATCCATCTCATAATCTCAAACCCAACCAACAGCAAGGCTGTTTTTACAAATCGAACCGTAGGCCATTCTCTCATTCAATACCGGATTTGTATGAAACCATCCTATAGAATAATTCTATATAGGACAACCCCCCAAATTCTTTTTATTCCCAAATTCTTTTTATTTATATATTATTTCAGAAATACGGGGTATTACATACACACCCCACCTTAGAAATCCGCCTTTCTAGCCGATGTAGCGTCGTCCTCGATCCCAATAATTCCGGAGACTAGTCCCACACTAGATGTCGAAAGTCGGCTCTAATACCGATCCCAATAATTCCGGAGACTAGTCCCACACTAGATGTCGAAAGTCGGCTCTAATACCATTTGTAACGCCCCGCCCCAATACTCAGACACTTTTAATATTTTTAGAAGACAAATTAGATACTATGTAGTACAACTGCCCACCACAGGCTGCCTCTCAAAAGGTGGTTAACCAATTAGGTGACTCTTGATCATTGGCTAATTATATTTATACTCAAACTATTCGTGTGCATATCCCATGTGGGACTATATTTCTCAATCTCCCTTTACAAATCCGTAAGAAGTATTCAAATCTCATTTATAACTTTCGAAATCAATCCAAATCTCATTTATAACTTTCGAAATCAATCCAAACCAACCAAATATTCTCAAATCAAACCGGCCCATACATCAACCATGGATGACATCATCAATCCATCTCATAATCTCAAACCAAACCAACAGCAAGGCTATTTTTACTGGGGGTGGCAACTGGGCCGGGTCAACCGCCGACCCACCCGCGACCCGGCCCACGAACCCGGCCCGCTTAAGACTTTCACGGGTTCGGGTCGAACCCGGTGAACAGTACCGGGTCGACCCGGGTCGCAATATACGCGAATCGAATTCGCGAAACCCGGCCCACGAACCCGTTAAAAAAACGAATTAAACCCGCTAACCCGCGGGTCGACCCGTGTGTGTCAACCCGCTCGACCCGTACGGGTCGAACGGGTAGACACACGTGGGTTCGACCGTTGGGGCAGCACAGCAAACGGCTCTTAGAGTCGTTGCTGGCCGAACGTTGCTTTTTTTATTATTATTTTTTTTTTGTTTTTTCCCTCAAATTCACCTATAAATATCCCCTAAAATTCTCAAAAAAAATTACACCTCACTCTCTTACTCTCTCTACTATTATACATCATTTTAAAGAAATTTTTGAACAATTGTAGTGTTCATCAAATAATTGTACAAGGAGGCATATACACGATCAAATTTCGGTCGTATCGGAAACAAAATTCAACGTCTTCAACTCTCTTCAACTCTCAACCTCTTCTCAACTCTTTAATTGCGGAATCGGCAAAGCGCTCCTCCATCTTTTAGCTTTTCTTCTTAATTTCACGGTTTTTTTTACATACGCGTATTCTACGGTGAACGGTATCAAAATTTCTCTACCTCTCTTGTTAAATTTTTTTTTGCGTTGTAGTTAAAATTATTGTTTGTTTTTTGAACTTCTCTATCTCAACCCTCTTGTTTTTTAGATTTTTTTTGTATAATTCACCGCTCGGTCCGCTCCTACATTGTAGAATTTTTTTTACATATTTTGAGCGCATTACCACATTATCTCTAGATCACGCGGTAGCGGTCGTAGCGGACAAGATTCCTCCTCCTCTTCACGTAGGCCACCAATTGTCCCAATTAGTGACCCCGCCCAAGATTACATTGATCCTACTATGGAACAATGTGGTACACACGACATGGATGTTGTAGGTGACATTCAATTAGAAGAAGAACAACAACAACAACAATCCGAAACCACACAACCCCGTAGTAGTAGGAAAAGTAGAGGAGAAACTAGCGATTGGCATAAGTTTTATGAGTATATCCTGGACGAACATATTCCGGGTGTAGGTTTGAAAGTGTGTAAAACATGTAGCAAAACATACAAATTCAAGAGGGGTGACGGCACTGGTACAATTAGTAGACACATACAACATAATCACAAAGAACTTCTTGATCAAATACAAGGCCAACAAAAAATTAACCCTAGGACCGGTCAAGTAGATAGCCACCCTTATGATCCCGAACTCGTTCGTCGGGAAATGGCCCGATTAGTCATTAAGGAAGAGTTGCCATTTTCCTATCCCGAGAGTAGGAACTTGGAAAATTTTAATCAAACGGCCTTAAACCCTCATTTTAGAAGAATTCCGAGAAATACTTGCAAATCGGATTGTTTTAAAATGTATGTTGAAATGAAGGACGCGTTGATTGCAATTTTATGGAGTTTAACTTGTAGGGTTAGTTTAACTTCGGATTGTTGGACGGGTGTCAACAATATTCCAACGATGGGAATAACCTGTCATTAGATCGACAATGATTGGATTCTTCAAAAAAGAATCATATCACTTGCGTCGTTGCCATATTCCCATAGGGGCGCTGAAATAGCAAACCGTATTATAGAAATTTGTGATGTTTTTCATATTCGCGATAAAATTATGGCTATTGGTTTTGATAATGCATCTAACAACAATGTAGCAATTACTACTTTAAAATCTGTATTAAACCCTCCATCTGACAATATTTTTCATGTTAGATGTGCATGTCATATTATAAATTTATGTGTTCAAGATGCATTAAGAATAGCTGATCCATATATAGTTAAAATTAGAAATTGTGTACATTTCATTGCATTAAGTCCAAGCATTTTACAAGAATGGAAAGCTTGGTGTAGGGTTAGAAATGTTCCTTTTAGAAAATTTCCAAAGGATGTTAGACACCGATGGAATTCTACTTTTGATTTATTGAATGTTGTCACCGATTATAAAGAAGTTGTAAATGATTTTTGTATCGCAAAAAATATGCACAATTTTGAAATGACTCCGCCCGATTGGTATTTTGCCGAAGCTTTGTTGAAATTTTTAGAACCTTTTAAAACCGCAACTTTAAAGTTTTCAAAAACATATGAATCTACTTCTAGTAGCATTTTTATTGAATTAGTTAGCATGATGCAAATATTTAACGAAATGTTAAATGATCCCTATATTAGTAACATTGTAATACCTGCATTTCAAAATTTTTTGAAATATTATTTTCCTCCTCCTATGTTGATTTGTGTTGCTACTGTTATGGATCCTCGTATCAAATTAGAAGGTACGAAGAATTTGATAGAAATGTTTTTTGCATGTTTAGATAACAATGTAGAATTAACAATTGATTGCGCTACTTTTTTAGTTCAGTTTGAATCTACATTAAATAACTTGTATGATTATTATGATAGACGTTTTGCTTCTAGTAGTACAACTTCTGTAGTTAGTTCTTCTTCTGGTAGTTCTAAAGGTAAGGGTAAAAGTAGAATTGGTGATAGAACATTTATTCTACTTGAGCAAATTCAATCTAAAAAACCTAGGACTAATCAACCAAATGAATTAAATTGGTATAACCAACAGGATACTGAGCCTACTCTTTCCCCACTAGATATTTTACAATGGTGGAAAGAACATGAACACACTTTTAGTATTCTGTCTATTATGGCTAAAGATTTGCTAACTCCTCCTGTCTCTACAGTTGCCTCTGAGAGTGCATTTTCTACGAGTGGCAGGGTTCTATCTGATTACAGAAATCGGTTGAAGCCCGAGTCGTTGGAGATGCTCGTTTGCACAGAAGACTGGCTGAAGGCTGAAGATAGGACGCAAGGGAAAGCACTATCAAGTTCTACAAGTGGGAGCAACTCGCCCGAAGAACAACAACAACAACAACAACAACAACAACAACAACAACAACAATAGCTTTTCATCTTATGTTAAATTAGAAAAATTGTAGTCAATTAAAATTGTACATAAGAAATATGTTATTGTATAAAACTTATTTGTGAATTGAATTCTTCATTTCGTTATAAATTGTTCAAATTGTATCACTTAAATTCATATGAATAAAATTTCAAAATTTGTTGTCAATTTCACTCTTTCAATCTTATTATTATTATTACGGTTTTTTTTGTTTATTAGTATTATTACTTACTTAGTATTATAATTATCCATCATTTGGGGATATTTGATTCAATTTGAAGAATTGTAGTATTATTACTTATTAGTATTATTACTGAATTACATACGTAGTATTATAATTAACCAAATTTTGGGGATATTTGAAGAATTGTAGTACAGATACTTATAAGTAGTATTACTTAGTATTAATATTTTTTAAGAAATGTAATATTCATCAAACAAAAATATGGTTGTTTGTATAATTGTAATATTGTATGCATCATTTATAAAATTATTACTATTATTAGTTCAATTTAAGCTACAAAAAAAAAAAAATTTAAAATATATATTTTATTAAACGGGCCAACCCGCGGGTCGACCCGGCCCAACCCGGGTTGAGCCCTAAAGGGTTCACGGGTTGGGCGGGCCACCCAAATGGGAAATTGGCCCGACCCGGCCCGGCCCGCATAAGAGGCCAACCCAGCCCGGCCCGCATACTCGAGCGTGCCAACCAGCACGGGTTGGACCCGGACCGGCCCGTTCGACCCGTTCGCCACCCCTAGTTTTTACAAATCAAACCGTAGGCCATTCTCTCATTCAATACCGGATTTGTATGAAACCATCCTATAGAATAATTCTATAGGACAACCCCCCAAATTCTTTTTATTCCCAAATTCTTTTTATTTATATATTATTTCAGAAATACGGGATATTACACTAATAATTTGTTTAATTGGCTAATCTTTAACGATTTGATGAATGTAGGAACTTCAAAGTTACTTACAAATTGGGTGTATTGGAGATGATGAATTTACATCACGGTATGATAAGTCTGCACCACGCAGGCTTCTCCATCGAATTTAGAAAACACTTCTAACTTGAAGTGTCGGTATGATCTACTCTAATCATTCTTAGTATTTTTCATGTGATGAATGTGTTAACGTTTTGTGCGTTTGATCATATGATTGAGAGTTTTCGATCATAGTTATTCTCGCCTTGAAAAACTAGTATGTTTAGGATTGTTAAAGTGTTTTATCATACTATGTGTATAGATATTTTGACAAATCCATTGTTTGCAGTTTGTGTGAGATTACATATTTGCTTCTCTAATAATTAAAAATAAAATAAAAAATTGTATAAGATGCATAAAAAATGTTTGTAACTTAGGAGAGAGCCTCTCTTAATGTAGAATATGACTCTACTAGTTACGTTTTGTTCTTTCTCGTTCATTGTACTGTGTGTGCAAATTTGAATTATAATATGTTAGTCATTATCTCATTTAGCGTTATGAAGATGATGAAGAACGAATAAAGGAAAAAACTCTTCGGTCAATGTGTTTGAACAAGTGGACATTGTTACATACATTAGAGAAAGCAAATAATTTTGTAAAATGTGATAGAGTAATTTTGTATTAACTCTTATAAAGCGCATATATTGTCAATCGTATGTATAAGTTGAGTTTAACAAATGAGACAATTAATAATAATAGTTCTAATTGTGTTCTTGAACATAGCATAATTGGCTAAGATTTGAGAACTATATGTTCAATTGTTTGTGAGGAAATGTGATCTAATTATCAAAACCGTGGGGAAATGGAGTTAAAAGCTATTGAGTCAAAGCTTTAACATCCAAGTTGTTTTGAGATTTAGAATCACTATGAACTATATATTAAATTGTTTGTTATTGTTAAAACTCATAACTCTACTAAATGACACTCCATTAAATATGACAAATATAAAAATTATGCTCAGATTATGATCACTAGAAAATCATTTAGTATGGTCTCTAGGAGCACACAACTTCTTGAGTCAATACATTCTGATATTTGTGATCTCAGTAGCTTTGTGACTAAATGAGACGATAATTGGTCAAAAGTATTTAACCACCTATGTAGATGATTATTGAATGTTTGTCATACAAATATGGAGGATGTAACACGCTATTGTGATAAATTAAAATCTAGTTAAATGCTAAAAATCAAGGGTTCAGAGTTGATGGAGGTGGTGAATATATTTAATAATTTTAGAGTAATTTGCATTTGGCATAATCTCTAGTGCACTATATTTAACATTGTCAAACAGTATTGATAAAGTTAGAATCAAACACTCAGTGAAATGTTGAATTCTATGTTATTGACTGTTAGTTTGACTTTGAGTAATTATGAGTGATGTTAAATTATCATTCATATTTCTAATTTGTTACCACACTCTAAGTTACTTACACCCTGTAGATTAACGGTATAAAAACACAAATAATTTTGTCAAAGTGGAAAATGTGGTATGATACATTTGTTAAAGTACATGATCCCAAAAGGCCTAAAGTCGGACCTGTAACAAATATTTGTGTATGCCTAGAAAGTGCAGAATGTGGTTCTATGGACAATTTTGGATCTATCTAATTTGGGTTAGTAGAATCTGGACTTGCAAAGTTCTTTGACGATGTGTTCATCAAAGACAAATTTATAAAATTATCAGTCCTACTGTCACGGTCAACGATTCACAGTTTGAATCAAGAACCAGTCTTACTGACACTTAATACTGAATGACAAATGAGCTAAGAAGAGTCTTTAGTAGACAATGAGATAATTTTGTGTCATACAATAATATTTTAAATTAGTTGATCTGCCAAAATGAGCTAAAACTATAGTAAGTAAGTGGGGTTTTGTAGAAAAAACTTAATTTTGATTGTTCAGTAGCAATTTTAATGATGTTTAGTAGCTAACAAATTGACTGAAAAAAATGGGGTAGATTTATTTGATGCCTACTCACATGTTTGTCACATTGCTACAATAAGTATTTTTCTTACCCTTACATCTATTGGAAATTTTGTCATTCATAAAGAATATTTAAAAAGTTCTGTACTTGATATTTTGTACTGAACAGTTTTGTACTTGAAAGTTTTGGACTAATATGTTTAGTGAACAAGATTTACAATTTAGTAAATCATCGTATGCTTTAAAACATGTAATATAGCTAACGTATAAATAATTTGACAAATTTCTCAAAGAGCATAGTATATGAATTAAGTAATTCAGATCAGTGCCTTTAACTTTGTGGTGTCAAATATAATGGCTATTATTTACTTGGTTTTATTAACATACTTGTTGATTGGAAGTGACATCTATATCATAAATGAAGTTAAATTGTGCTATCCAAATAAATTTAGCATGAAACACCTAAGTGTTGTGGTCACCATATTATGTATAAGGGTGAGTTTTGGTTGGCAAGGGATAACCCTTAGTCAAACTCTATAAATCAATAATATGTTTCAAAAGTGGGGATATAGTGATTGAAAGTGTGTTTTGAAACACCTTATGATTATGATAAAAGGTTGACACCTTATGATGGTGCAACTATGAGACAAGTAGATCATTCTAAAGGAATTGAAATTTGAAAGTCTCGTGTATACAAAGATCTGTACTAGAATAGACATAACCTTTGAGGTAGGTATGATCTGCAGACTCACTAATAATTCCATACACATTTGAGTACCCTTAAGAGGCTAATGAGATACCCGAGTGGTACTCAAGAGTTTGCTTTGTGCTACTCAAAGTTTAGTAAAAGTCGACAACTAGTGGAGATGTGATCCCACTAGGAGGAGCAGAAAAATTATGGAGATTAATAGGCAAACAAGTGTTGCGTTCTCATCCAAGAAATTAGACCTCTATGTGTTATCCTCTGCAGGGGAAGAGATTGAGTGGATTGAATGACTTATTGTTAATCATCCATTTGAGAAGTTTAATGTAAATTCTCAATTTTGTTATGCAACTATCAAGTTATAATGCACTGTAGCTCATAACTTACTCTATAATAGTAAGAGGAGTATATTAAGGCTGAAAGAAGCATAGTTGAACTTTCTCATAGATAAAGTGCAATTGTGACAAGAATGGCTAATGCTCTTGCTAAGAGACTTGAAAGTGATCTAATTATCAAAACTATGGGAGAAATGGAGTTAAAACCTATTGAGTCAAAAGCTTTAACATCCAAGTTGTTTTGAGATTTAGAATCCAATTGGAGCCATAGAGAAGTTCAAACGGAAGCATCAATTTTAGGCAGTTGACATGCTTTAGATAATTTGAAAAGTTCTATGTAAATTCCGTTAATATTTAATTTCATTCCAATTTTGATGAAGCTATATATTTTCATAATTTACTTAGAATCATCTCATTATTCCAAAAGAAAGTATGAAAACTTGTCGATGTATTTCCGATATTTAGAATTGTTGTTATATCATTCCAATTTTGATGATATAACTCTTTTATGGATTCATGTTTCATTTCAATTTTGATGATTCAGAATTAACCATAATTGATTTGACAGTTCTATCATTCCAATATGAAACATAGTATAGTTCTTGTGCAGAAACTATAATAGTTCTTGTTCTTTATTTTGTTAAAGAAACTTGATTGTGATGCTTGCGTTACAATTTGCTAAGCTATCGTTGAATTGTACTAAATTCTTTAGTAGAACTAGATACTTTATGAAATTTGCTAGAATTCTTAGAGATGTGTCTCTTGATATTCTTATTTTCAATAAGCTAGCGAAGATGGAGGAGTTGAATCTGTCAACATAGATTTCAGAATAATGATTTGCTCAAAATGGAGGAGTAAACATAAAGCAGTTTGCAAGGATATAGTTTTGGTTTATTTATCGAAAGAATAAATTTGCCACTTGCTTGATAAAACTTCTGTTGAGTTTAAGATTCTTATGTTCATGAGCTTAAAACT
The DNA here is from genome assembly GCA_017893485.1 of Hemerocallis citrina. Taxonomy (NCBI): domain Eukaryota; kingdom Viridiplantae; phylum Streptophyta; class Magnoliopsida; order Asparagales; family Asphodelaceae; genus Hemerocallis; species Hemerocallis citrina. The sequence continues at coordinate 294,969,173 of CM030360.1, forward strand.
CATATTTTGTTCTTGAAGTTTATTTGCTTTGGTTGATTTTGAAACTATGACAGTTTCTCTAGTTGGTTTAGTCATTGTGAACTATTCTGTTTTGATATGGTTTTAGAACTATTTGATTATTTTGGTTTAGTCATATTTGAACTATTCAAGTTTTAATTGATTTAGTCTATTATCCATGTTCTTTATGATTCAATAATGTTTGAATTTTTGTGATCCATTATTATAACATTGCTTAGCCTAATATATTGAGAATATAGGAGGAGATTGTTGGATGTATATGTATATTCTCAGTATAACAGGATAATATTGTGTATATTATTCTATGGGGTAACACGGATTTACACGTGTTATGTATTGATTATTGGAACGAGTTGAGTTGGCTAAAAGCCCAGTACCCTAAACCCAGTTCATCTCATATAAAAGCTGGTCTAGAGGTAGTGCTCTGTGATATTCCAATACTGATAAGCAGGGTATAATATCTTAAGCGGCTATAAGACAAAACCCTAACCCTAATTTCCCCAAATCAGTATTAACACTTCAATCCCCCCAAAAATCAAAGGCCCAGATCTAACCTCACAAAACATATTTTTTCCTCCCAAAAAGTTTTTCCCCAAAAATCAAATTCAAATCACTCACCCAAAACAACTCCTATATTTATTTAATTATTATATTTCCTCTCTCTCTCTCTCCTTCCCTCGTCTATTTCAAAAAATTAAGAAAATCAAATTTAAAAAATTTTAAAAAATTAAAAACTTTAAAAACTTTAAAAATAATTCAAAAATAATCAAAAAAATCATATAATATGTTTTTTGCTGGATCCTCAAAAGTTTCTCATATAATATGTTTGCTATTTCAATTAATTTGCTGGACCTCCAAAACTATTTTATATGAACAAACAAGATGGACTGTTCCGAAGACGTACTGTAGGCACATGTCAACGGGCAAACCTAGTATACTCTCTCTCTCTCTCTCTCTCTCTCTCTCTCTCTCTCTCTCTCTCTCTCTATATATATATATATATATATATATATATATATATATATATATATAATAAAACACAAAAAAAGCTATCAAGTGACTCTCCTTCAAGCCCCCCAAAATCAAAGGCCCAGATCTAACCTCACAAAACACATTTTTCTCCTAAATGTTTTCCCCCAAAACTCAAATTCAAATTCCCCCAAAACAACTCATTTATTTATTTAATTCTCTCTCTCTCTCTCTCTCTCTCTCTCTCTCTCTCTCTCTCTCTCTCTCTCTCTGTGTGTGTGTGTGTGTGTGTGTGTGTGTGTGTGTGTGTGTGTGTGTGTGTGTGTGTGTGTGTGTTCCCTCTGTGTGTGTGTGTGTGTGTGTGTTGTGTGTGTGTGTGTGTCAACATGGACTTTTATACCCCAATTTATATCCACACATGGACTTTTATGCCCCAATTTATAATTATTTTTCACCATATACTAATGGAAACTTGGATTTTTATTTACAACTAATTATTGTCATACTATTCAAACTTCAGCTGCATAATTGTTGATTTACTGTTTACAAGACTTTTCATATGCTATAGCGTTCTAAAGACGTGCCGTAGGCACGTGGCCACAGGCAAATCTAGTATATATATATTAAATCTCGAAAACCCGTGTCAAAAACTTTTGCAATTCTATGAAGGCGTCTATGGCATCATCTCGTCCAACAATTATAATTAACAAAGAACAATCAAAAAACAATTATAACAACTTTTATATATATATATATATATATATATATATATATATATATATATATATATATATATTCCCAAATTATTTGTCACTTTTGTTTTTCAAGACTATATCTTAGTCTTAAATGTTCATTAATAAATATTTTAGAAGAGTACAAATATGATTTTAAGGTTCTATGAGTAGATAATTTTAAGAGTTTTCATTCAAGAAGAGGTCATTTGAGAAAATATACTATGAGTAATTCTTTTAGTAACATTAATTATAAATAGTGTTTTCTCATTTGAGTATTGACCATAGACTCGCCCCACTTCTCTCATCTAGGAAATTGCACTTGACATCATTCGTCAATAACAGCCGGATTAAACTCAATGCTTTTGAACAAATCTCTTTCCACTTCCCCTGCTTCATGTCAGATGACTTCCCCTTATCTCATTCTATGGCATGATGCAAACCCTGTTGAACCAATGCATCGTACATAACCACCTTCCAGAGATGGAAGTTGACCTTACCGTCGAACTGCTTGATCTTCGTGAAACTCTGATATGACATTTTCACCAAGGAACCCCAACAACCTTTGCTCTTATACTAGGTTTTTTTTTTTTTTTTTTTTTTTTTTTTTTTTTTTTTTTTTTTTTTTGTTTGAAGATAATGTGGAGTATGGCCACCATGTTTCATTAATAAGTGGTTAATAAAACAAACTCAGAGTACTGAGCTAAATACAGGATCCTATAAACAAAACAAAAGTACATAAACTCTACTCTCAACATGGGGGCTGGGACAAAACAAGATCAGAAAGTCCGCAACATACGCGTGACTAAACAAAATACATCATATCCCCCCAACAAACCCTGGGGAGGTGGGTATCTATCAAAGGCAGATCTGGTACTCAGTCGATCGTCGGACCGATCTCGACTTTATCATCATCAAAATCCTTATCATCATCAAAATCCTTAACCTGGAATACGCTCGTTATTCTCCCACTGGGACCTGCTGCAGCCACATTAGCCCAAAATGAAATAATGCTCTGATACTAGTTGACCACAACAAACAACCAAGCAAATAGAACAAACCAAACCCACAAAACACACAATTTTATCTCGATTCGGATGAACCTAATTTGGGGGCAAATTGACTGAGATATTATTCAACTAGAGAAGATACAAGAGTTGCAATTACTTTCACCAAGAACCTACTTGTCTCTCTAGCATCACTATAAGATACTCTGTTGTTTACAATATAAAAACTCTCAGATGAAGTACTCGATGCTTTTGGCACACCTCTCAATAGTGGCCATTATAATATTATATAAAGATATAGAGAAGCCTCAGGTTGTTGTCTTGATCCAATCACCATCCAATATATTCTTAAGAGAAAGTAACACGATAGGAGCTGTACGATCTAGCTTGGAGAATAAACTGAGATCGAACAGATTCACCCAGATCAACCTAAAACTGCTGCTGCATCACTTTCGGTCAACTGCTCCCAAGAGCAGTAGATTGTCGTAGAAGTCGAACCCCAACCACCCGGGTTGCAGTCAACCACTATATTAGCAGTCGACTGTCAACTTCAATCCTGTACAGAAACATCACTCTTCGTATCCAATATCCGCTTCTAACATCTTCTTGCTTCACCGTCTTATTTTCATATCGAACCTAATATGCAAGACATTAACTGAACAAGTTTCTTCTTAGCCTTAGGTGTCAATTACATTTCAATTAGGCCATGTTTGGATACGGATGTAGGTGAAAGTTAGTGGAGTTGACTTGTCTGCCTATAGCTATTTAAACTTTGGCCAATTTTGATAATATTTTTGGAGGAACGCTAATTCCATTTTCTTCACCCAAAAGTTAAGAAAAAGTATAAATTATGGTACGTATCTAAACTTCAATCGAACTAAATTTATTTTTTAAGTCAAAATGAAGGTACAAGTATGTAACTTACATATTGCATTCATCTACCTTCACTTTAAAATTATCTGCACATATCCTATTTGTGTATCCAAACAGGGACTTAATAGTTAATTGGCTGAATACTACTATTCTGCGTCCTAGTGATTGAAACCATCCGATTGGTTAGAATATTAATTCACAATATACCTATTGGTTTCTGAAGACAAAAATATGCACATGCTTAATAAGCAAACTGGTCCGATGGAATCTAAATAAGTTATACCTTCGCTATCTAGAACCTGCATCTTGACTATGCTAGTGTTTTGGCAATGTATTATACAAGATTTCATATATGAGAAAGAGGACAACCGAAAGAGAGAACTTTTGAAGAAAGAGACAACAAGTAGGGAGTGAAAGAAGGCTAAATTTAAAACAAAAAACAAAAAACAAAAAACGTTGAACTATTTTCTTTATGTAGAAAACCTCACTCAACTATTTTTTGTACAGAAAATTATACTTAAGTATAATTGTAAAAAACTCACTCCGACTGCTTTAGCTTTGTGCTAAAGTTGAGTGAGGTTTTTTGATAATAATGAGAAATATACATAATGTTTTCTGAACCAACTTACAAAGATGAATGAGATTATCTAATACAAGCAGAAAAGTTAGATGTGGTTTTTTTAAAAATATACTTCATGAGGTTTTTTTACAACCATATTTGAGTGTGGTTTTCTTCGCCAAAAAAAAGTTCGGTGAGGTTTTCTGTATAAAAGAGAAAGTTTAAGGAATTTTTTTCAAATTTAGCCGTGAAAGAAATAGGAATTTGTTGATGCTGTGTGTATATCTCTACTATATTGATGGGAGAGTTAGGGTTTGTAACAAACAAACCCTAACTTTGTAACTATATAAATACGTATAATACACGTCCAAACTATGTTACAAACCCTAACTTTGTAACTATATAAATACGTATAATACACGTCCAATCCAACAAATATAGTTTAATTTGATATATTCAAAACATTCAAATATATTTTTTTTTCTTATTTGATATATATTCATTTAATTTGGTGACTTTACTTTTTTAGACGTGCATCGCACGTACATTATACTAGTATATATATATAGAGAGAGAGATAGAAACATTCGGTTGCTCACTACTTTGGTGAGCACTCACGAAATAGAGTACCTATGACAAATCTGAACAGCTCATATTGTTTTATATGCCTAAGATAGCCTAACAATATAAAATCAAGTAATTTGAAATTCATTTGTCCATGATTTACATCATCACAAAATTGTATGGCTGAAAATTCTAACAGCAAGATGGATGGATAAATGAACTTCAAATTACTTGATTTTTAATTGTTAGGCTATCTTAGAGAGAGAGGACAACCGAAAGAGAGAACGTTTGGAGAAAGAGAGAACGTTGAATTAGCGAGTGAAAGAAATAGGAATTTGTTGTATATAATTTGTATTTGTATCAGAACACATATTGTATACGTATATAAACAATATGGACTATTCCAGTAGCGTAGCCACCTGCTAGAATCTAAGAGAACTTCAAGCTAGTAGCAAGAAGTCATATAATGGTCTTGGCTCATTAGTTGGGTCCTTCAAATTTTAAGCAAATGGAGTAATGGACTTGATCCACTTGCCATTTCTGTCATTCAATTTTTTTCATATGAGAAAGATGGTTAGTTTTTTAACCTTGCCAAAAAAAAAATTGTCTACATAGGGTAAATTAAAAGTTGCTGCCTCTAAATTTTCATTATTATAAATAACATATACTTATTGCTCAAATATTTGTTAAACTATAGTTCTACAACATATTAGTGATTATATATTTTTTTAGAAAAAAAATATCTTAGTGTTTAATTTCAAAGCCGAACTAAAAGAAAGTAAAATAGATATTGTAGCATCTATCTTTTTGATAGAAGTAAACCGTAGCTCTGTATATAAAACCCAAATGCATCATTTACGTACGCTGTTGCAGGTTCTTGCTTCTTGATTGATTCTTCCTCACTTCTGGGTTTCTAAAATCCTAATGCATCTTTTACTCTATATTGTGTGTTGTTGCTTCTTAATTGATTATTTCTCTTTTGTGTTTCTAATTTTAGGGGTAATTAAATTGTTTACAAATTTAGAGTTTCTGTTATTTACTTCTTGAATTGTTCTCTGTATTTGTGTTTCTAATGTTACTGCTTTATGTTTCTATGTATGAAGCAAATTTCTTACATTGAAAAAAAAAAAAAAAGAAGCAAATTTCTCCTTTATTTAAAGGGTGATGATACATATAGGCTACATGAACATGTGGGTATTGAAATGAGAAGTGGGGGAAGTGGGGGAAACTCAGATTGTACTTATATTCGAGTTTCCCCCACTTCTCTCACTTCCCACTTCAAAACCCACATGCCTAACGAGGCCATAATATGAATGAGAGAACACTAGCAACAATGAAGTTTATTAAAAAATCGAATGAAGTTTCTTATGGAGGATTAATGGATGAAAGATAGGTTGATCAAATATATTGAAAATGATATATTTCATAGTATCAACAATGGTATAACTATCAAACATTTTGAAAATATGAAAAACGTGTTGATAAGCATTGTAATTTTATAGTCTTTGCCCGGAACTATTTATTTTGAATAGTAATTATTTATTATGATAATAAGATTGTTAAAAAATCTTTTTTTTTAGTATTGAATTTTTGCACCTTATAGAAAATTTTACTAGCTCCGCCACAGTTGGGACTGTAAGCTTGTGATCCAATAATTGGCTAGATAAGTACCCAATGGAATTAGTAAGTAAGATATCTTGAATAATATCTATGGTATATAATGTTTCAAACAAAACATAGGGTCTGTTCTTTTTTTAGCCTCTTATAAGAGATTTACAGTAAGTGCCTCTTGTAAGAGCCTCTTTTGAGGTGTTCTTTTATATAAAAATAACCTCTTATAAGAGATTTCTGTTCTTTTTTCACCTCTTACAAGAGCCTTTTCTCTACTTTTAGACATTTTTGCCCTTACTATATAATTTCTCTATTTATACCAACATTTCTTCATGCAACTTCATATCAACTTTTGTATTCTATTGACTTGTTAAAGAGAAGGTAATAATCATAATAACATATCAACTTTTGTATTCTATTGACTTGTTAAAGAGAAAGTAATAATCATAATAAATTTGCTAGAGAATCATCTTTTTCAAGGAGTATTGTTCTCCATGGTTGATCTTTTTTTGATTGAACAAAGTTGTAGATCATAATGAGAGCTGATGCCAAGTTGATCTAATAGTTGTAGAAGCAGCTCAAACCATTTTAAGTGATATACTGAAAATGGGAAAACATGAATTTTCCGCCTTCTTTACTGAAATATCAGTCTTAACTAATAACACTTTAATATTAGTCCCATTTTAAGCACAAACCATTTTATAACTAGCCACTTTAATATCATCTCTAACAAATATTATACTTTAAAAAATTGAACCATTACAAAGTAATACTATTAGATTTGAGAAGATATAACAAGCCAACGCACCTATCTTGCAAACTAGCATATGGAATGTTGTGTATCATATGTACACTATGAATTTAAGTACAAATGTCATATCCTTGTAAAGGTGTATATCTAAAAGTCACGCCAATTGTCTCCAAAATCCTAAAGAGATATGAAAGTTGATGCATAACAATGCAGGTAAAATAATGATGAAATAAATCATCTTCCCTGTTGAGATCGATGTGGACAGCAGTCTCTTAGATCGTGCAAATACTGCAAGGAGTATATTTTATATAATATTGATATAAAATAAAAAAAACTGGAACTATCTGTGTCCAGCAAAAGCTTATGGCACACTCAAAAAAAAACTACAAGTTTAGATTAATCACTATTGCAACTTCATCAAGATCTGGAAATCAATGCAGTGCTGTGGGAAAGAATATCTGGAAATCATTAATTTATGGGTAATGTAGTCTTTTTTAAGTGATAGAAGACTTTTAAGATTTTGAAAGAGGCTAGTAGAAGCCATTTAGGTTTATAAGCAATTTTGGAAAAAATCTCTTATAAGAGGTAAAAAAAAGAACAGTAAAAAACTCTTGTAAGAGGTGGACCACCTCTTATAATAGGTAAATCACTTATAAGAGGAGATAAAGAACACAACCTATTTTTAATCTACAAATTCTGCTTATAGTGTCTTCATTCTGCTTTAAGCAAACCCTAATTTTTTAATCTACAAATTATTATAGTTATTCAACTGTATCACCATTAATTAAGTAGAAAGAAAAAAGAGAGGGAAGAATCGGTGGCATGACAACTCCATCATCTCTGATCGACTTCTTCTTCCTCCTCCTTCTCCGACTGACACCGATGCCACCAGACAACAACGCTGTCCTCTCCTTGTGCACACAGCCACCTGCATGTTGGGGTTTGTGGATCCAATATATGATAATGGGGTTGGAGAAGTCAGATAAGAACGAGAGTCGAAGTGGGAGCAAGAGGTCAAGAGCAGTTGGAGGCTACAGCGGAGTTGCGGTCGACCGCACACAGGCAAGACGACCGGTCGACCGCGCAGTCGACCATCCCGCTCTCTGACTCAATTATGTAGCTTGAAGAAGTGAACGGTCGACCGCGCAGTCGACCGACCTGCTCTCTGTTGGAACTCGTGCCGTCGAAGGAGAAGACCGGTCGACCGTCATGATGTTGCGGACGACCGTCCCGATGCTGATTGATGAGCGGCTGAGATTAAAGTTAGAGAATCTTATATATATTGTATTGTGTATGATTTTAGGGTTAAGTAAAAAGAAAATAGAGATCTACCAGTCGTCATTAAGACAGAGGGAGATAGAGAGAAACCTTACACCTTGGTGGTGAGTTCTGAGAGATTTGTAAATCTAATCTTCATATTTCTAGTGGAAATGGCAGGAGTGCCTCTGTACAGGGAAGTAGCCATTGTTTTGGGTGAACCTCGAAAAAATCTTGTGTGTTCTTGTGTGTTGCTTTTGCTTGTTCTTTGTTCTCTTATTTTGATTTTATAGTTCTTGCATCTCGTCATCGTTGTTGAGTTTATTCCGCAGTTAAAATTCAACAAAGTGGTATCAAAGCTACAGGTTGGTAGTATTGATTGAGATGGGGGACAAGAGTAGAGTCAAGGAGTTCGATGGAACGGATTTTATAATGTAGAAGATCCAAATGATTGCGTATCTCCGACAGAAGGATCTAGATGATCCGTTGTTTGGTGTGATGCCAGAAGGGGTGGAGGTCGATCTGGTTGCGTTGGTGGCTTGAAATAGATTAGATCAGAAAGCGCTTGGGCAGATTCAGTTGTCGCTGAGCAGGAAGGCGCTATTTCGTATTGAGAAGGCAAGAACAGCAAAGGAGGCAATGGAGATATTGACAGATATGTTTGAGAAGCCAAATGCAGCGAACCAGATCTTAAACCTAAAGATGTTGGTTAACTTGAAGTTGTCGGAAAGGGGTTCGGTTGCTGAGCACATCAACAATTTCTGTATGGTTTACAATCAGATAGAATTGTTGTGTTTAAAGTTTGAGGAGAGGGCACAATCGTTGTTGTTGTTATCCAGTCTTCTCGATAGTTATGGCACAGTAGAGCAGACTATTACTAGCACCATGACTGATACGACAACTCTAAAGGATGTTATAAGCAGCATTATGAATGAAGATATAAGAAGGAAAAGACATGGAGAGACTTCAGTGTCATATCCTAGCAATACTGCCCTGTCAGTTGATAACCGTGGTAGAAGTAACAACAGAGGGAGGTCACAGAGCAGGAATCACAGGTCCAAGTTAAGAACTGAACATCGCAAAGGTGAGTGTTGGTACTGCAAGAAGCCAGGACACAGGAGAGACCAATGCGAGGGTACAAGAAAGCACAAGCAGAGTCACATGTAGCCAATGTGGTAAGTATTGAACCCCGTCTAGATGAATTGTGTTTATCTGCTGGATTTAATATCTTGCAAGATGATTAGTGTATAGACTCAGGTGTTTCTTATCATTGTACCCCTATGAGGAATGTTTTTAAGGATTACAGGACAGGTAATTTTGGTATAGTTTCAGTTGGTAATAGGCAGATATGTCCAGTTGTAGGTAGAGGCACTGTGAGAGTGAAGGCTCTCAATGGTGGGCAATTGGTCTTGTATGACACTAGACATATTACGAGCTTGAAGAAAAACTTGATCTCAACTAGCAAACTAGACAAAAAATGATTTACAACAACTTTTGGACATGGAGAATGGAAGGTGACTATAGGTACCAGGTTGGTGTCAAAAGAAAAGCGTGGTAACACGTTGTACCTACTCAAGGAAGGTGATTCAGGTGATATCATTGCTACAGCATCAGCGGGTAGTTCCTCTTCAATTCTATGGCATGTCAGGTTCGGGCACCTTGGTAAAAGAGTGTCAAGCAACTTTGTTCTAGGAATCTTTTGCCGGGGCTGAAGAAGATTGAGATAGATTTTTGTGAGAATTGTGTGATAGGCAAACAGAAGACATTTAGCTTTCAGTTGAGTGGGCGTGAGAAGAAGCTTGGGAAGCTAGAGTTGGTACATACAGATGTATGGGGTTCAGCTCAAGAATTCTCTTATGGTGGTAAGAGATACTTCGTCTTATTCATCGATGATGCTACAAGAAAGATTTGGGTTTATGCAATTCGTGAGAAATCAGAAGTTTTTGAGGCATTCAGAGCTTAAAAGGCCAGGGTTGAGAATGAGACGGGTTGCAAGGTGAAAGCAATAAAGTCAGACAACGGAGGTGCATACACAAGCAAAGAGTTTGTTAACTATCTGGCAAGGGAAGGTATCGGAGGAATCAAGATAGTTTCTAAGACACCACAGGAGAATGGTGTAGCAGAAAGGATGAACTGTACGATACTCGAAAGGGCGAGATGCATGAGACTTCATGCGGATCTTTCAGTCCATCTTTGGGCCACTACAGTTGATATGGCAGTGTACTTGATTAACCATTGCTCATCTAGTGCCCTTGATGGGGCCATTCCAGAAGAATTATGGTCAGGTAAAACTGTTAATTATTCGCATTTGAAAGTTTATGGTTGTATGGCATATGCACTAATTATCAGGGAAGAAAGAAAGAGGTTAGACTTTAAGTCTAGGAGATGTGTGTTCATTGGCTACGGTGGTGATGAGTATGGTTACAAGCTTTGGAATTTTGTGGATAACAAAGTTATTCACAGCAGGAATGTAGTGTTCAATGAAGAGGTCCTATACAAAGACAGGCACACAGGTCAAGACAGTACAAACAGTTCAGAGTCATATTGGGGTTCAGACTTAGATTCAGATTCTGAAGGCGGCCCTAGTGGTAGGGGTCCTACAGTGCAGCAGCATGTACAGGTACCACATGCAGTACATGAGGCTCATCGTGAGCCTATTGGAAATGAACAGGTTATCCAAGACGAACAGGTACAGACAGAATAGTTCGGAGAACCTGAACCGGTCGGTGAACCGGTACCCACATTAAGGAGATCGACACGAGAGAGGAGGTCAGCCAAGATATTTGATCCATCAGCTAGTGTTGTTCACGAGCATGTTCTGTACACGAATTCAGGAGAGCCAGAGACTCATGAGGAGGCTTTGAGGGATGAGGCTCGAATTTAGTGGGAGGTAGCCATGAAGGACGAGATGAGCTCCTTGGAATAGAACCAAACTTGGGAGTTGATCAAGTCACCTGTAGGGAAGCGTGCACTTATGAATAAATGGGTTTTCAGAGTCAAAGATGAGGCAGATGGCAGTAAGAGGTACAAGGCAAGGCTTGTTGTGAAAGGATTCTCTTAAAGAGAAGGTGTTGATTATAGTGAGATCTTTGCACCGGTTGTGAAGATGGCTTCTATTAGGGTTCTGCTTAGTATTGTGGCAGTTGAAGACTTACACTTAAAGCAGTTGGATGTGAAGATAGCATTTCTCCATGGTGATGTCGAAGAAGAGTTGTACATGAGACAACCCACAGGTTTTGAAGCTAAAGGAAAGGAAGACATGGTGTGTCGATTGAAGAAGAGTCTTTATGGGCTCAAACAAGCACCACGGCAACAGTACTTGAAGTTTGATTTCTTCATGTGAGGGAAAGGCTTTGATAGGTACGAAACAGATCATTGTGTGTATGTTCGTAGATATGAGAACAATGATATAGTTACCTTGACGTTGTATGTGAATGACATGCTGCTAGCAGGTTCATGTATGGAGAAGATCAAGGAAGTGAAAAAGGCGCTAGCTTCGGAGTTTTCAATGAAGGACTTAGGTGAAGCAAAGAAAATCTTCGGCATGAAGATCAGTAGAGACAGGAGTAGCAAGAATCTTTGGTTATCACAAGCGGACTATGTGAAGAAGGTGTTGAAGAGATTCAATATAGATGGCGCGAGACTAGTCACTTATTCTTTGGCTGCTCACTTCAAGTTATCAATGGACTTGTGTCCTAAGACAGAGGCAGAGATAGAGGAAATTGCTGCTATTCCTTATGCCTCAGCCGTTGAGAGTTTGATGTATGCGATGGTGTCTACAAGACCAGACATCGCACAAGCAGTGGGAGTTGTCAGCCGTTACATGAAGAATCCAGGTAAACAGCATCGGGATGCAGTAAGGTGGATTCCTAGATATCTAGCAGGTACTTCAGATCACTCTCTTTGTTTTTGGGGAGATTCTTTGCATATACATGGTTATGTGGATGCGGATTTTTTGGGCGATCGTGATGGTTGCAGAAGTACTACAGGGTATGTATTTACAGTTGGAGGAACAACTGTTAGTTGGGTTTCACAGTTACAAAAGGTTATAGCACAGTCAAATACGGAGTCAGAGTATATGACACTTACAGAAGTGACGAAAGACATGTTGTGGATTTCGGAGCTTATGAAACAGTTGGGCAGGAAGCAACCATAGGTGAACTATGGTGTGATAGTCACCGTGCAGTTTTCTTGGCGAAAAACTCGGTATATCACTCTAGGACTCGGCACATTCAAATGATGTATCATTTTATCAGAATGGCGGTTGAGAAGAAATGGTTAAAGCTAACTAAGATTCTTGGCACTAAGAATCCGGCGGACATGCTCACTAAGGTGGTGGATAGCAAGAAATATCAGTTTTGCTATACCGCTATCAAATTGTCTACAGGTTAATTGTTGAGGAGACTCGCAGAGGCACAGGCCTAGACTAGGCCAATGGAAGAATGAAGAACAGGTTAGAGACTTCGTGTATATGTCTCCAAGTGGGAGATTGTTGGGTTTTTTGGATCCAATACACGATAATGGGGTTGGAGAAGTCAGATGAGAAGGAGAGTCGGAGTGGGAGCAAGAGGTCAAGAGTAGTTGGAGGCTACAACAGAATTGCGATCGACCGCGCGGTCAACCGCACCCAGGCAAGACGACCGGTCGACCGCGTAGTCGACCGTCCCGCTCTCTGACTCAATTATGTAGCTTGAAGAAGTGACCGGTCGACCGCGCAGTCGACCGACCTGCTCTCTATTGGAACTCGTGCAGTCGAAGGAGAAGACCGGTCGACCGTCATGATGTTGCGGTCGACCGTCCCGATGCTGATTGATGAGCGGCTGAGATTAAAGTTGGGGAATCCTATATATATTGTATTGGATTTTAGGGTTAAGTGAAAAAAAAAATAGAGATCTACCAGCTGTCATTAAGAGAGAGGGAGATAGAGAGAAACCCTACACCTTGGTGGTGAGTTCTTGAGAGATTTGAAAACCTAATCTTCATATTTCTAGTGAAAATCGCAAGAGTGCCTCTGTGCGGGGAAGTAGCCATTGTTTTGGGTGAACCTCGAAAAAATCTTGTGTGTTCTTGTGTGTTGCTTTTGCTTGTTCTTTGTTCTCTTGCTTTGATTCTATAGTTCTTGCATCTCGTCGTCGTTGTTGAGTTTATTCCGCGGTTAGAATTCAACACTGCATTGCCGTGCTATTGTTCTTGGTCTCCTCTCTATGAGAGCCGCCATCTGTTAGGAAGCTGAGTAGCTGAGTTCGGGGTTTGCTGCATTGCTGAAAGATGAAGAGAAGCAGGGTTGCAACTTGAAACATGAATGTATCAGTTTCACTCTTTGAATTCTGATTTTGGTTAATGAAGTGTTCATGGGCCTTTGATTGTGTCTTGGCCCATTTACAGCCAGTTATGACATCTCCGGCTTTGTGTTGAATACTATTTTGTGCTCGGTATTGATTTGTCTATCTTGAATAGGATAGTCAATTCAGTTTTGTTGTGGATATTTTTCTGTATCTTGTGTAAAATACCCTCATTATAAATTCCAACCTAAAGCTCAAGAGAATTCCTCGAATGGACGTCTAGTCCGAAAAGTATGGTACCCTCAGCCCATTCCTCCACGTTTAACATTGCTTTATATCAACTTTCCTCTCAATTGGAATAACATACCACCACTGGCATAAACATTACAAAGCTCTTCTTATTACAGTGTCATCAGTGACTCTTCAAGGCAAGAACATACATTCTTAACAAATTACAATTGTATAAATACACATTAAGAAATCGAAACAATTATACAACACAAAATACAACCCTAATACATCACTAACCCTTTCATCCATCCCAGGCAAACCAATCAGAATCAGATGCCACCATATCAATGTTACAAATAATTATACAATAAAATATACTCCAACATCTCGACCTTTTTTACCATTTAATAAATGTTCTTTTCACACAAAACCCTGTAACCATTATGTTTAGTCTCTATTTTCACCTCTAATCCAAAATTTCACCATTCAATAGTATATATGTGGATGTTGTTAATCACAAGGCATCAGTAGAGAAGTCAGGCTCATCTGGCTTCTGGAACTTGGGCATGTCGCTCCTCCTCATCTTCTGAGCCCCTATCCTTGTATTAGCTGCAAACTTTGATGCCAGCATCATAACATTAAGATGTCTCATTCGTTGCGAAGTACCTCCATTAGCGTCTGTTGAACTCAACCTCTCACCCTCTACTCCCATTGACTCATCGGCAGGGTCCTCTTCTTCATTTATTGAGGAGGCAAAGGACGTTGATAACGACAACTCCCTCATGCCCAAATCCTTCGCCATCTTCCTCCTCTTGAACCTCCGCCAGGCTGCTTGGATAAAGCAGGCAGCCCATGTGCGCCAGTGGTGGGAGTAGAAACGGAACGTGTGTTGCAGCTTCTTACTGTGGAGGCGCCGGAACTGGTTGGCGACAAACTTGAGGTCTTCGGCACGGAGGGCAAAGGCCTCAACTTCGACAAGGGCCCGCACGGTGCGGGTGGAGGTCGGGAGGTTGACGGTGGATTTGGGGAGGAGGGCCCATGTCAGGAGTTCCTCACCACAGAAGTCGCCCGGGCGGAGGGTGATGGAGTTGAAGAAGCCTGTACGGCCGCCATTGGTGGTGGAGCTCTCAAGGCGACCACGGATGATGAAGAGCATCTCGTTCACGGGATCGCCCTCTTGAACTATGTATGTTCCCTCCGTGCTCAGGGACGAGACCAGACGCTCACAAATGGCGTCCAGAAGCTGGTCATCCATCTGCGAGAAGAATGGGACCTACAAACAACAAAATTGAAAGATAAAACCTTTATCGTAGATGATTTTCTTGGTAGTAAAACGACGAAATGGGATGTTCTGAGTCGGAGTATAGGCCCTGTTTGGGTAAATTAAGAGAGTAATTGAACAAAATGAAATCCTCCAACACATCCTTAATTATATATGTAAGTTGTGCACAGATGTTGACAAATACGAGACCAAGAACAGACTTTTCCCTTAAACCCACAATTTATATTAAAAAAATGAGCCATGCCAGATTGAAATGATCATTTGAAGAACTTACTCGTCGAATGAGATCCAAGGACAGGTGACGCTGAATATCTCGACGAAGGTCTGTAGGTAAAGCGTGCAATATAGATTCTTCATCCACTCCTCTTGTTGCAAGCCATTTGTATTGCACAAAACGCCTGACTCTGTCCCTTAAGTTATGAGGAAGTTGCCGATGTCTCATCCACTCCTCAGTGTCTCTTCGTTTTAGTCTCCACTCCTCGAGCTTTACCGTTATTGATTGCAAGTACGTCTGAGTGGAACATATGATTTTATGTTTAATTTAACAAACAATAATGCGGGGGGGGGGGGTAGAGAATATTTGCATACAGGAAGGAGCACATATGCCATAAGTGAACTTGTGAAAAATCTAGTTTAGGTTTTAGTGAGAATGGCTACAGAGCTAGAGGGAGTATATAAAAAAGAGCTGCATTAATCTTAACTAAGAAGCTAACCATTAATCAAACTCCATATCACGAGCTTCCGCCTGTCTTTTAATAATTTTGAAAGCATCAGTAGGAAAAAAAAAAAAATTCAGTAGAGCTAGTGCATCTTGGTACAATCCGAAATGTAAAACAATGGTACAAACTTTTCATAGGTACAAACAGGATAGTATGTTACGAAAATGGAAACGGGATTAAAAAGTTCGAGGCACCGTTGGGGTTTTTTTTCCGGTTTAAACAGGGTTTAAACGGAAAAAAAACAAATTTTTAATTTTTCATATGAAAATATTTTAGACATAGTCAAATGAAGGATAAATATAGAAAAATTCAGAAAAAAAGGGAAGAAATATGGAAAATGTTATATATTAAAGATTTCATCATTGATGTATTGAGGGTAGAGTTGGGGTAGAAGAAAACCTAAACTAACTTGGGTTGAAACGGTGAAAAACGATATGATAGCTTGTGACCTAACATAAGATGTTGCGCTAAACCGAGCAGAATGGAAAACCAGGATTCAAACCAGGATTCATGTAGCCGACCCCAACTAGTTGCGAAAAAGGCTTTGTTGTTGTTGTTGTTGTTCATCATTGATGTATTATATTGATGTATCATATGCACAAATAATAATAAATTTGCAACATGTCAAGTTCAACAGGTCGGGATCACTATATAGTAAAACGTCGGGTTATAATATAATTATTTCATAAAAATTCAAAACCCAAGCCCAAAAACAGTTTAAGGATAAACCTCGAACCGGTTTAATACCCATTTAACACATTTTTTACCCTTATTTTCATTAGATATGGAGGGATCTGTGAAAAATCACTGTTGAACCCATAAACGGAACGGTAAGCTCAAAATCCGTTTAAACAGACTGTTTAAACAAGGTTTTTGCTGTTTTTTAGAACCATGCTATGAATGGGGTAAAGCCATGAAGCCCCCCAATGTTTGACCCCAAAATAAGAAACCCCATGCCGTTAACTTTCACTCACTTAGCACCCCGCCGTCAACTCTCAAAATTTTGGGGTTAGATCTCTAATGTGTAACTATAGAAATAGCCTTCCTACCACCATAAATTCTTACCATATTGTAACTGGAAGGGAATCTCCGCACATTAGAGATTTAACCTGAGGAATGTGTAAGTTGACGGTGCTACGTGAGCGAAAATTAATGCCGCGGTTCTAAATCTTGGGGCCAAAGGTTGGGGATTTTCATGACTTTATCCCTATATGAATAGATAAACATTATATGAGGCAAAAACTCATAATTGCAAGTAGCCATTGGCAGATCCAGGATTTTATATAAGAGGGGGAAATAAGGAAAGGAAAAATAATCGAAAATAAAGCATGGATACTCTCCGGGGGTTACGTACCAAGTATCCTGAACGTATCGGACGTGATACGCGTAGGATACTCTCAGGATACGTATCCGGTAGAGGTACGTATTACCGCCAATCAGCATGTGATATTACCGCCAATCCAATTCAACATGATAGGATGAAACATTAGAGGTGGATAGATTCTTCATCAAGGAGAAATTGGATGAGAAAATTATTGAGATCTCCAAAGTAAAATCAGAGTGAAATCAGAAGACCAACTTGCAGATTTTCTCACAAGATAGTTTCGAATCAGCTTTTCGTGAAATTTGTAGACAAGTTGGGCATGCTCAATATCTATACACCAACTTGAGAGGGAGTATTGGAATTTATGGAATATATAGAATAAATCAATTATATATTATGTCATACAGATTAGGAAATGTATCTTCTCTAATCCCTTAAACTTCTCTCAATCATTGTACCTCTTCTCCAAGTAACCATTGTATACATATAGATGTATTGAGCATATGAATAAATGTAGAAGAAAATATTATTTTTTCCCACATCTGATTTCAATATTTTGATATCCTTGGCTCCGTCCATACTCTCCTCACAAACTCGCCAGTTGCTCCATGCCTTGTGTCTTCCTTGGTTACTCCCTCACTCAGAGTGCGTATCTGTGTCTTGATCCATATACTCAAAAGCTCTTCATCTCACGTCATGTTCGATTTGTTGAGTCTGAGTTTTCCATGTCAAAAGTTGATCCGCATCTCGCTCGTCCTGATGACTTGACATCCCACAACATGTCATTCTCCCGGTTTCACACATCATCCGAAGTTGGTTCCAGCGGCTCTTCGTCAATCGACTCCGACACACAAACGGATATGGTATACCAACACGACTTGCCTCTTTCCCTCCCCTTTCCCTTTCCAGACCCACCTCACACTTCGCCTATTTCCCCAAACACCTTACCACCCCTACTACCCACCCCAATACCTGAACCCACTCCTCGCACGTCCCCACCTATCTCTCTAGCTTTACCCCCACCTGTTCTTCACCAAGCCTCAGAAACCCATCATCAACACCCTTCATCCACACCTCGCCTATCGCCACCCGTTCCCGAAACAACATCCACAAACCAATCGCCAAACTAAGCCTTTCGGCCCAACTTGCCTAAGAAATTGAACCCACAAGTGTAACTAAGGCCATCGAAGATGGCAGATGGAGATCGGCGATGTCGGAGGAGTTTGATGCCTTGGTTCGAAATGGCACTTGGGAACTTGTACCTCCCAATGGTGTGCAAAATATTCTGGGGGCGCAAATGGATTTTTCGACTTAAACGTTTATCTGATGGATCTATTGATAGGTACAAGGCTCGCTTAGTGGCAAAGAGGTTTCACCAACGGCCAGAAGTGGACTACCATGAGACGTTTAGTCCGGTTGTAAAGCCGACAATAGTTCGTCTCGTCCTATCGCTTGCTGTCAGCCGAGGTTGGGATCTTCGATAGCACGATGTCAACAATGCCTTTCTCCAAGGCACACTCACTGAAGATGTCTTCATGACCCAGCCTTAATGCTTTGTTGATGCTGACAATCCACACCATGTCTGTAAATTGCGAAAGGCGATATATGGTCTCAAGCAAGCTCCTAGAGCTTGGTACAATGAACTTCGCCAGTTTCCACTCACATCTCACTTCTCGAACTTAGTTGCCGACACCTCTTTGTTCATTCTCAATGACAAAGGTATAACTATCATGTTACTTGTTTATGTTGACGACATCATCATCACAGGTAACAACGCAGCATCAGTCCAGGACTTCATCTCGGTTCTTGCTCGTCGCTTCTCGCTTAAAGACCTCGGCACTCTTCACTACTTCCTTGGTGTTGAAGTTGTCCCTCGCCCTCAAGGCCTTCTCCTCTCATAGCGAAGATACATTGCCGACTTGCAGGCTCGAACAAAGATGACTGACGCTCAACCAGTTGCAACTCCGCTTGTGTAACCCCTGTTTTCATTAATACGTATTTTAAAATTATTTTTCCGTATTTAAATTCTCAGTATTTTATAACTATTTTCCCCTAATTGATTTTATTAAGTAAACTATTTTATGAAACCCAATTGTCTATTAAAAACCTAAATTCGTATTTGATTTGATTTTATTATATTTAATCTGAGCCCAAAAGATTGGCCCAAAATCCTAATTGTTTATTTAAATATTTTGAGCCCATTTTAAGCCCAAGCCCAAATCCAATAATCCAACACCCGTATTTGTACAGACTAATTATTCTACACCTACCCGTATACAATTCTCTACACCCACCACTTCTCTAGACCAGTACTCTAACTTCTCCCCACTTTGCATGCACACTTCCCATTACCTCGTAACTACCCCCATTTTCTCTCTCCCCGTTATTCTCTTTCCCCACTCTCTCAATCCCGTTACCCCCTCTTCTGTTTTCCCCTAAACAAAACTCTAAACAAACCCAACAAAACAGATCGTCTTCCTCCATCTTCCCCGTTCTCGCCTTCACCCCAAAACAACCCAAAACGAACTCAAACCTCAACACCATCACCACCAGTGAACCCACTCCAGTCGACTTTCGCCAGCGTCGCGGCACCCATTCCATCGCCGTTCGCAGCCCCTGCGCTGTCGTTCCGCCGCTCGACCTCCGAGAACAATCGAAGACCCAGCGAACAGCAGCGCCACACCTCGCCCATCGAAGACCCCTCGCCACTGTCGCTCTTCCGCTCAAGCCCAGTCGCGCGCCGCCTGAGGCCATTGCCGAAACTCTACCTCTGCTCGACAACTCTGCCTCCGCCTGCGCTCACCCCTGTCGCCGACCTCCGTCACTGCACCGCTACCCACTGCTGTCGTCTCGTCTATCTCTCGACTTATCGGCACCATTACCGACCTTCGCCATCGAAGCTTCACCATTCCCACTCTCCCGCTCAAACTCCGCAACCACAGTCGTCTACCGTCGCCACCCCCTCCTGCAGTCAGCCGCCTGGGCTCCCCTCCGAATGTGCCCCAGCCATCGCCGTTGGCCTCGCGAGCCCCCACTCATCGCCTCGCCACCCCGTGCACCCCTCAGGCTCCTCATCCTCGACCTCCACGCTCCCATCATTCCACCTTCCTCGCCTTCAATCGACAACAACCGCAGCAGCCAGTGCACCACAACAGTAACTCCCTGTCACTGTCCCCTGGCCGCCACCGTCCCCTCGACGCGCGTCGCTGCCGCCGTCGCGATCGCGGGGTCTCGCCGTCTCTCCCGCTCCCTCTTCTCTCTCTCTGTCGAAGGGGAGAAGACGGAATATGATTGGTCCATTACGGTGTTTGGTGTTTTGGCACATGGGATTCGGAGTGGTGTATGCTGTTTTGCTCTTGGATCTATGGTCGCGCTGATCATTCTTGTGTCTTGAATTGCTGTTTGGTCACTGTTTTGGTGTTATGGCTTGTCGCCGATCCCGAATCTATGTTTGCTGTTTTGCTGAAGGGAGGAGATTGAGTGGCTGTTGCTGTGTTTTGCTGTTTTGGTAGAGTTGTGTGCTATTTTGGCCCTGCACGTGTCCCACACGCGTTCTTAGGATTGCTCCCCGGGATTCTGATCCCGTTATTCTGGTGATTCTAACCTAACCGTCTACAAAAGGCAAGTCCACTTGAACTCTTTTAATTTTCTAGTTCAAGCTTATTGATCTCCTGCAAATAGTTCCATTTTAATTATCTTAATTTGCCTTGTGTCCCGTCCGTTGGAAGTATCGAGAGTTTACACGAACTAACCCGACGTACTTTTAACCTCTTATAATTATCCATTGACTCAAACCTAAGCCTACATACACAATTGA
The DNA here is from genome assembly GCA_017893485.1 of Hemerocallis citrina. Taxonomy (NCBI): domain Eukaryota; kingdom Viridiplantae; phylum Streptophyta; class Magnoliopsida; order Asparagales; family Asphodelaceae; genus Hemerocallis; species Hemerocallis citrina. Next base: position 294,990,168 of record CM030360.1, read on the forward strand.
CATAAATGAAATGACTAGAATTGTATACAAAGAAAATGAATGGTGATTGAATACATTGATCGATTGAGATATTGTGACTTGAATAATGACATGATAAATGGACTTGTACATGGTAATGAACATCCTAATTGCTGTATAATAGTGTAATGCATTTCATGATATAATAGCATGTTAATTACCCATTGATGAATATATATACGTGATGGCTTTTTATAAGTTACTGCTGCATTGCTTGTCCTGTACTGAGGTTTCGACCCAGTTATATTAGAAATCAGTTAAAATAATATAAAGAGAATTGCTGTTTTAGATTTACTATTTCATGTTATTATTGTGCAATACATCATATTGCTGCATTCATATCGTTCTCTTGACATCCTTATACACACTTACATGGACATGAATGATTTAATAAAATACTAAACAAGCCGGGGTTTATAAGGGTTGACCTAGTAGTGGATAGTCTCAGAAAATGTACTCGGTAGGGCCTATTGTGATATTGTATTGACATGGAAGGAGAAGTAATGATTGTAAATGATTGACTGAATAATTGGAAATTGATTGATTGCAAATGGTAATTGATTGTTATTGACACCGAGTACACGCTCTGTAGACCCCACCACGAAGTCTAAAACGAACACTGTTGTGCGTGCATCGAACCTGTAGTATGGGATGCAGTAGTACATGCACTAGATAGGAGAAAAAACTTGATAATAGAACTAGTTGACATGTATATACACTTGATAAAGACCATTGCTATTAGTACCATTATTGTCCTTGCAATTTGATCTTGATTCATATTTCTTCATGTACCCTTACTCCTTTACTCTCTACTTTTCACTACTTGCTGTCCGTACTTGCTCTAAGGACAAATTATTCTTTCTTTTTAGATGAACAAGTACAGGTGAGCCAGAGAAATTACCCGAAGGCATTGATGAGCAGTTCCTCTACAATTGGAGCATGAATCTCTCGAGTTATTTGGTAAGTCTTTATATTCCAGAATTGGTTATTGAATTTCATTCTCGTTTATGTGATTATGTTTCCTGCGTGGTTGTGATTCATTTTTCTTATATTGTTGAGCTAAGACTGGTACAACTTATGGATGATATGAGTTGGCGTACTATATCATTCGCTGGGCCTCAGTTACGTGCCTGTATTTCCGTATTCCAGGAAGCGGGACGTGACAGCTTGCCACCTCTCCCATCCTCACTCTTCAGTCTGGGACGACACTTACTGACCCAACCGAATTTCGAGTTGTAGTTGGCAGTCTTCAGTATCTCACTCTTCCAGACATTGCCTATGTAGTCAACAAAGTGTCTCAATACATGCATCGCCCGACTACCGAACACTGGAATGCTGCCAAGCGACTTCTTCGATATATGTGCAGCACCATTGAGTAGCAGTGATGTATTGCGTGATACCACTCACTGTTTGTAACACTAAAATATAACTTTAGTATTACTGTCAACGTAATGGGAACCTACATGGTCAGTGGGTCATACATTTAGAATGAATCGAAATTGAGATTTAAATTCTTAAGATGAATTTAATTCGGAATCCGGGTAAGACTTGGACTTCCAATATTGGTTGGACAATTAATTAGACTAAATTGGCCAACCAAAATTCGAAGGCCCACACATGAATCTGACCTAAGTTAGATTGTGAGCCCGACAGCCTCACTACTCTCTTAAGGTGATTTTCCTTATATATATATATATATATATATATATATATATAATAAAACACAAAGAAAGCTATCAAGTGGCTCTCCTTCAATCCCCCAAAATCAAAGGCCCAGAACTAACCTCACAAAACACATTTTCCCCCCAAAACTCAAATTCAAATCCCCCCACCCAAAACAACTCCTTTACTTATTTAATTATTTTTCTCTCTTCTATTCAAAAAATTAAGAAAATAAAAAAAATTTAAAAACAAAAAAATTTAAAATTTTAAAAACTTCAAAAATAATTCAAAAAATCAAAAAAACCAAAAAATCAAAAAACTTATTTTTTAAATTAAAAAAAATTATAATTTTTTTTTTAATATTTTAAAATTTTTGAAATTTTTGAAATTTTTAAAATTTTGAAATTTTAAAAAAATTTGAAATTTTGAAAATTTGAAAAACTTTGAAATTTTGAAAATTTGAAATTTTGAAATTTGAAATTTTGAAAATCTCAAAGCAAATCCAAATTCAATGTCGAACCCCAATCAAGAGGTCGACGCCGATATCTGATCCGCTGCTGATTCCGTATCGGTGACTCCCCTCCACCAAATCGAGCGCGAATATCAAGTGATTCCGTATCGGTGACTCCCCTCCACCGAATCGAGAGCCTCTATATGCGATGCGATGACTCTAATTTCATCTCATCAACCGAACTCTCATTCTAATTTATAATTTTTTTTGTGCAGGGGATTACTCAGTTTTTCGCTGACTCGAAATTTTGTGTATGCATGGGATTTAAGTTCAGAGAGGTATGATTGTTTTATTTTTGGGTTGAAAAAATTTTAAATTGGTGATTTATTTGATGAGTTTTTTATTGGTTTTGATTTAAGGTGTACGCAAGTGAGAGATAGATTATTTGGTGGCCTCAATTTGGGCTTCCAAACCATAGCAGAACAGGTAAGCTGACTAGCAACCTAAAATAACTTGGCAAATATGCAACATTAATTTCTTTACTACAAGAGAAAATACTATCGTAAAGTGTTCCCTTCACTGGTTATTAGAAACCATAGATAACATAACATATAAGAACTTTTAGTGTATGTTTGGATATATAGGATTGGGATGACTGGAGTTTACCAGTGAAGGGTGCAAACTCTTCACTCAAGAAAGATAGCTAAAGTAAATTTGTTATTTATCCATTTTTTTTTATAAAGGTACAATGGGGAGACAAAGTGGAGATAAAAGAAATGATTAGCTTGGATTAGAGTTTTGAGAACTTCATGCATTTCATTTTGGTTGAAATAATAATAAGAGGTATTTCAATTGCAAACTGAGTCTCAGACAAACAGATGTTTAGATTATTGGTATTGTAGATACCTTCACACATGTACTTGCGTTACCATTGTATTTAGACATACTCATAGTGGTTATGGGATTAGAGTAAGCTCTATAAAACTTATATGATAATGTCCTTGCATAACTATTACAATCATCTTAAAGTGATGCTGAAGTTAAAAAAAAAACTCTATGCAGTGTTCCTAACAAACTATATGCATTCCAGGTAAGTTCAAACTAATGATCAAGAAGGCGATGGTTGAGCTTAAAGGTAGATATACTACTTTCTCATATAATATGTTTGCTACTTCAATTAATTTGCTGAACCGCCAAAACTATTTTATATAATCAAACCAGGTGCACCGTTCTGAAGACGTGTCGTAGGCACGTGTCAACGGGCAAACCTAGTACAATATATATATATATATATATATATATGATACGTATATGTGGGACAGGAATAAGGAAAAACCCTAGCCATCATAAAAAATGAGAGAAACATCCCCTTCCCATAGGTAGCACCACAGCACCGAATTTCGTTGTTCATTCATGTGGATACTGTAGAGGCACCGTAACGTTGCACTGTTTATAATTGGCAGGTTTTGGAGATAGCCGTTCCATCGTTGAAGTAAAATCTCCTAACACATTTTATAGTTTTCGCATGGATCCATGGCTGAGTTTTGGAATTTTTTTTTATTTCTTCTGCCTATTTACTCCGTGATAGACTTCGAAACCCAACACCATATCCATACAAGCATCTGATAACCACCATACTAGACGAACAGTCTGCCAAGGTAAAGTTTCCGGTAGAAAAGGTGATCTAGAGCTTGGAGCAGGATCAACTTAGGAAGGAGACTCAGAGATTGACGTCTACTTTAATGAGTTGCATCGGAGTGGATGGTACTTCGAGTGAAAGGAAAAGTGCATGTCAGGATAGGATCTGTTGCCACCATTGCCGAGGGATTGGGCATATTGCAAGATGAACTGTCACAAATTGTTGAATCAAACAAGTGCCAATATTACTAGTGCTGCTTAATCAGGTGATAACTTAGACTGTACTCTTGTCTCAAGTTTTATAAATGTGTTTTGTAGCTGGTTTCTTGATTCAGATAGTTCTTCTTATATATACTTCGAGAAGAAGATGTAATCTACTTACAAGTCTACTGAAGATCGTTGTGTGAGAACCGTGGTTGGTTAGATTTGTGAATGAAGGAATAGTCAAGTTTGAGATATCAAACGGAAAGGGATACACTCTAGAAAGTTTCATGCACATTCCTTTGTTGAAACAAAATCTTGTATTCTTGGGAACTCTAGAAGCACAGGGTTGTAGGTACACAGCTCAATGTGGAGTTCTATCAATTTGTGAAGGTCATCGTAAGGTGATGAAGGGAATGAGAGGTGTTCAGCACAATCTCTACAAGTTTTATGGGACAGGATTTCTTGGCCAAGTGTTTCTAAGCTCTGCGTTCCTAAAGCAGTATCTAGTAAGCCGCCACTAGAATAATCGAAGTAAGACCGCGACGTTTGAATACAGTTGAGAGATGGAGTGCCTCGGGGTAGGTGAAGTTCATGCGGAGGGCGGCACCTCCATTTTAACGCCTACTGGGTTATGCCCTTAAAGGAGGCATACTATTAGAGAAATAAAGGTCGAGATAGATTCAACCAGTAGAAAAAGCCACTGAACCGGGTTCGTTTACAAGGGGAGAATGGAAGAGTCTAGAGGCGATTAGTCACACAGTGTTGAAAGCATGAATATTCAATCCAAGGTGGCGATTGTTGGATTTATGTCTTGCATATTATGGTTTGATGTGAAGAGAAGATGAAGCGAGAAGAGGTTCGAAGCGTCGTTGGTAGTAGTTGTGCATGATGGAAATGAATTGACAGTCAATTGCGATATTGCACAGTCGACTGTCACAGCTCTCTGGATTGGAATTGACTCACTACAGTCGACAACTCTTGGGGGGGCAGGCGACTGACAGCGGCTCAATGGCAGTTTTGGGCATGGATCTGGGTGATCTGTTTGAGCTCATCGTCTTCTCCAAATTAGATCGTATGGTTTTTATCGTATAACTTCTTCAAGGCTGTGTTCTAAAAATCCCCTAGGAGACCGCCTAGGCCCCGCATAGGCGCTAGGTCGTCCCCAGCCGGCTCGCCTAATGCCTGGGCATATTAAAAAATCGGTTTGGCTGCCTAGGTGGGTCTGGGCGAGTTTTTTTTTTTTTAAGTGAACCGGTTCACTTAAATCCCCACATTCTCATAACCCCGACCCCTGTACTATCTCTCTCGGTCTTCCAAAAAAACCCAAATCCCTAAATCAGAAATCCCCAAATCGTTTTCGTTTTTGTTGAAAACATATTTGGGGGAAAATAATTATTATTCTTATTCATATTTGTTTCTCTACTGTATACATCTATATATAAGAATTACATTCTTGGAGAACAAGGAGACTGAGAAAAGACTGAGGAGCTGAGAGATTTGGGGATCTGTTTCTTATAGATTATGAAACAGAATATACAATTACTATATTTCAACACTCTCCCTTTAGTTGGTGCATAGATATTGAACATGCCCAACTTGTCAACAAATTTCAAGAAGAGCCGATTCGAAACTGCCTTGGTTAGAATATCTGCGAGCTAATCTTCTGACTTCACTTTAGATATCTCGATGACCAGTGTTCTAAATGGCGTCTCGGACGCCTAGGCAGTGCCTAGGCGCTCAAAAAGAGGAGAACGAACCGCATATGCAATAGGCGGTACTCTAGGCATTGAGATGACAGTTAGGCGTACAAGGCGCCGCCGAGGCGGCGCCTAGGCGGTCGAGGCGGCCGAGACGACGCCTAGGCGGCCAAAATCGATCAGGCGGCTGAAAGATTTTTTTGTAATTTTTTTTTTAATTCTTAAAATAGTCTCTTCATCTTCAACAGATTAAACCCTCTTCATCTTCAACAGTAAAAAACCTCTTCATCTTTACATTAAGGTGTTACTAGTTCACGTTATATTTGAAATTTTATATGACTGATTATTGTTTATGTCATTATGAATCTATAGTTTACACCATAATCGTTGTTGAACTTCTAAAATCATTCTAACCTAGCATCACTTGTGAATTGTGATGCATTTAAAAGATTTAGACTACAAGCAAAAATAGAGAAATGTAACTTTTAAAATGTTAATATATGAATATTTAAAAAATAAAAACAAAACGCCTCGGTGCCGCCTAGGCGTCCTAGGCGGTAGGCGGTCCTTGGCCGAACCGCCACCGCCTGACGCCGTTTACAACCTTGTCGATGACTTTCGCATCTAATTTTTCTTTGACGAAGAATATGTCCACCTCTACATGTTTCGTCCTATCATGTTGAACTAGATTAGCAGCAATATCATACACCGCTTGACTATCACAATACACTTTCATAGGTTCATTCGGACCATAGCCTAAGACCTGCAACAAGAGTTTCAGCCATAAAGCTTCCGCTATACTTAAAGCTACTCCGCAATACTCGGCCTCTGTACTAGAGCACGCAATAATATTTTGCTTCTTGCTCTTCCATGTAACTAAATTTTCTCTAACAAAAGTGCAGTATCCTGAAGTGGAGTGCCTATCAATTATAGATCCTGCCCAATCAGCATCAGTATATGCCTAACCTTCAAGTGACCATGTTTCGCAATTAAGACCCATTTTCCTGGAGCAGACTTAATATATCTCATAATTCTCATCACTGTATCCATATGTTGTTCCTGAGGTGCATGCATAAACTGACTTACCACGCTTAAAGCATATGACAAATCTGGCCGTGTATGTGCAAGATACATCAGTCGTCCAACCAATCTCTAATATCTTTCCTTATCACAAGGCACATGATCAGATTCATTGCAAAAGTTTTAGTCCTTCTAACGGTGTACCAATCTCTGACAAGCAAACATTCCAGTTTTCTTCAATAAATCAATAGCACACTTTCTTTAAGACAGAAATATGTCTTTTCTAGAGCGAGAAACTTCAATATCACGAAAATATCTCAAAGGGCCAAGATCCTTCATTTCGAACTCTTGTGACAAGTAGTTCTTTAATGTCTTTCTCTCCTCAGGATCATTTCCAGTAACTATCATGTCATCCACATATATAATGAGAGCAGTAATTTTACCTTCTTTCCTTTTCAGGAACAGGATATGATCTGAGTTACTCTGACAATATCCAAATGTCCTCATTGATTTTGTAAATCTTCCAAACCAAGCTCTTGGCGACTACTTGAGTCCATACAGTGCTTTCTTCAACCGACACACTTTATTACTGTGTTGGACTGGTCTGTTTGATCCTGGTAGTAGATCCATATAAACTTCTATCAATTCCCCAAGCAAAAAAGCATTCTTCACATCAAATTGCTCCAATGGCCAGTTAAGATTTGCAGCAAGTGACAGTAAAACTCGAACAGTGTTGAACTTTGCTACCGGTGCAAATGTTTCATCATAATCAATTCCATAAGTTTGAGTATACCCTTTGGCAACCAGTCTTGCTTTGTATCGCTCTATTGAACCATCAGACTTGTACTTCACTGTATAAATCCATCTACATCCTACCGGCTTCTTCCCTGCAGGCAATTCGACTATCTCCCAAATCTCATTCTTCTTCAAGGACTTCATCTCCTCATCCATAACTGCTTTTCACCTTGGATCGGCTAAGACATCCTGTACACTATTAGGAATAGATACAACAGATAATTGGTTCACACATGACTTATTTGATTCAGACAATCGGTGAGTGGACACATAATGACTCGTGGGATACTTGACATTACTAGTGGGATGAGGCTCATAAGTGGGTTTTGGGATACCTCTAGTAGTACGATTTGGGAGTTCTCTTCTTGAAGCTTCGGACAGCGATGACGATTGGTTTTGGGGTTCTGTTGGGGTTAGAGATAGATCTGATGGTGCTGGTGGTGGAGATGGTTCTGACGGTGTTGGTGGTGGAGATGGCTCATCTTCATAGAGGTTCAGCACTGATTGCAGTTCTTTGTGGAAATCTCCTTCCTCAACCAAATCTTCATTCGAGTGATCTTCACTACTTACATCCAGATTTTCTCCCCTTATATCCTATTGTTTAGTCTGAATAGTAACCACTTCATCGTAGGCAAAAGTTTGAACTTCACTTCGGTACTCCCCCTGAAGTTCAACCTCAGAGGAAAAATACATCTCATCTTCATGGAACACAACATCCATGGTCACAAACATCCTTAGAGTTGGTGGGTGATAGAACTGATACCCTTTCTTATCATGTGCATATCCCACAAATACACATTGGACAGCTCGAGGAGTTAACTTATTACGTTTATGTTGATGAAAATGAATAAATGCAACACACCTAAACACACGACGGGCAAGTTGACGACTTTTGGTGCATTCACAGCTTCAGTTAATGCTTAAAATGGCGTGAGAAAGTTTAGGATATTAGAAGGAACTCGGTTGATTAAGTATGCAGCAAAAGCAAGGGCTTCCTCCCAATAAATGAGTGGCATATTTTCATGGATAAGAGAAGCACGGACAACCTCGAGCAAGTGTCTTTTTCTTTTCTGCAACCCCATTCTGTTGAGGTGTATATGAGCATGTAGTCTGATGAACAATTCTGTATTCCACCAAATATTGTTGCAGATTCGAACTCAGAAATTCTCCGCCATTATCAATCCTATGAACTTGAATCTGTGATTTATACTGAGTCATAACATGCTTGTGAAATTTCTGAAACAAGCCACTAACTTCACTTTTCGACTTCATCAAACAAATTCAGATCATACCGTACAGTCATCAATAAATATCACAAACCATTAGGCTCCTCCAAATGTAGTTTTTTTTTATGGACCCCAAACATCATAATGAATAATCATAAATGGAAGAGAACTTCTACTTGGACTTGGAGAAAAAAAGACGGTGACCTTTTGCGAGTTCACATACATCACACCGAAAAGCAGAAATATCCAATTTCAAAAATAAAATTGAAAATAATTTCTTCAAATAACCAAAAGAAGTATGCCCTAGACGTTGATGCCATAACCAAATATCTGATTTCTTCTTCTCACCTTCGGATCCTTCCACACTTAGAGCTTGAGTCAACTTGCTTGAACTTTCAAATTCTAAATCCAGGTAATAGAGCTTCTCGTGTCTAACCACATAACCGATCGTCTTGAGAGTCCGAATATCCTTAAACACACAATGTGAAGGCCAAAAAACTACAATACAATGTAAGGCAGTAATTATTTGAGCAACAGATAATAGATTAAAATTCAAGGATGGCACAACTAGAGCAGTATCTAAGGTTAGGTTGTTTGTGAGGTATGGAACCCTCACCAGTAACAGTGGCAGGATCACCATTGGCAGTGGACACAGTTGATTTGGTGGATGGTTGAAAATTTTGGACTTGTCTAGAATCAAAAGTCATATGGTCGGTAGCACCCAAATCAATTATCCATGCATTATTCATAACAGAGGTAGAAATATTAAATACCTTACCATCATTACCTGCAGCTATAACTAATGTAGAGGCGAGTCCAATACTCTTCTCAGCTCCATCAGTTTGTCCCATGTTAGCGGCACAAAAGAATAACGAATTTGGATCAAATAACAACAAACGAATCTGATCTGATCAGGCGAATACTCAGATGTGTTCGAAGTCAAATCTGACTGCAAAAGGGGGAGTCGGGATCAGAGCCTACAGAGGCGTTGGGATCTGTCTTCAAAATGGGGCGTCGGAATCGGAGCCTTCAGGGGCGTCGGGGTCAGAGCCTTCAAAGACGACGGGGAGGGACGTCATGGGTATAAGACAGCAAAGGGGTTTCGGGGGTTCGGAATGTGGGAGTTCGGGGATGGTGCCAGGGGAAGTCGACGACGGGATCGGGGTCGACGACGGCGATGGGGTCCACGGCAGGAGATTTCGACGGGATTGGATCGGGGTTTTGAAAACAAGAAAAAGAGTGATCGGAATCTTCTTCTTCTTCACTTAGCGTAGAATATTTTAGGCTTTGATACCATGTTGAAAACAGAGTAGGGGAAAAATAATTATTATTCTTATTCATATTTGTTTCTCTACTGTATAAATCTATATATAAGAATTACATTCTTGGAGAAGAAGAAAGGAGATTGAGAGAAAATTGAGAAGATGAGAGATTTGGGAGATCTTTTTCCTATAGATTAGGAAACAGAATATACAATTACTATATTTCAATAGTTTTCCCAAAATCCTCAAAATCTAAAATCGACCGCCCCCTCATTGGAATCTTGATAATTGGCAATACACAAAACAAGCACTCTATCATTTAGCTCATTCTCATTTATTATTTTTTGAGTTATTTTTTTAGTATTATATATCTTGTATTTTATGCAATATTATATTTTCTTATAAATATGTTAATAAAATAAAATAAAAAACACCTAGCACCCCGCTTACAAGGTCTAGGTGCTAGGTCTCTATCGGCCATCCGACTACCGCCTAGCGACTTTTAGAACACTGCTTCAAGGTATATCAGACGACTATTGTATCAAGATTACAACCTAGGGTTTCCCTAGATCCCTATATATGATTGTAATTGCCTACTTTCATAGACAAGAGCGTGTAAACAACAAAAGACTTCATTGAGAGTTTACCATTGTAAGCAGCAGATTATCTTCTAGTGAGGCTTGAGAAATGAACATGTTCTTGGTGAGAGTGTTTGTGACTCTTGTATCTTCTCTAGTGAGTAATATCTCGGTTGTTTCTACACCGGATTAGGGTTCGTCCAAATCAGGACAAAATTGTGTGCTTCGTGTGTATAGTTTGATCTACTAATGCTTGGTTGTTTGTTCTTAGAGATCGGATGTCGCAAACTCAGTAGCGGAATTCCTAACATTAAACACAGACAAAAAACAAGAACACATCAATTACCAAGACGGTTTGATTTTACAGTAGATCTACAAAATTCTCAAGACAACCATATCTAGGATCCAGTTGATAATCATTTTCTCCTTGAGCAAATTAAGGCTTTGATTAAAAGGCTGATAAGTTTGTGAATCTTAAATTGAACGTGGAGCTTAACACCAAACTCCAACGCTTAATTACCTCGTTGAGACAACCATTTACCCTCTTTTGCGCATGCATGAATAACTTATGGGAAAAGATTCTTGAATTTGACTGGAAAATTTTGTATTTTAATCTAATACTAAAGTTGGAAACTCAAATCTGAAGGCAATTGTCCCAAGAAATTTCAACACGTGACTACTTGACGCTGATGGTAGGTAGGATGAAATACAAATAGCCAATCATATTGTTCAAAGTATAAACAAGAAACAAGTATATCTCCAGGACCAGAAAAAATTATCCGCCCAACTCACTCAGAGAAGTCATTTAAAAAAAATTATTATGTTTAGAACATAGAACAAGCAATCAAACACTGACAAAGTCAAGGAATGTGCAAAATGAATACCTGCATGTTTCCAATCAAATGTGCAAATAAAACAAGCCCAAGAATGGCGATGAGAATAGCAAACGAGGTCTCCCCAATGAAAGTGCTCGTCTGGAGAGTTTGGCCATAGGAACTGTCAAAAGAAATGTCAGTATCCCAAAATTTTGAAATGTCATATAGGAAAGAAAAAAAATTAGGGATTTTTCCTTATGATCTCTAGGATTATCTCTTATACCATATTGACACCAAAAATCTTTGTTATTCTGCGTCCTTCACAAAGCTTACGGCTAAATTTGAAAGGAAAAAAAAAACCTTGAACCATGGCCTTATGTAGAAAACTCCTGACCTTTTTTTTATGCAGATTCCCCCCTGAAGTATGGTTGTTGCAAAAAAAACCTTGAAGTATTTCAAAAAATCACATCTAACTTTTCTACTTGTATCAGATAACTCATTCATCAAGCAAGTTGTTTCAAAAAACATCATATATCTTTCTCATTATTGTCAAAAACCTCCCTCAACTTTGAGCAGAAGTCTCACGTTGGAGGGGTGGGTTTTTTGCAACAATACTTCCGGGGGGTTCTGCATTTAAAAAAAATCGGGGAGTTTTGCATAAAGGTCATAGTTCAAGAGGTTTTTTTCAAATTTAGCCGTTACTACCTACTAATAACTACAAGTGTAATCCCTCAACCCTTCTACAACTTCGAAGTTTTATCTTAGTGGTAGAGACTTTCACACCCAATAAAGAGAGGGTAAAAATTAAACCCAAAGAAAAGAAAACCACTACAACAAATATAAAGTTCATCCAAAATTTAAATAACCATTTAAAATTCTTTGTAACAATCATCTTCAATTCAATAATGTTTTTCTAGATGACTATAGAAGTAGATTGCCTGCTAAATACCCATTTGGAAACAAAGTTAGGATAACTAAGTTATTTTTGAAGCGGAGGTACATGTATGCTGACCTTACCTCTACCTCTGCCTTAAGTATAACTTTGAAAGAGTTTTGTGCCCAGGTTTTGAGAAATAAATTAGGCAGTAGTAGAGTATGGATAACTAAACTTACCTCAGCTCCTGAAACGGCCTCAAACAGAAAACTTTTCGACAACTAAAGATATGTGTGAACATCACATGATTTCAGTATCATAACTACGGTTACCTAAACTCCAAAAAGTGCCTCAAACAGAAAGAGTTTAGACAGCTAAAGTTTATGCGAACATCAGATAATTTTGGTACCAGAACTGCATTCCAAACACACCCTAAATCTCCAAATAGTAGGAAATGAAACAACCGTTTAAAATTTATCGGATTATAGAAAGGGCATACCTCAAGATTTGCAAACCCCACCAAAGACAAAAGAGGTACTTTGTGAGGAAGTTCGCTGAGACAGCACCAGTGTTCAATGCATTTGCAAATATGCCATATTGGAATTCGATTGTATTGTTATTAACATCACAATTTCCAAAAATGTGTGTTTTGTTTGCCCAAATTTGTCGATCTATATGGCTTGAAATGTCACAGTCTATAAACTTAGACTTGCACCCAAGAGTAATTGTCTCCTTTCCACATTCTGATCTCCAACATGTTGTCTGCCGTTCAACTGACAACAAATACCATGCTGCACCTAAAACCTGTAGTAGTATGGCGATCAGTAATAATTATACATATCATTTTTTTAATATAACTGTCTAAAAAAAAATAGAGAAATGTGACAGCTCATTCAGACTAAATTCTCAGTGCAAAACCTACTTTCAATGTTTGACTGTAAAAATCCATACAGATGAGTTCTCTAGTTTGTCCCATTGATTTCGGGGATATATACACCTCATGTTGGTACGAGGTTGCATTCCTCATTTGAGACATAGTCATACATACCCTGATACCCCCAACAAAATCTAAACCATACAGATTGTAAGAGCACGGGAAAATAATGGGATCCCCGAACTTCATATTATTTGAAATGTGGACACCCTTATCATAACACTTACGATAATAAAAATTAGGCCTATTAATTTCTTATATATATATATAGGGGAGTGATCATGTGAGAACTAGTTCTCACAATAAGCTTCGTGTGAACTCTCTACATAGTCACGACATGGATGATCCGAACCGTTCACATTATATAGAATAACTAAATTAGTCTAAATATGTAAAATCAAGTCATTTAAATTCATTTGTCCATCCATCATGTCATTATAAAATATAACGTTATTCAGCCATACAATTTGTAACACTTTAATGCATGGACAAACAAATCTCAAATGACTTGATTTCTCTTCCGTAGACTAATTTTGACGTGTAGATCAAAATGAACGATTCGAATTTTTTAATTTATATCCAAAAAATAGTTCACACTTGGTTCTCACCGAAGGAGTTCTCACATGATAATAGCCATATTTCTTTTCTTTTCTTTTCTTTTTGGATAATCGACTAATTTTTTATAATACTAAAATGAGAGCGGAGCATATTTCCAAACAAATTGCCAGTTAATTCTTTCCATGCCCTTCCAATCCTATGAATATAGTATAACCAGGAAGGGACATAAAAGAGGTCTATGACTATATGCTACATAATTTGGATAGATACAAGACTTGCATATCTCGTACAAATCAATGCATCAAAGTACTGTCAGAATTACATACATGGCTGGCGATCATGTATAGTAGTAGATTATATACAGCTCCAGCCCAAGCTGTTTTTGTAACAACGCCTGTAGCTTTAACAATTTGATCGCTCAGAGGGAATATGAGGTATAATCTTGGGACATACTGAATCAGTACAATCAGAGCAAGGGCATTGTTGTTATACTCTGTATTTGAGTTTCTAATCGCTGGGATTACTAACCAGATGACAATCTGCAATAGATAAAGAAAATGTGTGAGGCAACAATCAGCTTCCAAAACAAAGAAGAAAATTGTCATCCCTCTTCTAAAAAAAAAATTCCGGTAGTTCACTCTAATATTATTAATAATATCACAGAATTTCTTAGTTTGAAGAGAAATTAGGCCATTTAACGTGCATAAACCAACCAGAAGAGCCTATATATAATAATTTGATAAATTGGAGCAACCTAAAAGAAATTAACATTGAGGTCCTAAGAAAAAGATACTTGTAAATTACAGGAGTCATTCGGAAAGAAACCCAAAAACTATCCCTATACCTAAATAATGACATTCACATGGTACACCCATAAATAAATAAATAAATATGATATGGTTTGGAAACACCATACTGATATTCGATAACAACATATATTTTATCAGTACTCGTGGATGTACTGGGAGTATTATAAAACAAAGAAAATAGTCAGCCATCCAAATAGCGCCCACCAAAACAGAGATAGCTAATGCTGCAATTCATAGAAAAAGAGAGCCGTCAAGATGATAGGGTCGGTGCCTCCATGTTGTTGACATTTGAAACCACATTGATAATATTTCTTGAAATAAATTAACGATCTATTATACTGCATAAATTGAGGGTTTCTGAAAATATTAAACAGATCTTCTCTGTCAATTTGCCACTGATTGGAAAAAACGAAAACAAAAATTGATTGAAAAAACCTTCTAACAGTTAAAAGAAGCATGGACTTTGAAGTAAATATAAAGTATGCACAATAGTTAATATAATGTCCTTTTATTCTCTATAACAGATATTTTCTCTTTATTTTATCCATCAATCTGCAATTGTCTCCTTATAATAAATTTATTTTTACTTTCTTTTTTGACCCAACAAATGGAAAAACGCCATAATTTATTAATTTATTTTTATGTCGGTTTGTAGATAAGATAACATATTATCAGTTACACGCTACTGATCTAAGTTTGTCAATTACTAGTCTTAAGAAAGAAGTATCATTGTAAATTATATAAGTAATACAATTACGCACATATTCAACATAAATAATCAATTCACTGATAGATAAATCTATTATTAAAAAAGTACCAGCAAACATTGTCAATAAATCAACTTTTGGGGAAAAAAAGGAAAAAGATTGAAGAATACCTGTGGAAGTGGCAATGCAGCTGCCAGGTCTACAAAAAAAATCGGTTGTCAAATACTTCCATGCAATTTTTTTAGGATCCATGACAAGCTCCCCTCTCCCAAATACCCTTGAGCTGGGGGCTACATACGCTGTCCGGAATTTTAAAACTATGTGCAGTATATAGAATAAGTCGGCAAGTGGACCGGAAAAAGGTAACGACGATACTCAAATCTTTATCCAATTTGATACATGACATATTGGCACTATTTTTAACTGATGGCAGATAGAAGTATAAAGGATCTATGAATAAAGCAACCAAGCAGGAGACAAGGAATATATAGTTCCATTCAGTATAATCTCGCTGCCCGGGTCGAATATTCTCTTCCTCCACGGTTCATGATCCTCGGGGAAAACCTTGGACTTCCCTACACTGCCCTGGCCTACTCGATTAAGTCCACCAGGTTTGGACACTTGGTATACAGGTTTAGTTGTATTTTGCTTCTCATCAGGATAGAACCTAGTTATAGTAAAAATATTTTAGAATAACTGTAGAAAGATTACAATGAAAAATGAATATATAAGTTGCAACACTTACTAAGAAATGAATGTAAATTTTCTAGCTACATTTATCGGTAAACAAGACATTAGGTAGTTCTTTGTATTTTGCAGTTCCTTTTTTTTCCTTTTCAGTTTTCCTGGAAAGTAGTTTTTTGCAGTTGATGCAGGTATGCAACTGGTGAATTAAAAGGGCAGTGTACAGCCAAGTCAATCTAAACGTTTGAAATAATGAGTAATTTCACTAATTTGGATTACAAGATCAGCCAGGAAATTTTTATGTATAGAGAAGGGTGTATCATTCATGAAATCATGACATAAGTTGGACAACCCCCACTTTAAGTTATGGAAAAAATATCTAAGATATTATTAAGTTGAGATACATTTACTGAAAGTTCCTCATTTTCACACCTTAGATCCCATTAATCTTTAGTTAACTATAAATCTGTTGAGCAGCTTTCGCGTGAGGATCCACTACCATGTACAAACTACAAACTCCCCATGTCAAATATTAGATTTTGCACTCAAACTAAATTTTAACAAATTTATAAATTCAAAAAAAAAAAAAAAAACAGTCAACTGTCCCTATTCGATGGAGAGAAATGTTAGGAATTGTGGCATCAAATACACGTAGGCACTGAGTACTTGAAGTTGGAGAAGAAGAGGATGAGACAAAGAAGCAAAAGAAGACAAACAGCAAGTAGAAGAATGCAGTCTGGAGAGTTGCGGTCGACCACGCGGTCGACCGGCTGGGGGATGCGGCCGACCGACCCAAATCTGTTGGAGAGTTCTTCGAATGTACAAGTCCAACAGAGGAGGGGACGGTCGACCGTGCGGTCGACCGGTCAAGCTCTCGGGTCTGGACTTACACGTTGCAGTCGACCGACCTTGGGGGTGCGGTCGACCGACTTCGGCGCTGATTGTTTTTGGGGCTTACGAATTTAAGGCTCAAATGTTGGATTTGTGTTTATCTTTTAGGGTTTACTTGGGGACTATATATATGGTCGTAAACTTTAGGGTTAGAACAATTTGTGTAATCAAGAGGTGAGCCGTTACCATTGTTCAACTTCAAGAGGAAATTGTGCCGAGTGTTTCAAAGGTGAGAGAGAGATTGAGAGTTGTAATCTCTTTATAATCTTTGTATTTCTTGGGGAATAAGAAGTATTGGTTATCTCTGCAAATTGATTGTATTCTTGTGAGATCTTGCATATATTGTGGTGACTGTTCTTGTTTTATCTAAGTCTTGGAAGTTTCTATTGCTTGTGGTGTATTTCCGTTATTAGCACTACGAGTTGTGGGGTAAATTCTTCACAAGTGGTATCAGAGCAGTTGGTTCGAGATAGCCGATAACAAGATGAAGATCGAGAGATTCGATGGGAGTAGACTTCGCGATGTGGAAAGATTCAGATGATAGCGTATCTTCGTCAGAAAGATCTTGATGGTCCGTTGTTTGATGAGAAGCAGGTAGGTGCAGACAAGGATGCGAAGATCTTGGCGGATTGGAATCGTTTGGATCAGAAGGCGCTGGGGCAGATTCAGTTGGGTATGAGTAGGAAGGCATTATTTCATATCTTGAAGGCAAAGACCACAAAGGAGGCTATGGAGATTCTCACGGATATGTATGAGAAACCGTCGGCATCTAATCAAATTCTTCATTTGAAGAAATTGGTTAACATGAAGTTGAGGGAAGGAGGTTCAGTAGCAGAGCATGTGAAAAATTACTGTATGGTTTACAATCAGATGAAAGCTGTAGGTTTGAAGTTTTTAGAGAGGGGACAGTCATTGTTACTTCTATCTACTTTACCCGATAGTTATGGTACGGTGGAACAGACTATTACAGGCACTATGACAGATTCGACGACTCTACAGGATGTGGTGAGTAGCATTCTGAATGAGGAGGTGAGAAGGATGAGAAACGAGGGATATCCATCACCATCTTCAAGAGATTCCGCAATGTACGTTGAGAAGAGACGTAGGAGATCTAAGAGCAATCAAAGAAAAAATGATCAAAGTAGTCCATCTGAAAGTGGGTCTGATGACAGCGATGGGGGACATGGGTCTGAGTGTTGGTATTGTCACAAGAAGGGTCACATGATGCGCAGTTGCAAGGCTTATATGAAGAAAAAGCAAGAGAAACCGAAGAAGATACCCCAAAGGAAGCTCAAGTGGGGCTTGTTAAGGATCTATGCTTATCAGCTCGGGAGGAGTTGGGCACTCAAGATTGGTGTATTGATTCGGAAGCTTCTTTTTGCTGCACTCCGAGGAGAGAGGTGTTAATGACTACGAGGGTTCTTTTAGAGATGTAATCGTGGGAAACGGTCACCGGTGTCCTGTGCGTGGGATTGGTACTGTTCGCCGTGAAAAACCAATGATGATCAAAGTGTTGTTTTGCGTGAGACAAGAAATGTTCCAGACCTGAAGAAAATCTTATCTCGATTGGAAGGCTAGACAAAGAGGGGTTGTCTACTACAGATGGTAGTGGGAGTGGTGTATAGCTGCAAGTTCAGGGTGATTGCAAAAGGAAAGCGTGAGGCAACGATGTATTTGCTTAGAGACGTGAGGGGCGTTTATTCTGTATTGACTCTCAGCCAGAATCGAGTAGTAGATTGTGTGGGGTGCAACCGAGTTCTTTCGGTTGTAGAGGGAAGGTTATTAATTTAGTGAGAGCTGTTGGGCCATGAAAGTGATCCTAGGAGGCAAGACGTTGTTGCAGTGAGGATACTTTTGCGAACTGGCAGTTGAAACTTCAAGTCGCTCTTGTATGATAAAGAGCACTGGTATCGATATGCGGGGTGATGTCGATGAAGGTAACCGAAGTGGGACTGTAGAGGTTGAACATTCTGCAGACTTTGTGGAGGTGTCCGTCCACGGAGACTTCTAATGTAGAGGATGCATTGAGAGGTTTTGAACCATGTCCGTGTTGATTGAGATTCTGCGAGTTGGGGAGTCTCATAACACAGAATCCGACACAGGAGGTTGTTTCTCCGATATTCGTGCTCTATGCAATTGGTGGAGCACATCCTTAATGAGTCGATGAGGGGTGGGTTGGTGCACTCCACGTGGTGGGGTGGCGGAGGTGCTCCTTCATGAGAGTGGGGAGTACTTGGGTCTTCCATGAAAGTGGGAGATTGGCAGAGAATGCGAGGTAAAGATTGCAATAACTTTGAAGCGTTGTGTATTTGGTCCAAGTGGGAGATTGTTAGGAATTGTGGCAATCAAATACACGTAGGCACTGAGTATTAAAGTTGGAGAAGAAGAGGATGAGACAAAGAAGGCAAGAGAAGACAAACAAGTAGAAGAATGCAGTCTAGAGAGTTGTGGTCGACCGCGCGGTAGACCGACCCAAATCTGCTGAGAGTTCTTCGAGTGTACAGGTCCCAACAGAGGAGGGGAAGGTCAACCGTGCGTCAACCGGTCAGCTCTCGGGTCTAGACTTACACATTGC
>CM030360.1:295010065-295012565 GCA_017893485.1 Hemerocallis citrina
TAACACAAACCCTACCCGACCTGCTCCAAACCCTAACCCAACAAACCGACAAACACAATACTGTCCAGAAATTTCGTTACTTGGTGGGCAAACTCACACTGCTCAACCCATCATGAGTTTGAGAGGGGTGTTAGATATTGTATTATATATTAGTCCCATATCGGATATGTATCAGTTTGATGTTTGGCTCTCTCCTATATATAGGAATCACTGTACTTAGTTGTATCTATCCCAATAATCCAATCATATTTTCCCATCTCTCTGTTAACCTTATCATATTCCAAACTACAATATAGCCAGCGTCCTATCCGAACAAAAATTGCTAATTATACTGCAAACCCCATACTATTTTGGGGAGCCCACCAGTCGAAGAGCATAGATTCATAAGTTTATCTTGCAATAGACAGTAGATACCCACAAGTCGAAGAGCATAGATTCATAAGGGTGGTATTCCCTTCAGGGTTGAACTGATTATGGTTCTCGATTCAATATATGAAAGCTTTGATAGCCAAAATGAACATAGTAATTGCTTAATTTTACTATATTTAACTCAATATACAAGTTTGTGTGCATCTTAGATCTAATTCAACAAACCCCACATAAAGATGGGGGAATTTCTTTCAATTAAAAGGAAGGTGCAATAAAAATTTATGGTGTTTAACTGGTCCTAACTAAAAACCCATCAAAAATAGCGAGATAAAGCTAAAGAAGTACAACTTACCTCACAGTTCTTTCCCTCTTCAACTCCATCTCATCCTCCACCCTCCTCTTTGATCCAATTCAGCACCAATCTCAACAAACAAGAACTCAGAATCTCACTCTATATATCTCTTTCTCTTCTTCAGTAGAAAGAAACCAGACCCATCTCATGATTCACAACAACTTTCTCTCTCTCTCTCTCTCTCTTTTTCTTTTTAGTTTTTTGAAAGGTGAATTCACACCAGCTGTGGAGTCAAAGAAAGGTGATCATAAATAGAATGTTGTGAAAGAGTGCTTTCTTAGGATCATCTTGATTCACTCAAAATATGGCTTTTTTTTTTTTTTTTTTTTTGAGAGAGAGAGGGAGGGATCTGGTTCTTGCAAGGAGAGAGAGAAAGGAGGGGAAGGGGAGACTTTTCATTTTGTTTTTTGTTTTTTGGGGTTTAATATCTAATGCAGTTTAGTTTATAATAATGATAAAAGGTAACTTCTTTTTGACCCTGAGATCAGGGAAATCGACTGGAAAGAGAGACATTGGAATGTAATAAACATGTAGTACAGCTTTATCTCAAAAAAACATGTAGTACAGCTGTGTGTTGAACACCCAGAGCTGCACCCTAATCCAAGGATCAGTGCACCTACATGGAAGGGAGTTGGGTTTTTATTTGTACTTGTTGTCTTATATTTTTGTATATGGTTTGGTAGAATATTTTGTTCGGCTGATCAGTGATGCCGATTTCCTGCTGTTGCTATTTAATGAGTGACCATGACTAATTTGAAATTGGGAGAAGACATTTTCCAAACAGGGTCAGCTGAAACAGTGCAATAGTGGGTAGCATCTTCGAAGTGGAAGAAAGTCAAACGAAAGCTCAGGAAGATTAGGTTGCACAAACACAAAATTCTTCCCGTGGCTAGCGGAAGAAAGAGACCAACCAAATTTCTGAACAATTTGTGGAGGAAGTTTGGAGCAAAGAGGAAGGAGTGATTCCACAACATATATACGGAAATTTTAAGAAACTGCTTGGTAACAAGAAACCTAATAGATGCCACCTTGTCCAGAGTATGTGGCATGAGTCCAGGATTTTAGGGAGCAAAGGATTAGAAGAAGCATTTACGGAGGAAGGAATTCTATATGCCATTAAAAACTTGGGACAATACAAGGGTCCTGACCCTCACAGTTTTCATATATTCTTTTATAGAATGTACTGAAACATCATCAAAAGAGATCTGTTGGAAGTCTTTCATGAGATCTACAATGGCAAAGCAGATATTGGTAAACTAAATTATGCAAATGTTATCCTCATACCGAAAAAGGCAGAGGTGCTTAGGGTGCGTTTGTTTTGATATTTTGAATAGGGTATTCTGAATAGAGTATTCTGAATAGAGTTATTCTGAATATGAGTTTAAAAGCTGTTTGTTTATATTGTATTCTGAATATTGATATTCTGAAAGCTGTTTATCTGAAAAAGAGAGTTTAGAAACTGTTCGGTTATATTTCTAGCTGAAAACTGTATTCTGAAACCTGTTTTTCTGAAAATGAGTGTTTAAAGGCTGTTCGGTTATATTTCTAGCTGAAAACAGTTATCTGAAAGCTGTTTTTCTGAAAAAGAGAGTTTAAAAGCTGTTCGGTTATATTTCTAGCTGAAAACTGTTATCTGAAAGCTGTTTTTTCTGAAAAAGAGTGTTTAAAAGCTGTTCGGTTATATTTCTAGCTGAAAACAGTTATCTGAAAGCTGTTTTTCTGAAAAAGAAAGTTTAAAAGCTGTTCGGTTATATTTCTAGCTGAAAACTGTTATCTGAA
>CM030360.1:295017565-295412673 GCA_017893485.1 Hemerocallis citrina
TGATTTGTTTCGCATCTATCGAAATGTTTTCCTCTCATAAAGCAATCAAACTTAAGGTACCATTGCCGTGGTACTTATTTGAGCCCATAAAGACTCTTCTTTAGTCGACACACTATGTCTTCTTTCCCTTTAGCTTCAAAACTTGTGGGTTGTATCATGTACATCTCTTCTTCGACATCACCATAGAAAAATACTGTTTTCACATCCAACTGCTCTAAGTGTAAGTCTTCAACTACGACAATACTAAGCAGAACCCTAATTGAAGTCATCTTTACAATCAGTGCAAATATCTCACTATAATCAACACCTTCTTTTTTAGAGAACCCTTTCACAACAAGCCTCGCCTTATACCTCTTGTAACGCCCATGCCCCAAGCTCAGACAATTTATACAATTTATAAGACAAATTATATACTATGTAGTACAACTGCCCACCACATGCTGCCTCTCAAAAGGTGGTTAACCGATTAGGTGATTCTTGATCATAGGCTATATTATTTATATTTTATTTAATTCTTGATTTTAACCGATATGGGATTATATATATTCACTTACCCCTTACCTTGCTGTTCTCTTTACGTGGGGGGCCCCCATGAATGGCCACGTCATCATCCATGAAACCAATTACCAAAGCAGCACTATGCTGTAACTTTGTTTCACGTGGCCCCCACCTTCTACAATCTTTTTAATTACAAATGCCACCCATGCACGCATTTCTTTACCAACAGCCATTTATATTGATCAACACATATATATACTACTTTGAAAACACAGGGTGTTACACACCCCCCCTCATAAATCAACGTCCTCGCTGAGCATAGGCATGCACAATCTAGTGCAGGATCTCCTTTCTAGCCGATGTGGAGTGGAGTACCCTGATTCTGCGAGTGGTCCACTATTTCAGGCCGCCACCTCGCTTCCTCTCAGACATACCCGACGTACATCTGCTAGCTCCATCTCAGGCATACATCTCACCCACTCTTACCCACACTCATTGTCGAAAGTCGGCTCTAATACCATTTGTAACGCCTGTGCCCCTTGCTCAGACAATTTATACAATTTATAAGACAAATTAGATACTATGTAGTACAAGTGCCCACCACAAGCTACCTCTCAAAAGGTGGTTAACCGATTAGGTGACTCTTGATCATAGGCTACATTATTTATATTTTACTTAATTCTTGATTTTAACCGATATGGGATTATATATATTCACTTACCCCTTACCTTGCTGTTCTCTTTACGTAGGGGGCCCCCATGAATGGCCACCTCATCATCCATGAAACCAATTACCGAGGTAGCACTATGTTGTAACTTTATTTCACGTGGCCCCTACCTTCTACAATCTTTTTAATTACAAATGCCATCCATGCATGCATTTCTTTACCAACAGCCATTTATATTAATTAACACATATATATACTACTTTGAAAACATGGGGTGTTACATCTCTTACTGCCATCTGACTCATATTTGACTCTGAAAATCCATTTGTTCATAAGAGTGTGTTTCCCTGCAGGTAACTTGGTCAACTCCCAAGTTTGGTTATGTTCCAAAGAGTTCATCTCGTCTTTTATGTCTAACTCCCACTGAATTCGAGCCTCATCCTTTAAAACCTCCCCATGGATCTCTGGCTCTCCTGAACCTGTGTACAGAACATGCTAATGAACAATACTAGCTGATGGATCAAATATCTTGATTGGCATTCTCTCTCGTATTGATCTCCTCAATGTGGGTACCAGTTCACCGATCGGTTCAAGTTCTGGCTGTATCTGTTCGTCTCGTATAACTTGCTCATTCCCAATAGGCTCACCATGAGCCTCTTGTGCTGCATGAGGTATATGTACCTGCTGCTGCACTATAGGGCCCCCACAACTAGGACCGTCTTCAGAATCTAAATCTGAATCTGAGTTTGAACCACATTCTGACTCTGAACTGGTTGTACTTTCTTAACCTATGTGCATGTCCTTGTACAAGACCTCTTCATTGAATAATACATTCCTACTGCGAATGACCTTGTTATCCACAAAATCTCAAAGTTTGTAACCATATTGATTACTGCCGTAACCAATGAATACACACTTTGTGGACTTAGAATTTAGTTTCTTCATTTCTTTCTTGACAATTAGTGAATATGCAATACAACCAAAAACTTTCAAATGCGAATAACTGATAGTTTTACCTGACCATAGTTCTTGCGGATTGGCCCCATCAAGCGCATTAGACAGGCAACAGTTAATCAACTACACTGCTGTATCCACTATAGCAGCCCAAAGATGGACTGGAATACGTGCATGAAGTCTCATGCATCTCGCACTTTCGAGTATCGTGCGGTTCATTCTTTCTGCTACACCATTCTCTTGTGGAGTCTTAGGAACTGTCATGATTCCTTTGATACCTTCTTTTGCCAGATAGCAAACAATTTACCTGTGTACTCACCACCATTGTCTGACTTTAATGCTTTTACCTTGCAAGTTGTCTCATTCTCAACCCTGACTTCCAAGCTTTGAATGCCTCAAACACTTCTGATTTCTGGCGAATTTCATAAACCCAAACTTTTCTTGTAGCATCGTCGATAAATGTGATGAAGTATCTCACCAAAAAGGAATTCCTGAGCCGGACCACACACATCTGTATGTACCAACTCTAGCTTTCTAAGCTTCTTCTCACACTCACTCAACTGAAAGCTAACTGTCTTCTGTTTGCCCATCACGCAGTTCTCATAGAAATTCTTCTCAACCTTCTTAAGCCCCGACAAAATATCTCTAGAACAATGCTGCTTAACATCCTTTTCACCAAGATACCCCAACTTGACGTGCCATAGAATTGAAGATGAACTACCTGTTGATATTGTAGCAATGATATCACCTGAATCATCTCCTTTGAGTAAATAAAATATGTCGCAATGCTTTCCTTTTGGCACTAATTTGGCACTTGTAGTAACATTTCATTCTCCATGTCCAAAAGTTGTTGTGAATCCTTCTTTGTCTAGTTTGCTAATCGAGATTAGGTTTCTCTTCAAGCTTGGAATATGTCTTGTGTCATTCAAGACCAATTTTCTACCATTGCAAGCATTCACCCTCACTATGCCTCTACCTACCACTGGACATATTTGCTTATTGCCAACTGAAACTGCACCACAATCACATGTCCTGTAATTCTCAAAAACATCCCTCTTGGGGGTACAATGATAAGAAGCACCTGAGTCTATACACCAATCATCTTGCATAATTTTAAATCCAGCAGATAAACACAATTCATCTAGATGGGGTTCAATAGTTACTACATTAGCTACATGTGACCCTGCTTGTGCTTTTTATACTCCTCGCATTGGTCTCTCCTGTGCCCCGACTTCTTGCAGTACCAACAATCATCTTTGTGATGTCCTGTTTCTTGACTTCAATTTGTGATTCCTGCTTTGTGACTTTCCTCTATTGTTATTTCTACCACGATTATCAATTGACAACGTGATATTGCTAGGATATGACACCGAAGTCTCTCCATGTCTCTTCCTTCTTGCATCCTCATTCATAATGCTGCTTATAACATCCTTTAGAGTTATCGTATCGGTCATGGTGCTAGTAATAGTCTTCTCTACTGTGTCGTAACTATCGAGAAGACTGGATAGAAACAACAACGATCATGCCATTTTTTCAAACTTTAAACTCGACGAATCCATCTGATTATAAACCATACAGATTTTGTTGATGTGCTCTGCAACCGAACCCCTTTCCGAAAACTTCAAGTTGACCAACTTTTTTAGGTGAAGAACTTGGTTCGCTGCATTCAGTTTCTCAAACATATCTGTCAAGATATTCATTGCCTCCTTCACGGTCCTTACCTTCCGAATGTGTAATAATGACTTTCTACTCGGCGACAACTAAATCTGTTCAAGTACTTTCTGATCCAATCTATTCCAATTTGCCAATGCAACTGAATCGACCTCAGCCCCTTTTGGCTTCATGTCAAACAATGGATCATCTAGATCCTTCTGTAGAAGATACGCAATCATTTGGATCTTCCACATTGTAAAATCTGTTTTATCGAACTTCTTGACTCTACTCTTTTCCCCCATCTTAATCAACGCTACCAACCTGGTGTTCTGATACCACTTTGTTGAGTTCTAACTGTGGAATAACTCACCAACGAGATGTAAAACAATAGAATCAAAAGCAATCACACAAGAACACATGGGATTTTTTTGAGGTTCACCCAATGCAATGGCTACTTCCCCACACAAAGTCACTCATGCAATTTCCACTAGAAATATGAAGAACAAGTTTACAAATCTCTCAATAACTCACCCCTAAGGTGTAGGGTTTCTATCTATCTCCCGCTCTCTTCTGACGGTTGATAGATCTCTCCTCTTTTTCACTTTATCCTAAAATTGTGCGCAATACAATATATATATAGATTTTTACAACCGCTCATTAATCAGCATCACAACAGTGGACCGCCACTCTTGGATGGTCGACCGGTTCTTGCCTTCGACTATACAGGATCTAATAGAAAGTGGGTCAGTCTACTGTGCGGTCGACCAGTCATTCCTTCAAGTGTACAACAGAAAGCGAGACGGTCGACTGCGCAGTCAACCGTGCACTGCCTGTACATAGTTGGTCGGGGGTGCGGTCGACCATAACTCTGCCTGTAACTTCAGACTGATCTTGACCTGTTTGCTCCCACTTCGACTCTACTTCTCATCTGTCTTCTTCAACCCATTATCATGTATTTGGATCTACAAACCCTAACACCAAGGTCCAAAAATTTGGTGTCGTAGGGATCTCAGGCAAGGAGATCATTTGTCTCCACTTCTCTTCACATTAATTGTGGATGATTGAATGAATTGAGCAACAGAGGGAGAGAATCCAACATCATTCATGGATTGTCTATCAAAGGAATATACGACTTTGTATTGATTTTATAGTATGTTGATGACACTATAATATTTGGAAGTGCAAAGGAAGAGGAAATTGCTACAATAAGTATTGTATTAAAATGCATTGAGGTTTGGAGAGGCCTACGGGTAAACCTTAGCAAGATTTCTGTTAGCCCATTTGGAGAGGAGTTAACGACCCCAATTGGGGACATCAAAAATTACTTAGGATGCGAGATCAGAGAGTTCCCACTTAAATATTAGTAGAAAAAGTTGAGAAGAGACTGACAGGCTGGAAATGTCGTTTCTTGCCGCTCGGTGGAAGGATAACACTCATTAATGTGGTTTTTAGTAGTTTACCAACATATCGCATGTCTATCTATGAACTCCCGAGATGGGTCAATAGATGAATTGATAAAAGTAGAAGGAGATTCTTGTGGAAAGGAATGAGTGAAGACGACAAAGATTTTTTACCTGGTGAATTGGGATAGAGTGTGCAAGAGGAAAGAAGTAGGGAGATTGGGGATACTGGACTTAAGAGATATAAATAAAGCTTTGATGAGCAAATGGTGGTGGAAAATGCACTGAAGACGTATTAGTTGGTGGTTCAAATCGTTCGCTCTCTACCGGAGGAGGGAAAAAAAATTAGATTTGGGGGAAGAAGTGTACATGGCAATGTAGCATTCTTGTGGAAAGGAGTGACGAAGGTGGGAGAGATGTTTCATACCAATACTACGTGTGAAGTGGGGAACAGAAATGATACTGGATTCTGGAAAGATAAATGGTGTGAAAACAACACCCTAGAAGTTATTTTCACGATAGTTGCTACAGATGCAGAAAATGTAGAAACTCTAGCCGCCGATGTGTGGAAACGCAGAAGAATTAAGATTGCATTCCAGAACAATCCCCCCTAGGACTGTGTAAAGGAGCTGTAGAAACTGAAGGATTTCGTTCTAACGGATGATAGACCTAAGAACGAAGTGGAGGACATATGTAAATGGAATCTAGACAGTAATAACACTTTCACAGTAACCTCGATGTACAAGTGGTTAGAGGACAGAGGAACTCGTAGCTGGGAGGCCAACAAAATCTGGAAGACCTACGCACTATCGAAAGTGAAGACGTTCCTTTGGTTGGTAACGAACAACGCAATTTTTTCCAAGACTAACCTACATAAGCGCAACATTCCGGTATACGTGAAGTGTTCTAGATGTTTAATAGAAGACGAAGATACAAGTCATTTTTTTTCTTGTACTAGGGCTAGGTTAGCTTGGGAGGTAGTGTGCTTATGCTTTGGGATTTTGGAAATAACTGAATCTAAAATGAGGTATGAGGTCAGTGGAGTGAGAGAGTTGTCTGAAAAGATAATAGATTAGCTTGGGATATTTCAGTTGCAGCTACTAATTATGGCATTTAGCTAGATCGAAACGACTCGTGTTTTTATCAGATTAATAGTAAATTTCCTATTTTAATGCATAAAATATTAGCCTTATTTCACTCTTGGGCAGGACAAACAGGTACGAACAAGATACTATGCATGAAGGAGTAGTGCTTTCGACTGAAGTGAGGCATTTATGCATATGCAATGATTGGAGTGATTTTGGGAGTGCAGTTGTTGTATCTATCCTTATGTACTACTTTATGTTTATGTAGATGATGTCATAGATTTTGTACCCGTAGCTGTTGGGTTTATGTCATGCATTTTACGTTGGATAAGAAGACGATGAGACGATGGAGGAATCAAGACGATCGGAGACGGAGTGGAAGCAAGGAAAACAGTCAGCAGCAGCAGCAGCAGGTGGAGTTGCGGTCGACCGTACATGGGGTGCGGTCGACCGTACATGGGGTGTGATCGACCGCCCAACTCTGCAGAAGTTCCTGAGAGGGGGGCGGTCGACCGACCATGTGGTGCGGTCGACCACGCGCGGCGCTGATGGATAAATTAGGTCGGACCTTGGTGATTCGTGAGAAGCCCAACTTGCTCTTCAAGTCAGATCTGACGACTCTTACGTAGGGTTATCTCTTCAGTAATATCCAAAGGCTATTGTATCAAGATATCAAACTAGGTTTTCTCTAGATCTCTATATATTGTTGTTATTGGCCTCCATTGAGAGCCAAGAGAGAGAGAGTACTTCATTGAAGGAGAGATTGAGTGATTCTCTAATTTTAAACAACTAATACTTGCTGGTGAGGCTTGAGAGAGGGTCGTGGTGAGAATTGTAATATTCTTGTATCTTCTCTAGTTGAATAATATCTTGGGTTTCTTCTCTCCCGGATTAAGGAGAAAGCCCCAACCGGAACAAATTTGTGTGTACTTTGGTGTGTTTGGTATGATCTCATGTGTGCTTGGTAGTTTGTGTTGATTGCATCGAATAACTCAACAAGATCCTAAGAGGGGTTTTAGGTTGAAATCCCAAAAAAGTGGTATCAGAGCTTTGGGTTCAAAGGGTTTGTTCGAGTTCCTTGGAGAAGATGGTAGATCAGATCACAAAGATCAAACGGTTCAAAGGCAAGATCAACTTTGATCTCTTGATGGTGGACATGCATGAAGTATCGGTTCAACAGGACTTGGATCTAGTCCTAGAAGGAGATAAAGGGAGACCAATCGGCACAAAGCAGGAGAAGTGGAAGAAGATATGTTCAGAAGCCTTGGGTTTAATCTGGTTGCCATCGACGAGCGAAGTCAGGTATAAGAGAAGCACGACGAGTCTTTGGGCAAGATTCAGAACTGACTACTCGGGATCGTCATCACAGGGTCGGATGTACCAGCGAAGAAAGTTGTGGGGTTTCTCAATGAAGGAAAGTACCGCTCTTCTAGATCATGAAGTGGAGTTCAATATGGAGTTATCTGAACTGAGGGCGTTCAACGCAGATGATCTAAGGGTTTCCAACTCGATATATTCACCACCAAATCCATCCAACATTATAACCGTGCTAGATGAGGAATCTACCAAGGAGAAGTTTTTCATAGCAGGTATGATCAAAGGGTTGGAAGAGAATGCACTTAGGAAGGAGAGTTAGAAATCGGCATCAACTTTTGTAAGTTGCTTGGAGGTGGATTGTACTTTGATTGGAAGGAAAAGTGTATGTAGGAATAAGGTTCGTGGCCATAAGTGCAAAGGGATTGAGCATTACATGACAGACTGTTGCAAGTGGTTGAGTCAGAGAGGCGCCTTCAGTGCCACTGAATCAGGTGATGGCTTAAACAGTGCTTTTGTTTCAAGTTCTTTAGATGTGAATTCCGGTTGTTCTTTTGATTCGGTTAGTTCTTCTCAAGTTTGCTCCGAGAGGGAGATGGTTTCTACTTACAAATTTGCATCATATCGCTGTGTGAGAACGAAGGTTGATAAAATTTGTGAAGTAAGGGTTTCTACTTACAAGTTTGCCCCTTGTCGTTGTGTGGGAATGAAGATTGACAGGACTTGTGAAGTAAGGGGTGAGAAAACTAATGAGTCGAAGATGATAAACGGAAGGGGACACACACTAAAGGAGGGCATGTATATTCATTTGATGAAGCAGAGCCGTATTTCCATGAGAACTCTAGAAGCTCGGGACTGTAGGTACACAGATCCAGGTGGAGTTTGTTCAGTTTGGGAAAGTTATCGCAAGGTAATGAAGGGTGAGAAGGGGATTGAGCAGGGTCAGCACAACCTCTACCAGCTTTGGAGGAACAGAAAGCCTTGGCCAAATGATTTGAAGCCCATTGTTCGTAAAGAACCATCTAGTATGCCGTCACTAGAATCATCCGAGCGAGACTGCGGCGTTCGAATATCGTCAAAAGGTAGAGTGAGCCTTGAGGTAGGTGGAGTTCTTGTGGAGGGTGGCACCTCCATGATTACATCTACTGGGGTATGCCAGTAAGGGGGGCATACAGCGGGAGAAAAATAGGTGGAGATAGACTCAACTAGCAGAGGAAGCCATTGAAACGAGTTGTTTGCAAAAAGAGAAGGAAAAGAGTCTAAAAGGTTTTAAATCACACGGGTGTGGATCATGAGTGTGCAATCCAAGATGGAGATTGTTGAGTTTATGTCTTGCAAACTATGTTGGATAAGAAAACGATGAGACGATAGAGGAATCGAGACGATTGGAGACGGAGTGGAAGCAAGGGAATCAGTCAGCAACAGCAGCAGGTGGAGTTGTGGTCGACCGTACATGGGGTGCGGTCGACCGCCTAACTCTGCAGAAGTTACCGAGAGGGAGACGGTCGACCGACCTTGTGGTGCGGTCGACCGCGCGCGGCGCTAATGGATAAATTGGGTCGGATCTTGGTGATTCGTAAGTAGCCCAACTTGCTTTTCAAGTCAGATCTGGCGGCTCTTATCGTAGGGTTATCTCTTCAGTAATATCCAAAATCTATTGTATCAAGATATCAAACTAGGTTTTCTCTAGATCTCTATATATTGTTGTTATTGGCCTCCATTAAGAGCCAAGAGAGAGAGTACTTCATTGAAGGAGAGATTGAGTGATTATCTAATTGTAAACAACTAGTACTTGCTGGTGAGGCTTGAGAGAGAGTCGTGGTGAGAATTGTAATATTCTTGTATCTTCTCTAGTTGAATAACATCTTGGATTTTTTCTCCCTCGGATTAAGGCGAAAGCCCCAACCGGGACAAATTTGTGTATGCTTTGGTGTGTTTGGTCTGATCTCATGTGTGCTTGGTAGTTTGTGTTGATTGCATCGAATAACTCAACAAGATCCTAAGAGGGACTTTAGGTTGAAATCCCTAACAGTAGCCGATATATATGGATGTGTTATTGTAATTAGATCTACTTTGTTTTATTAAAACTTCATCAATGAAATGGTGATGAGGTCACATTTCTCTTTTTTTTTTAAAAAAAACAAAAACAAAAACATTAGTCTGCATCTAGATGAATGCCAATTTTGTTACAATTCCTCTGGATTATTTGCTTATGATCTGAATCATCTGATTCCACTGCATTGAAGTAATAAATGTTTATGCATAACATTAAAAATATTGCATTTATTTGAAATATTAGATCCTTATAATATATTTTTCATTACAGCTTACTACACAAGGTGTTTTAACATTGATATGGCATAAATTATAAGAATAGCTATTATGATCTTCAAACAATAGTCCACAATGTCTAAGCATTAATTTTGCAATTGTTGTAATGAAGCCTGTATCTTTCACAGGTTTGACATGAGAGTAGCAATTTTCATTTCATAAGCAATTGGATGTTAAGCTTCACCTTCTTCAAACACTGTAGAACTTAGGGAATACGGGACCAAAGAGCCGTGAGATTCCTTCATCAAACCTGCAATGTAATTTTTTGCTTTAAATTGTAAATTTGGAACAAATATCAACATATATATGAGGATTTTGACCCAATTTTTAAGCTCAAATTATGGAAATTGTTTTATGACCGGTGGTTTTGGATTTTTTTAATTTATTTTTTAAACCGTTAAAGAGGTTGATACTTGATAGTTTGGATGGAGGATGGTTGATTTTGGATGGAGAATGGTTGAAGTGATCTCACAATATTTGAGAAGTGGTGTACTTATCATTTGTTCTAGGTTTATGTTTTGAGAACAAACTCGTAATGTATAGAATTTTATGTATTATTTTTGGTTTAAAGTGATCTTACAATATTTGAGCAGTGGTGTAATTATCATTTGTTCTAGGCTTATGTTACTTGAAAACAAACTCGTAAAATATGGAATTTTATTTATCATGTTTGGTTTTTAAATTGAGTTTTTTCATGAATGGCCAAACATAAATTTTGGTGGAAGAACAGTATTACTACATACAATCAAACATGGAATGCAATTCCTAAATTTCTCATTTTACTTAGAATTCCTTATTTTTACTAAACTGCATCACAATCTCTACTATTATAATCGGAGAAGACCTTAGTGTAATTTGTCCATATTCCAACTCGTGCAACGCACGTTTAATGAAACTCTACAATATAAATCAATAAAATCGGTATAGTACACGTATTTATAATATAGATAAATAGAATAAAAAAAAATATTGTTCAGACGTGCATTATAGGGGTATTTACCAGTAAATATAACCAAACTATCTATTAAAGCCCTGCGCCAATTCAGTACAGATTTTCAAAATTTTATTTCCACAGCGTCCAATCATTTTGTTCACAACAACCAAGCAGGAAAAATAACTTGACTCAAAAGTTGTCCTTCCCCAAACTATGCCTCCCCAAAATCCATTCTTTATGTGTGCATCAGATTCTTTATGCGTGATTGGACACCTACAATTCCGTACGTAATCATGCTGGCCACATTCTTCGTTAAAACACAGCTGCAGTCGTTGAATGTGAAAAATGTCAAAATGTATTTTTTGCCCATCCAATTCGACGAAACGCTGCAGTCGTCGAATGACAAAAAAATGCATAAGTTCGTTAAAAAAGAAAGAAACGAAACATGACGAAACTGTAATAAAAAAAAATGGCGGAACAAAACATGATGTTTCGTCTCAAAAAGTGGAAAAAAATAAAGGTTTTTTTTGCAAAAAACAAATTTTAAAAATAGTTCGTAAATAATATTTGCAAAAACAATTAAAAAATTTGCAAAATAAATTAAAAAATTTGCAAAAACAATTTAAAAATATTACAAAAAGTTCCAAAAAATGCCCAGATTCTGGACGAAGCATGGTGCTTCGTCCGGATTTTCCGGGACCTTTTTTTGTTAAAAAAAAAAATGCAAAAAATTTTTTTTAAACAAATTGTAATTTTTTTTGCAAAAACAATTTAAAAATTTGCAAAATCAATTTAGATAATTGCAAAAAAATTTAAAATTTAGAATTTTTTTTAAAATTTGGATTGGGAC
Organism: Hemerocallis citrina; assembly: GCA_017893485.1. Taxonomy (NCBI): domain Eukaryota; kingdom Viridiplantae; phylum Streptophyta; class Magnoliopsida; order Asparagales; family Asphodelaceae; genus Hemerocallis; species Hemerocallis citrina. Next base: position 295,029,252 of record CM030360.1, read on the forward strand.
GAAGCATGATGTTTCGTCTCAAATTGGGACGAAACATCATGTTCATTCCCACGTTTAAAGGTTATTTTATTCGGGTTTTTTTTTACTTCGGACGAAACATCATGTTTCGTCCGATCAATTAAAATAATAATTAAATAATCCAGACGAAACATGATGTTTCGTCTGCTATAATATGCATTTTGCTATTTCGATTGCTATTTCTCCCTTTCTACTGTAGCGCTTTTGCCAAAATGGCAAAATAGCGAACGAGTGTGTGCGCTACAGTATCGAAAAATGGCAAAAATGGCAAATAAGCAAACGACTGTGGATGCTCTTAGTGGGGTATCTCAAATTGAAGTCAGCTCTTTATGAAGAATCTAGTTTAAGTGTTCACTAATATTTCTGATATATTCAAGAACAGTACCAGTATATGACATGTAAAGCATCCACAGTCGTGTTTTTAAATTAATGTTAAAAAATGTCAGCTACAGTAGTAGCAAATAGTGATATTTGCTGCAGTGGTCGTTTGCTATATGTTTCTTATTTTTTAGAAAATATTGGGCGGGACGGTAGAACATTTCCCGTCTCATTTGAAATAAGCGAGCGACGGTATATGTTATACCGTCTCATCGTTTAAAAATAAATTAAAAAAAGTTAATTACTTATTAACTATTAAATTATATTAATTAAATAAATTAAATAATATAATAATAACTAAACCTAATTAAAAACTAACTAAACCTATTTAACTACACCTAACTACACAGTTTGGCCCCTACCCATTAATTGCCCCCAGATTCAAGGACGGTACATGTTGTACCGTCCGAGAATTTGGGGTTTTTTTTAATTTTTTTTTATTTTTTTTTAAAGATAAAATCTGAACCGTTGGATTGGAAAAAAAAAAAAAATATATATATATATATATATATATATATGGTTTTTTTAAATTAAAAAAATCAAATTTCCTCAGACGAAATCCCAAAAAAGTATTATAAAGTCCGATGCATAAAAATATTATAAAATATTTGGGACGAAACATGATGCTTCGTCCCTTATAATATGCATATTGCTATATCCATATGCATATTTTCCTATTTACTATAGCAAAAATGGCAAAAAAATGCATTTTTGCCTAACGACTGCAGAGCATTTTTTGGGAAATTATGCATTTTATGCATAATTGCCTAACGAATGTGGATGCTCTAATATTGAAATGTATCCAAGAAGAATGAGATGTCTGAAAGAATGAAAGTACACAAATTGTTTATGAAGTACGTGTGTATATATAAGTATACTCTTAATATAGATAGAATATTATTAAGTATAATATTGTATAGAGCAACATGTGTTTTCATGTATTATTTGTTAGTTATTGAACCGGTTTGAGTGGACATAAAGTCCAGTACCTAAAATCCAGTCTCATCTCATATATACTGGTCTTGTAGTAGTAGTGCCTCAAATTATTCCAATTATGATAATTAGGATATAATATCTCCAGCAGTAGGAATATTAAACTCTAACCATACTTTATCTTTTCTTATTATTCTTATAATTATCAACAATCTTGATATATTAGTATTTTAATTTTGAGATTAAGAGAGAGATCGTCAGAATCAAATCGTCGTTGTCATTGAAGTCACCGTTCGTCGGGATTTCGCCGTTGTCGCCACCATCGCCGCCGCTGCCGCAAGTTGTTGCTGTCGCTACAACCCCTACCTTCTCCTCATTGATCACTACGTTGTGATCCTTCTCTGCAATCAGATCCAGATCCATCTCGCAAGAAATCCATTGGCTTCGATTGGCATTTGGTGTTTTGGCATTTTGGACTTACTGTTTGGTGTTTGGTGATAATTGTTGTTTGCCTCACGTGGTGCTACGTTGGATTTGGTGTTTGTTGTTTGGTGGGAGCTTGGAATGCTTGCTGTTTGGTTTGAGCGAAGTGGATCAAGACCCAAACCCGTGTGCAACTGGATCTAACCTTCATACCCGAGCTGAACCCACATCCATACGTTTTCATCAAGATTCGGTCCATTTTAAACTTTAAGATTCGTGCTTATTCTTTTAATTGTTTATTACTCAGTTTTACAAAAAAACTCCTTCTTTTATTGAAATTACGTTAGTAGTAATTATTCAGAATAAACCCTTTATTTTCTGGAATTTACTGCTTATTCCTTTGACATTGAAAAATAAGATCGTCCACACGAGTTCATAAACTAGAGAGATTTAGTAGTTCTGAATTTAACAGTTGGAAAAGAAAAACCCAATATGTTATGACGTTTATGAAAATATTTAATATTTGATAAACAACTTATGATGATTGCGTTGAGAGATATAAATGTGAATGCAATCTGTTGGAATTAGTGGGGCGGTGGGGATGTTGCTTGGATGTACAGATAAGTTGTCTCTCATATCTATATTTTAGTCGTTGCTTAATTCTTTATTTGAATTTATTGTTGTGTGCTAAAATTTAAGGGATTATTTTGAGACAGAGATTTATTGTGAAATAAATAATTACATATTGACTATCTTCTCTATGATGATTGTAGGAACCTTGAACGGTTGTTTGAAACATTTTTTGTTGAAGACGGTGTAATCATCTTGACTCTAGCAGAGCAACTGAAGGTTAGGTAAGTCTGCATATGGCAGGCTTCTCCATCGAATTTGGAAAACACTTATAGTGTGAAGTGTCGGTACAATCTACGCTAATCCTTATTAGTATTTTCATGTGTTGAATGAGGTATCCCAAATTTGATTAAATGATCTATGTTATTTTGTGGAGTGATCACATGTTTGAGATATTTGATCGTAACTAATCTCGTGTTATAACTAGCATGTCTAGGGTTCTTAAGTGTGTCTTATCATATTGTGTGTATAAGTATGGTGGCTAGCCATCCATTTCCAGTTTATGTGAAATCGTATATTTGCTTCTCTATTAAAGATTGCTGTATAAGTTATGTGACAAATGTCTGTAACTTAGGTGGGAGCACCACGTAATGGAGGATGTGACTCCGTTAGTTAGGTTTTGTTCTTTCTCGTTCACTATATTATATGTGCAAAACTAAATTATAAGATACTGGCCATTATTTCGTTTAACATTTCGAAGATGATGAAGAATGAATAAGAAAAAACTCTTCGCTCAAAGTGTTTGAGCACTTGGGCATTGTTAGAACCATGAGAGAAAGCAAACGGTTTAGTGAAATGCGGTAAAGTAATTTTGTATCAACTCATATTATTATTATTTTATAATGTGCATGTATAGTTAATGACATGTATAAGTTGAGTTAAACAAACGAAGCAATTGAGAATGGTAGTTCCAATTTTTGTAGTCCTTGAACACGGCATAATAGGCAAAGACATGTGAACTATATACTATATTGTTTGCTCTTATTAAAACTTATAACTCTGTGTTGAGTTCTAACTGTAGAATCACTCACCAACGAGATGCAAAACAATAGAATCAAAAGTAAGAGAACAAAGAACAACCAAAACCAACACACAAGAACACACGATATTTTTTCGAGGTTCACCCAATGCAATAGCTACTTTCCCGCGCAGAGATACTCCTGCGATTTTCATTAGAAATATGAACAACAAGTTTACAAATCTTTCAATAACTCACCACCAAGGTGTAGGGTTTCTCTCTATCTCCCTTTCTCTCTTTGACGACTGATAATACTTTCTTTTCTTTTCACTTTTTTCCTAAAATCGTACACAACACAATATATATAGGTTTTCATAACTTCTAATCTCAGTCGCTCATCAATCAGCATCACGATGGTCGACCGCAACTCTTGGACGGTCGACTGGTCCATGCCTTTGACTGTACAAGATCTAACAGAGAGTCGGTCGGTCAACTGGTCATTCCTTCAAGTGTACAAGGTTGCAACAGAGAGCGAGACGGTCAACTGCGCAGTCGACCGTGCACTTCCTGTACATAGTCGATCGGGGGTGCGATCGACCGCATGGTCGACCTCAACTCTGCCTGTAGCTTCAGATTGCTCTTGACCAGTTTGCTCTCACTTTGACTCTCCTTCTCGTCTATTTTCTTCAACCCCTTTATCGTGTATTTGGATTCACCAACCCCAACAATCTCCCACTTGGAGATATATACGCAAAGTCTTTAACATGTTCTTCAATCTTCTATTGGCCTAGTCTAAGCATGTTCCTCTGCGAGTCTCCTCATCTATTAACCTAAAGACATTCCAATAGAGGTATAACAAAACTGATACTTCCTGCTATCCACTACCTTTGTGAGCATGTGTGCCGGATTCTTAGTGCCAAGAATCTTAGATAGCTTCAACCATTTCTTCTAAACAACCATTCTAATAAAATGATACCTCATTTGAATGTGCTGAGTCCAAGAGTTATACGCCGAGTTTTACGCCAAGAAAACTGTATTTTGACTGTCACACCAAAGCTCACCTATGAGTTGCTTTCTGCCCAACTATTTTATAAACTCAGAAATCCACAACATGTCTTTCGTCGCCTCTGTAAGTGTCATATACTCTGACTCTGTGGTTGACTGTGCTACAACCTTTTGTAACTGCGAAGACCAACTAACAGATGTACCTCTAATTGTAAATATATACCCTATAGTACTTCTGCAAGCATCACGATCGCTCAAAAAATTTGCATCTACATAACGATGTATATGTAAAGAATCTCCCCCAAAACAAAGAGAATAATCTGAAGTACCTTCTAGACATCTAAAAATCAACTTTATTGCATCCCAATGTTGTTTACCTGGATTCTTCATGTAACAGCTGACAACTCCCGTTGCTTGTGCGATGTCTTTATTGTAGACACCATCACGTACATCAAACTCCCAATGGCTGAGACATAAGGAATAGCAGCCATTTTCTCCATCTCTGCCTCTGTTTTAGGACACAAGTTTATCGATAACTTGAAGTGAGCGACTAAGGAACAAGTGACTGGCCTCGCGCCATCCATACTGAATCTCTTCATCACCTTCTTCACATAGTCCGGTTGTGATAACCAAAGCTTCTTACTTTTTCTGTCTCTACTAATCTTTATGCCGAGGATTTTCTTTGCTTCACCCAAGTCCTTCATTGAAAACTCCGAAGCTAGCGCATTTTTTACTTTCTTGATCTTCTCCATACATTAACTTGCTAACTATATGTCGTCCGCATACAATGCCAAGGTAACTATTTCATTGTCATCTTTCTTCAAAAAAAAAACTATTTCATTGTCCTCATATCTCCAAATATACACACAACGATGATCTGTTTCACATCTATCGAAACCTTTTGCTCTCATAAAGCAATCAAACTTCAAGTACCATTACCTTGAGCCCATAAAGACTCTTCTTTAGTCGCAACACTATGTCTTCTTTTCCTTTAGCTTCAAAACATGTGGATTTTCTCATGTATAGCTCTTCTTCGACATCACCATAGAGAAAAGTTGTTTTCGCATTCAACTGCTCTAAGTGTAAGTCTTTAAAACTGCCGCAATATTAAGCAGCACCCTGATTAAAGCCATCTTCACAACTGATGCAAAGATCTCACTATAATCATTCTCTTTTAGATAACCCTTTCACAATAAGCCTCGCCTTATACCTCTTACCGCTATATGCCTCATCTTTGACTCTGAAAATTCATATGTTCATAAGAGTGTTCCCCTGCAGGTAACTTGGTCAACTCCCAAGTTTGGTTCTGTTCCAAATAGTTCAACTTGTCTCTCATGGCTAACTCCCACCAAATTCGAACCTCATCCTTCAAAACATCTTCATGAATCTCCGGCTCTCCTGAATCCGTGTATAGAACATGCTCATGAACAATACTGGCTGATGGATCAAATATCTTGGTTGTCCTTCTCTCTCATGTCGATCTCCTCAATGTGGGTACCGGTTCACCGACCGAACTGCTCTGGCTGTACCTGTTCATCTTGGATAACCTGCTCATTCCCAATAGGCTCATTATGAGCCGTCTGTGCTGTCTGTGGTATATGTGTCTGCTGTTGCACTACCGAACCCCCACCACTGGGGTTGCCTTCAGAATCAGAATCTGAGTCTGAACCACAATCTGACTCTGAATTAGTTGTATTGTCTTGACCCGTGTACCTATCCTTGTACAAGACCTCTTCATTGAATACTACATTCCTGCTGTGAATGACTTTGTTATCCAAAAAATTTTAAAGTCTGTAGCCATACTAATTGCCATCGTAGTCAATGAATACACACCTTCTGGACTTAGAATCTAGTTTCTTCCTTTCTTTCATGTCAATTAGTGAATATGCAATACAACTAAAAACTTTCAAATGCGAATAAATGACAGTTTTACTTGACCATAGTTCTTACGGAATGGCCCCATTAAGGACATTAGACGGGCAACAGTTAATCAAGTATACTGTTGTATCCATGTAGCGGCCCAAAGATGGACCGAAAGACTTGCATGAAGTCTTATGCATCTCGCCCTTTCGAGTATCATGCAGTTCATTCATTCTGATACACCATTTTTCTGTGGAGTCTTAGGAACTGTCTGATTCCATTGATACCTTCATTTGCCAGATAGTTAACAAACTCTTTATCTGTGTACCCACCACCATTTTCTAACTTTAATACTCTCACCTTGCAACCCGTCTCATTCTCAACCCTAGCTTTCCAAGCTTTGAATGCCTCAAACACTTCTGATTTCTCGTGAATTGCATAAACCCAAAATTTCCTTGAAGTATCGTCGATGAATGTGACGAAGTATCTCACCATAAGGGAATTCCTGAGCTGGGCCCCACACATCTGTATGTAACGACTCTAGCTTCCCAAGCTTCTTATCTCTCCCACTCAACTGAAAGCTAATTTTCTTTTATTTGCTCATCACACAATTCTCAAAGAAATCCATCTCAACAGTCTTAAGCCCCGACAAAGATTCCTAGAACAAAGCTGCTTGACACCATTTTCACCAAGATTCCCCAACCTCACATGCCAAAGAATTGAAGAAGAACTACCTGCTGATACTGTAGCAATGATATCACCTGAATCACCTCCTATAAGTGAGTACAACGTGTCACCACGCTTTTCTTTTGCCACCAATCTGGCACCTGTAGTAACCTTCCATTCTCCATGCCCAAAAGTTGATGTGAACCCTTCTTTGTCTAGTTTGCTAATCGAGATTAGGTTTTTCTTCATGCTCGAAATATGTCTTGTGTTATTCAAGACCAATTGCTCGCCATTGCGAACCTTCACTCTCACTGTGCCCTTGCTTACAACTGGACATATTTGCCCATTGCCAACTGATACTGCACCAAATCACATGTCCTGTAATCCTAAAAAATATCCCTCATGAGTGTACAATGATAAGAAGCATCTGAGCCTACACACCAATCATCTTGCATAGTATCAAATCCAGCAGATAAACACAAATCATCTCAACGGGGTTCGATACTTACCACATTGGCTACATGTGACTCTGCTTGCGTTTTCTTATACTCCTCGCATTGGTCTCTCCTGTGTCTCGACTTCTTACAGTACCAACACTCACCTTTGCGATGTCTTGTTCTTGACTTGGACCTATGATTCCTTCTTTGTGACTTCCCTAAGTTGTTACTTCTACCACGGTTATCAATTGACATCGCGACATTGCTAGGATATGACACCGAATTCTCTCCATATCTCTTTCTTCTTGCATCCTCATTCATAATACTGCTTATAACATTCTTTAGAGTTGTAGAATCAGTCATAGTGCTTGTAACAGTCTGCTCTACTGTGTCATAACTATCGGGAAGCGTGGATAGCAACAACAACGATTGTGCTCTTTTCTCAAACTTTAAACCCGACGATTCCATCTGATTGTAAACCATACAGAAATTTTTGGTGTTCTCTGTAACCGAATCCTTTTTTGACAACTTAATGTTGACCAACTTCTTTAGGTGAAGAATCTAATTCGCTGCATTCAGTTTCTTAAATATATCTGTCAAAATCTCTATTACCTCCTATGCGGTCTTTGCCTTCTGAATGTGAAATAGCAACTTTTTACTCAGCGACAATTGAATCTGTCCAAGTGCTTTCTGATCCAATCTATAACAAGCTGCCAATGAAACTGCATCTACCTCTGTCGCTTCTGGCTTCACACCAAACAATGGATCATCAAGATCCTTCTGTAGGAGATACACTATCATTTGGATCTTCTACATTGTGAAATATGCTCCATTGAACTCCTTGACTCTACTCTTGTCCCCCATCCCAATCAACGCTACCAACCCGGTGCTCTGATACAACTTTGTTGAGTTCTAACTGCAGAATAACTCACCAATGAGATGCAAAACAATAGAATCAACAATAAGAGAACAAAGAACAACAAAAAATAACACACATGAACACACAAGATTTTTCGAGGTTCACCCAATGCAATGGATACTTCTCCACGCAAACACACTCCTGTGATTTCCACTAGATATATGAAGAACAAGTTTACAAATCTCTCAAGAACTCACCACCAAGGTATAGGGTTTCTCTCTATCTCCCTTTCTCTCTCTGACGGCTGATAAAACTTTCTTTTCTTTTTTTACTTTTTTCCTAAAATCGTACACAATACAATACATATAGGTTTTCATAACTTCTAATCTCAGCCACTCATCAATTAGCACTGCGACGGTCGATCGCAACTCTTAGAAGGTCGGTCGGTCCATGCATTCAACTGTACAAGATCTAACAGAGAGTGGGTTGGTCGACTGGTCATTCCTTCAAGTGTACAGGATTGCAACAGAGAGTGAGACAGTTGACTGCGCGGTCGATCATGCACTGCCTGTACATAATCGGTCGGGGGTGCGGTCGACCGCATGGTCGACCGCAACTCTGCTTGTAGCTTCAGACTGCTTTTGACCAATTTGCTCCCACTTCGACTATTCTTCTGGTCTGTCTTCTTCAACCCCTTTATCGTGTATTTAGATCCACAAATCCTAACACTCTGGAAAATGACACCTCATTAAAATATGATAAATGTGAAATTTGTGCTCAAATTATAAAAACTAGAAAACCAATTATTATGGTATCTAGGAGTTCATAACTTCTTGAGTCAATACAATCTGAAATTTATTATCTCAGTAGCTTTGTGACTAGATGAGATAATGATTGGTAAAAAATATTTAAACACTCTTGTAGATGATTATTGGATATTTATCATATATATGGAGGAAGCACTTGTAATTATAATAAATAAAAATTTAGTTAAATACTAAACTCAAAAGGGTGTATATTTGATAGAGGTTGTGAATATGTTTTAATAATTTTAGAGAAGTTTGTATCTGACATAATCTCTTGTGTTTACTACAGTCAAAACGGTATTGATAAAGTTTGAATCAAATACTTAGTGAAATATTGAATTTTATGTTATTGACTGTTGTTTGACTTTGTGTAATTGAGGGTGATGTTTTTTCAATCATATTCATGATATGTTACTAAACTCTAAGTTATCTACACCTTGTAGATTTTGGCATAAAAACAAAAATAATTTTGTTAAAGTGAAAACATAGGATGTAATGCATTTGATAGAGCACATGACCTTAGAAGGCCTAAAGTATGACCTAGAACAAATGTTTGTGCTTACTCAGAAAGTGCATAATGTAGTTCTATGAACAAATTTTGGATATATCTAATTTGTGTTAATAGAATATAAACTTGCAGAGTTCTTTGAGGATGTGTTCATCAAAGATATATGTATGAAATTATCTAGTTCTACAGACACGGTCAATGATTCAAAATTGGAATCAAGAAGAAGTATTACTGTCACTAACACTTCAATGGCAGATGAGCTAAGAAGTTTCGTTAGTAGATAATGAAATGAATTTGTTACTATAAAATAATATTTTAAACTAGTTAATTTGTCGTAAGGGGATAACAATTATAGGAAGTAAGTGGGGTCTTTGCAGAAAAAACTTAAGGTTGATTGTTTAGTAGCAATTTTAAAGCACTTTTAGTAGCTAAATGATTAATTCAAGTAAGTGTGATAGATTGATTTGATGTTTATCCACATGTTCATCATATTGCTAAAATAAGTATTCTTCTTACCATTACACTTATCAAAAATTTTGTTATTCATCAGTGATGTTTAAACAGCTATGGAGATCTCAATGAAAAAACCCATATGAAATAACTTGAAAGTTTTATACTAATATGTTTAGTGAACAAGATTTACAAATTGGTAAAGTCATTGTATTAAAAATGAGGCACGAATAATTTGACAAAATTTTAAGAGTTTAGATTTGAATCAAGTAATTTAGATAAATGTCATTAATTTTGTGGTGACTCAAATATAATTACTATCATTTATTTATATATTTTTTGACATGCTTGTTGTTGGAAGTGACATCTCTATTATAAATGATGTTAAAAATGTGCTATCCAAAGAATTCATCATAAAACACCTAGGTGTTTTGGACACTATATTAGGTATAAAGGTGAGTTTCGGTTAGCAATGAATAATCCTTAGTTAAATTCATTAAATCAATAATGTGTTCCAAAAGTGGCGATATAGTGACTGAAAGTGTGTTCTGAAACACCTTATGTTTATGATAAAAGGTTGACACCTAATGATTTTGCAACTATGAGACAGTTAGATCATTCTAAGTTTATAGAAAGTCTCATGTATACAAAAAACTGCACTAGACACTACAAACCGCAAGGCCTATAGCGGCATACTTCTCCCGGCGTTTTCGATAAATGCCGCGATAGAAGTGGAAGATTTTTTTTTTAAAGAAAACATACACTCCATAGCGGCGTTTAGACAAAACGCCGCAATAGGTCCAAACAGTAGCGGCGTGTTACAAATAAACGTCGGGACAACTCCTCTCTATCGTGCGAACACTAATTTAATTTAATTTTTTAAATAAATAAAATAGCTATAACGACGTGCACGCTATATACGCCGGGATAGCATCATTTAAAAAATAAAATAAATACCTATTCCGGCGTTTACGTGACAAACATCGGGATAGATTTTGTAAAATAATTGGTCTAACTTTCTTATATATATTTTTATATTTTAATATATATATATATTTAAATAATATTTTACATGTACATATCACGGAATTTGATTATCGAATTTTATCATGAAGAATGCATGAAATAATTTTGATTCTATATTTATGAAGTTGTTAACATTAATGAATAGGATTATCATTACTATACACAATATTAGTCTATAGTACATAATTTATAATATATATATATATATATATATATATATATTGTTCCTTTTTTATTAAATATTTTATACCTAAGCTCATTACTAACAAAATATTTGTCATGCATACATTTATAAAAAATCTCATTATGTAATTGTAATTTTTTACGATCAGTTACAGTACGTACGTAGTAGTCATCATGTTAGTATTATCTACCAAATAGAGAATAAGCATGATATATACTGCGATATGATAGGATTTTCCATACATTTGCTAACACAACTTGAAGAAGCGGGTTTTGACTCGCGGTTTGCAATATACAGTCATGTATCACTTGTAACTCGATCAATATTTTAAACAGTATAACTAAAAGTAAGCGACACAATTGAAAAGTACACAATCGATCGATATCTTAAAATTACGTAACTTTCCGCTAGACTAGAATTCACCACACACAACCTAGTTATCTCAACTCGTATAAGAAAGTTTCTACTCATCACTTGCAAGATTCATATAGTTTTGTATCGCAAAAAATAAATTTGAGAAATAGTTAATTTTCGAATTTGAAAAGAGTAATTAAATATTATAGAATTTTATAATTTTTTTGACAATATTGAGCTTTGTTCGTTTGTAGATTTATAATTATTAATGAGTAGAACCAATAGAACGCGTATATATATAACTTGTCATTAAAATATAATACACCTATCACGGCGTGTTACTTATAAACTGCCATTATATATTCGACATGTAGCGACGGTTTATAAGTTAAACGCGGTGATAGGCCAATTTTTTGTTTTTTTCACTGAGCCCGCTCTAAAACCCTGCACTTTCCTTTCCCCCCAATTTCCCAAATTTATTAACCTAGTTCTCTGCTCCTCGCCGCTTTCTCATCGAATCCGCTACAACCTTTCTCTCTCCCTCGCCACACGACCCCCTCGACCCCCTCGCCACACGACCCCCTCGACCCCCTCGCCGCACAACCCTCGAGCCGCACGACCCTCGCGCCGGACGACCTTCTGTTTGGCCGTCACCGCCCCTCCTTCTCCTTCACCTCCTCTCATCCATCGCCACCGACGCCCCTCATTAGCAGCCCGTCCCTGGCCGTGGGTGCTTTCTCTCCCTTCGCCGCCGATCTCTTCCACCGGTTCTCTCTCCTTGGGCAAGCACTTTTTTCTTTAATCGGCAAAATTTGGTAATTTATCAATCTTGTTTTTAATATTACACTTGTTTGGGATTGGTTAAGGCGGAGTTTGGAGTTTGGATGAAGAAAATAAACTTGATGTATGTTGTAGAATTTGGGTGGGAAATGACTAGAAATTTGGTGACTAGAAATTAAGGAGAAATATATTTGGTGACTAGAAATGACTAGAAATTTGTAGGCGAGATTCATATCAGATGTTCGATAATTTGTCGATGAGAAAAATGAAAAAGTACCAATTAGAGTTGGAAAGGAGGAGGGGAAGAAGAGTGCTCAGAAGAGAGATCTTTACCCAGTCAAAACCTGAACTTGTTCAGATCTTCATAAACTATCTCATTATCAATAACTAAAAAGCAAATGATACTTAATTAGAGATATTCTTAGTTAGTCTATCAAACATCTATCTTCCTTTATCATCATTAACTAAAGAAGTGATAAAGGAAAAGACATGGCGAATCTTAAGCTAAATTCTTCTCTAAACTTCCACTCTTAAACAATATTAGTTATAATGCATTAGTATATATACATTGGTTTATTTTCCACAAAAAAAAAAAACTATACCCATCAATCCAACCATCTTTCATTATAACTAATCCCTTTACAAACTTAAGTTTTCTCTCATCCATGTGAATAGAGTATAAATGTGAAGACAAGTCTTAATCCATCCAAATATTTGTCTCTTTGCAGGTCCAAAAGATGTAAAAGATGTGTTCATAGCCTTGAAAGATTGTGCAACTGAAGTAAATGCTAGTGACTCAACTATACTACACCAGGTTAAAATGATGCTTTATGTTAGATTAATTTACCTTATGTTGATAAATTCTGTCGGATAGATCATTTGTGCTATCCAGAACGTCATTGCTAAGACAACTCTTTTTATATTTGGATTGCATCATAACTCATCATGGCCATTTAGAGCGAAAGGCCTTGTTTTAGCCAATCTTATCTCTCTCTGATATATGTCTTGCCATATTGCAGATCACTTTTAGCCTTATGTTCACTCTGCTGATTGCTTTCATATCTGATGCTATACACTTGGTTTCGGATAAAACATCAGCAATTTCACATGATGATCCCATTAGACAAGAGTTTCACGAATTTGTAAGGCAACATAAATGTTTTCTCTTTGTCTTTCCTTATGCATTTCATACCATATTTGTAAGGCACATGCCTAACCACAAAATTTTCAAAGCTTTTACTTCATTTCTCTTGACATGTGCCTAAGCTCAATTAGTTGTAGTTCCTAAGCTCAAATCAGTTGAAAGATGGACCGTTATCTTTCAGAAAAATAATAAAGATCCAATTATGAGAACAAATTAGCCTATTTGTAAGAGTTGGTCAAAATTTCTATTTTTGGAGGTCCATGGATAAAAAAATAATATTTTTATAGTAAGATTGTATGTTTCCCAATCCTGTTTTATTTAGGATATGTTTTTGGTTGGTGAAATTTATCAGGTGTGTTTCATACATTTGAAAAGTTGACAAATTTGTACTGTAATGAACACTCATCAGAAAGAACTGGAGCTTCTGTTTGGAAATGAAGATTTGTGGTTATTTATTAGCTTTGCTGGAGAGGATCATACTAATATACACACCCTTGTTGCTTTCCTCAGAGTGCTAAAAACTTTGGTATTCTGATTTGCTTGTAATGTTTGGCTGCATTTAGTCCAGAGTTAAGGGTACATTTCAGTTATTTTGCCTTTTCACACTCAGGCACTTCCTTGCAAATCTACATTAACTAAGAATTTGCATTTAGTCCAGAGTAATGTATATAAGTGTGAAGGTACTTCCTTTCACACTCAGATGGGCTTTTGTGTTTAACTTGTGTAACCAGCGATGTCTTCATTGCAGAATTGTATAATTCCAACATGCCATATATGGAAAGTAACTGTTTGTTATATCAAGTGAATTTCAAAAGCAAATATCAAATTCTGATATGCAGTTTCCTATGACCAGCAAATAGATATGTCAAGCTCATGAGGTAGAATATTATAACATTGCTTCGTCAAAGATCATGAATAAATGAAAAGTTGATACACATATATAACTTTATTTTTGACTCAGCATGATCATGATCCAGAGAAGGAAACAATGAGCTCATTTAAATGCACCAAATGCTGCTGATTTTTCTTCTTCAAAAGAGCTGCTTAAACATAGAGAAAACAATGTTAATATGTTAATCTAACTGGATCAAATGGATAGTTGTGAGGAAATCATTATTACAGGTAATATTTTGTGACTTTGGATAAACGTGACTGTATTTCCTATGTAAAAGTTTAACATATAAGCTTAGTGATTGTGGTTACCATTCATTTCTTGATGAGTAATAATTTACGTTAGTTTTTTTCTCCTGGAATACAAAACACACTATTGCATTATTATCATATATTGCTAAGTATGTATGGTAGGACCGTAGGACCTTATCAGTACCATATGATACTATTTCGATTTAGTGCCAGGCCTATTTGAGTACATCTTGCTCTGAATCTGTAGTTTGATCATACCTTAAATGAATGATTTGATGGAAAGAATCCCTTACCTTAAATGACTGATCTGATAAGTGGTGCCAGCGGTGGTGAAGGTGAAAGTGGTTGAGGAGGAGTTGGTAGGGCACGTGGGGGAGGGGGAGGGGTGGCCGAAGTGGCTGACGGATAATATACCGAAGGAGGTGCTTGATGGGTTGGTGCCGCGGAGCACGGATTCGTATGATAAGCTGGCTAAGGTGGAGTTCATAATCGTTGATATTGTGTTCTTGATTTGTTTGATGATTGTTCGTAGTTTGTGATTTGTCCATATGTTTTGTACATATTTAGATATGTATATAGCTTCTAGTTTGATACTTAGGCCAGAATTGAATTGGACCTAGTAGCTTCTACTTAAGAGTGAGAAGTTGAGTCAGCTGCACTACAAATGCTTCACCACATGCTACATGCACACTTGAGTAAATTTCACTCCAATGATAATCAATTTGTATGACTGTTAGGTTAAAAAAATAAGGGTAGAATCGTACCAGCTCTGAAGGACAGCATCCCATTAGATTTTCAAAATTAAGCGAGTGATCTATTGACTAATATTTTGGATGTTGAAGAAATCACTAGATATCTGTAGCGGTTTTTAACTCCACTTACTGCTACAAATTTTTATTGTCATTATTATAAGATTTGGAGAAAAGAAGGGGCGATAGATGATATCCACATGCTAGTAGATTCACTGTTCTTGTAGGAGTTGTATACTCCAATCTCTCATTCTGATGAACATCTTTTTGACTTTCATATCTGATGTGCTACCATGGAGACTTGGCCGCCTGGAAAAAGTTCATCTCTAGTTTGTCTTCAGAACCGGAGTCTTTTAGTTGAATTGCTTACTAGATGTTTTGGAGTAACATGTGCTATATCTCTCAAGAAATGAACTGCCTTGCATAGTTTTCTTTTGTTTGAACTTGAATCATGGACTGTCTAGTGCAGGTAGGTCAGGGGACATATAGCAATGTGTATAAAGCTCGAGACCGAGAGACCGGAAAGATAGTTGCTTTGAAAAAAGTTTGCTTTGATACTTCTGAAATTGAAAGCATAAGATTCATGGCAAGGGAGATTATGATACTGCAGAAGCTGGATCATCCGAATATCATCAAGCTTGAAGGCCTCGCCACTTCAAGAATGCAGTACAACCTTTACTTGGTCTTTGAATTCATGCAGTCCGACTTAGCAAGAGTTATCTCTCGTCCTGATGGATTGCTTACCGAACCACAGGTCCTCTTTTGCATTATTAGTATTGCTTGCAATTTTTATTCGATGAAGAGATTTGCTCATATGTGTGTTTACTTGGTCAAGTTTTCTTTTCCATTTGCGTTCTGCCTTATGTTCCTTTTTCCGCAACTATTCTTTTCTTACTATTATACAATGGGACAAGTAGGTGTGTAGCTGGCTTAATAGGTTATCATGTTTAGTTGTTTATTAATGTAAAGTTTTGACTGGCTTAATTGGTTATCATGTTTAGAATAAATAGAGCTCTAAGGAGCTCCATCCAAATATATAAAAGAAAAGAAGTCCTAGTACACGAAGTTCTGAGCTAACAGAAAGGTTTAGCTCTTAAAATCAACAAAAGTACATATTAGAATAGCAAAATACAGAACATCAGTACAGAACAGTTGACTAAGGCCTTGTTTTGTTTACATGTTCCAGACATTATTGCAGGAAAGGTTCTACTGTCCAAAAGAGTAAGTTCTGACTACAACTCATTTCACCGTAATGTGTAAGCCTAATGGCAGTTATATATTTCTTCCCTCAGTATATAATCACCAGTCACATACATAGCAGTAAAGATGTTGATCACCTAGTCCACTCCTTATTCGTATCTGCAACCATGTACGATACTAATTTTTTTACAGACTCAACCACACGATCCATTAACTCCTTCATTACCACTTTTATCACTAACCATTCTATCCACTCGCATATACATTGTTTGACTCCGCCACTTCTAGGATACTAACTTTGTAACAAACATACACGCAACACAAAGCATATACCTTATACATTATTATATGTATGGTTAACCACCCAATTTCAAGTGATATAATTTTCATGCCATGATGGAGATATGTGCTATAATCATAATCTGGAACACCACTTTCTTGGAAATATTATTAGGGTGAATTGGAAAAAAAACCCTAAAGTATACTAAATTGATTTCATATGGAAAAAAAACCCCTAAAGTTTCTATGCAATGAAATATAAGCTTCTGTTGTCATATGTGCAGATTTTGTAAACTAAATTGATGATGAAATATTTATGTTTTTTCTACAGGGCCAGCGTATTCCATCGGTTTCCAGTCACACACATACACTAGGGCGAAATAACAATGAAATTGGAAGCAACAGAGGGCCACACGAGGAGACTCCCCTGCTGTAGTTTATCGAATTTGGACTTTTTTTAAAATGTATTGTAGGAATTATATATATGTTTTGTAATAACTAAGTGTTGTACAACATATACATTTGATACTCGTTGTATGACAGTTTATGTGTTACATATTTTGTTTTCTATTGAGTTGTTTTTGTGATGTGACTTTTGGTTCTTGATTATGATGTTATTATTGATTTTAAGATTTAAGCATTTAAATTTAATATGATTACATGTATTTGTAATATGCGATTAATTACTGGTTTTTTCAATTCAAAATTTTATAACAAAATGCCACACAAAAAAAAACTACCTATTGCGGCGTTTACCAAGAAACGCCGCAATAGGTACTACAGCTTGAGTACCCTCTATCGCGGCGCTAGACAAGCGCCGCTGTAGGGTACCAATGTTAGCTATTACTCAGGAGAGCAATCCCGGCGCTTGGAAAAGCGCCGCTATAGCTCTAAATTTTTCAAAACGAAACGTTCCTGTAACGGCGGTTTGGCAGCGCTGTTATAGGTGGACACCCTATAGTGGCGGTGCTCGTAAACACCGCGATAGCCTATATGGCTATAACGATGCACTTTCTAACGACGCTTTTAGCGGCGATTTCAGAAGCGCCGTTATGTGCTATAACGGCGCCAAAAAATGCCGCTATAGCCTTGTAAAAGTGCCGTTATAGCCTATGCAGTTTGTAGTGAGACCAAACCTAACCTTTGAGGTAGGTATGATATGCAGATTCACTAGCAATCCTATTAATACACATTGAAGTGCCCTTAAGAGCATATGTAGTCGTTTGCCATTTACCCAAATTTTGGAAAAAATGAAAAAAGAAACGCTGTAGTCGTTGGCCATTTACCCAAAAATTGAATCTGACATGAACAGTGCTTGGCCAAATATAGCAAACGAAATGGCTTTTGCCAAAATATAGCTCACGAGGGATAATCTTTCGTCCGTTTAATGAGACGAAAGATTATCTTCCGTCTAAGAGGTCGGACGATAAAAGAAACACCGTCCTACAATTGCGCAGCTAAAAATTGATCAGACGAAGGATAATATACCGTCTCTGAATTAAAAAAAAATAAAAAAAATAAAAAAATCGTAAGACGAGACTTAATCCCTCGTCTCTACAATTGCGAATAAGACAAAAGAGTGTGGGACGGTAGATTACCCTTTTAATTTTTTTTTGATTTGTATGATTGCATTTTTATCCTTTTCCACATATTTCCCTATTACTTCATACCAAAGCTTCAGACCAAAGCTTTGTATGATTTTTTTTTACCTTTATTGCTTCAGACCAAAGCTTCATTCAACACCTGTGATCAATTTGTACTCCACTTTTCACGGACAAAACTTAATCTCTCGTCTTTTACAATTTTTTTTAAATAAAGTCAAGTAGACGACACTTAATCCCTCGTCCCACAACGAAAACACGTCAAATTTGGACCCCAATTCTCGGACGGGAGATTATATCCCGTCCAACCTCTTTTAAAAAAAATCCAATAGACGACACAACATCCCCTGTCCGATTCAATTTTTTATTAATTTTTTTCCCTAAAATACCGGACGATAAATAATCCTTCATCTTTCCAAATTAACGTGTACGAAACGTTGCGACGGTACATAATCTTTCGTCTGATATTAAAATAATGTGCTAAAACCCAAATTTTGGCTTCCAACGACTACAATGACAACTCATATATTCTATTTCCATTTGCCATTTACCCAAAATTTAGCTACGAACGACTACAGATGCTCTAAGAGGCTAATGAGATATCTGAGATGTACTCAAGAGTTTGCTTTGTGCTACTCTTTTCATCCTTCAGGATTGAATGAATGATTTGATACATTATAGTGCTCACAAATTAGTTAAAGTCGACAACTGGTGGACATGTGGTTACACTAAGGGGAACATAAGTATTATGGGGATCAAAAGGCAAATAAGAATTTCTCTATCATCCCTGAAATCAGACCTCTATATGTTATCCTCTGAAGGGGAAGAGGCTGAGTGGATTGAAGAACTTGTTGCTGGTCATTCATTGAGAAGTTTGAAGTAAACTATCTAATTTTGTTCAGCGTAATACACTCTATAATTGTAGGATGGCTGAAAGAAGCCTAGTTGAACTTTCTCATAGATAAAGTACAATTGAGACAAAGTATGGCTAATGCTCTTGCTAAAAGACTTGAAAGTGATATAATTAATAAGACTGTGAGAGAAATGAGGTTAAAAGCTATTGGGTCAAAAGCTTTAACATCCTAGTTGTTTTGAATTTAGAATCCAATTGGAGCCATAGAGAAGTTCAAACTTAAGCATCAACTTTAGGCAGTTGACATGCTTTAGATAATTTGAAAAGTTATGTAATATTTTTTTGCTAATATATATAACTCCATTCCAAATGTGATGATGCTATATATTCTCATAACTTACTTAGAATCATCTCATTATTTTAAAAGAAAGTTTGACAACTTGTTGATGTGTTTCCGATATTTAGAATTGTCGTTATATCATTCCAATTTTGATGATATATATCTTTTATGGATTCAAGTTTCATTCAAATTTTGATGATTCAGAATTTAATCATGATTGATTTGAATGTTCTATAATTTCAATATGAAATATAGTATAGTTCTTTTGTAGAAACTATAATAGTTCTTATTCTTTATTTTCTTAAAGAAACTTGATTGTGATACATGCGTTACATTTTTGCTAAGCTAATTTTGAATCGTATTAAGTTCTTTTATGGAACTAGATACTTCATTAAATTCGCTAAAATTTTTAGAGATGTATCTCATGGTATTCTTATTTGCAATATGCTAGCAAAGATGGAGGAGTTGAATCTGTCAACAAAAATTTCAAGATAATGATCTGCTCAAAATGGAAGAGTAAACATAAAGCACATTATAAGGATAAAGTTTTGGTTTATTTCTCTCGAGAATAAATTAGTCACTCTTTCTTGGTAAAACTTCTTTTGAGTTTAATAGTCGTGCGTTCATTGAGCTTAATCGCTAAAATTCTTAGAGATGTATCTCATGATATTCTTGTTTACAATATGCTAGCAATGATTGAGGAGTTGAATCTGTCAACAAAGATTTCAAGATAATGATCTGCTCAAAATGGAAGAGTAAACATAAAGCACATTACAATGATAGAGTTTCAGTTTATTTCTCTCGAGAATAAATTAGTCACTTGCTTGGTAAAACTCCTTTTGAGTTTAATAGTCGTGCATTCATTGAGCTTAAAACTCTTATTTTGATCTTGAAGTTTATTTGCTTTTGGTTGATTTTAAAATTATGACAGATTTCTCCTATTGGTTTAGTCATTGTAAACTATTCTGTTTTGATATGGTGTTGGAACTATTTGATTATTTTGATTTAGTCTCTTTTGAACTATTCAAGTTATAATTGATTTAGTATATGAACTATATTCTCTTGGGATTCAATGTTTATTTGAAATTATTGTGATCTAGTCCACAATATGTGGAACTGATGAGATAACCAGGTATTACCTAATGTATTGAGAATATAGAAGGAGATTGTTGGATATATATATATATATATATATATATATATATATATATATATATATATATATATATTCTCAATATAAATAGAATTTTATTGTGTATAATATTGTATGGGGCAACACATTTTTGCACGTGTTATCTATTAGTTATTGGATCGGGTTAAATGGGTATAAAACTCAGTTTCCAAAACCCAATTTTATCCCATATATACTGGTTTTGTGGTAGTGCTTGAGATTATTCCAATTCTAATAATTAAGGTATAATATCTCAAACAGTAGAGATATTAAAACTTAACCCTAATTTCTCTTTTATTATTATTCGTATAGTTATCAATAGTATAAACTCTTCCATAATTAGTGTGAGGCCATAAGTTTGAAACACTACAACACATGTGCGATTTACCGGTGTATATTCCCCGGCGTTTTACCATTCGCGCCGGGGTAGGGAGTGACCAGGAATGGGGCGTCAGATTGGATGGTTATACACCGGCGACCCCTATAAAATGCCGGGGAATCATGATATTCACCGGCGTTTTCTTTAGAAACGCTGGTGAATGGTATTGTTCACCGGCATTTTAATAACACATGCCGGAGAATATATAGATACATTCACCGGCGTTTGTAATTTCAAACGCCGGTGAATTAACTGAGATAAATCCCTGCGAACCCTAACATTTTGCTCGCTAATTTCCCAAACCCAATTTGGCCGCCTTCGTTTTTCCTCCTCCCTCTCTCTATTTCGCGCGCTTCGCCTCCGTCCCTTCGTCATCTTCGACAGCCCAATTCGATTTTCCTCCTCCCTCTCTCTATTTCGCGGTGAATTTGCGATCGAAAACCACCGCTCGTCGCCCCCTCTCTCTCTTCGGTAATTTCTCTTGATTTCTCTCATTTTCACTGTCAAAGATGCTGAATTCATGCATCTGATTGTCATCTTAGCATGATTTTTTTACCAAAATGGGTTAACTGTCAACTAAGGATGCTAGCTGTATACCAAAATCCTCCAAATCTGTACAAGAATTGGGCGGAACAAACCTTGTGCAAGTTTCTTTTGGAGCCACAAACATCAATGGTTTAGTTGGGATGAAGAATTAATAGAGAAACATATATGCTTAGATACTGGAAATTTTTATTTTCTTTTACTGTTAAAGAAGCTGAATTCATGCATCTGATTGCCATCTTAGCATGATTTTTTTACCAAAATGGGTTCACTGTCAACTAAGGATGCTAGTTGTATACAAAAATCCTCCAAATCTGTACAAGAATTGGGCGGAACAAACCTTGTGCAGGTTTCTTTTGGAGCCACAAACATCATGATTTAGTTGGGATGAAGAATTAATAGAGAAACATATATGCTTAGATACTGGAAATTTTCATTTTCTTTTAATGTTAAAGAAGCTGAATTCGTGCATTTGATTGCCATCTTAGCATGATTTTTTTACCAAAATGGGTTCACTGTCAACTAAGGATGATGTATGTATACCAAAATCCTCCAAATCTGTACAAGAATTTGGCGGAACAAACCTTGTGCAGGTTTATTTTGGAGCCACAAACATCAACGGTTTAGTTGGGATGAAGAATTAATAGAGAAACATATATGCTTAGATACTGGAAATTTTTATTTTCTTTTACTGTTAAAGAAGCTGAATTCATGCATCTGATTGCCTTCTTAGCATGATTTTTTTACCAAAATGGGTTGACTGTCATCTAAGTATGCTAGCTGTATACCAAAATCCTCCAAATCTGTACAAGAATTGGGCTGAACAAACCTTGTGCAGGTTTCTTTTGGAGCCACAAACATCAATAATTTAGTTGGGAGGAAGAATTAATAGACAAACATATATGCTTAGACACTGGAAATTTTCATTTTCTTTTACTGTTAAAGAAGCTGAATTCATGCATCTGTTTGTCATCTAAGGATGCTAGCTGTATACCAAAATTCTCCAAATCTGTACAAGAATTGGGCTGAACAAACCTTGTGCAGGTTTCTTTTGGAGCTACAAACATCAATGATTTAGTTGGGATGAAGAATTAATAGAGAAACATATTAGTAGCCATATTAGTTTCTTTTGTGCAGGTTTATTATTATTATTATTATTATTTTGGGATATTTAACTGATTATTAGTAGCCATGAACAGAATAGTTCATGAGTCATCAGATCTTCTTGTTACCGTATTTACAGCACGATGCCCTTGTTATTCGTCCGATTCCTCTTCCTCAGCAAATACCCTTTACCATCATCATCTCCTTGAATGGAAAGCCAAATACAGGGGAGACTATAGTCGAATAGATATTAGACTTGAACACAAGGTGTGCGATAAAATACCACTAAGGTGGTTGTGATAATTTCCACAAAGGTAATTTAGGGTTATGTGAATATAGTAGATTGTATTAAGATTTAATTATTTTTTTATACATTTTTGGAACCATGATTTCTTTATTTTACAGTTAATTGTTATATCGTTTATTTATTTGCAGCTAGGGATGGTTTTAAAAAAGGTGAAATTAAATATATAAAATGCCTTTTACTATCAATACTATTTAATATGTCAAATTTCAATTTCAGATTGTGTGCTATTGTTATAATGGATAGAAGTTGGATTAGTAAACCACGATTATCCAAGGAGTACCATGATGGTATTAAAGATTTTATTATCTTTGCCAAACGACATTCCCGTGATCCCAACCTAATCCATTGTCCATGCCTCCGGTGTACAAATTGTAATTTGAGGACATGTGACGTAGTACATACACATTTGGTTGTCAACGGTTTTCTTCAAGGGTACACCCGGTGGTTTTATCATGGAGAGGATCATACGTCAGCTTCTGTTCATCCGGTTGTATTAGAAAATGAAGATGAGCCCTTAGTGAACAAAGACTTAAGTGTTCCCGATGAGATGCATGCTTTGTTGCAAGACGCCTTGGAGATTCATAATGTTTCTTTCCACACCAATAATCCAACAACCCAAGTTCATAATGAGTCAACAGAAACATCACACATTGGTGGTGGTGTGGACGAGGAAATGCCTGACCCTGCCCCTGAAAATAATAAACAGCAAGAATCCTTCGCTAAGTTGCTTGAAGATGCTAGTACTCCGCTGTACCGCGATTGCACCAAATTCTCTAAATTCTCATTCATTATCAGACTATTTCAGATTAAATGTTTAAACGGGTGGTCTGCTAAGTCCTTCAGTATGCTACTTGAACTGTTGAATGAAGCATTTCCAGAAATCTGTATTCCAAACTCAGCCTATAAAATCAAAAAATTCCTAAGTTCTTTCGATCTAGGATATGAGAAGATAGCAGCATGTCCAAATGACTGTATGCTTTTCACGGGAGGTAAGAAAAGTCTGGAGAATTGCGAAGTCTGTGGTTCTTCGAAATGGACAGAAACACCAAATCAAGACGATCAAGCCAGTGGATCTACTAAGCGAAGTAGGAGAAAGAAGCCTGCCAAAATACTGCGTTACTTTCCTCTGATTCCTAGGATACAAAGGTTGTTTATGTTTACGAAAACTTCTTCTGATATGAAATGGCATGCTGAAGGTCGCACTAATGATGGGATTCTTAGACATCCTGCTGATTCTCAATCTTGGAAAAATTTGATGAAAGATATCCCGATTTTGCGGAAGATCCTCGAAATGTGAGACTTGGACTAGCTAGTGATGGTGTAGAACCCTGTATTTTTAAAATATTATTTTTAAAGGTTTATAAATAACTAAAATGATTTTTGGAGAATTTATGAATATTTTCAGAAAAATTTATCTTTTTACACGTGCAAAACACGTGCAAATACTTTCTTGAGAAGTTTGAAAGTCAATTTTTCTTCATGAAAAATCATTATTTAATATTTGGGATTTATTTATAATTTTTCTAGATATTTCTAAAATTAATTGGAACTATTTGCAAATTTTGAGAAAAGAAGGACCTTTTTGCAAATTTGTCATTTTTAGGGGTTAAAATGCAAAATGTATTTTCTGGACATTTTGAACAGTACCGGTTGAGATTAATGATTATATTTTTCTTTTAAATCCTATTTTAAATGAATTTTATTGAATTTCCAAGAATAGAGCTATATATATGAAGTTGTATTTTGAAGGGATTATTTTGCAAAAGTGGGTAAAACCCTAAACTCTTATCCTGGATATTTAAAAGGAATTTGCAGCCGTCATTTGCTGCACAATATAGATTTTTGTGATTTGTTTTGGAAGAGCAAGAGGAAGTTTTGGATCTCACAAAGGAGAGACTTTATATTTGGATCTCGTTGTTTCTAAAGGTGAGTGACATGTTGTTTTGCTTTATGTATATTTTATGTGAGTGATTGTTTTGTTTTATTTTGTTTTGTGAGTAATACGAAATTTGTTTTGTGGTTTGATTTATGTGAACGATTGTTGTGTTGTTTGTATGGCATGTATGTTATTTAGTATTTTGCATGAGAACGATGCAAAGGTTGTTGTTTGTATCATGTATGTGAAATCTAAGAATGTTGAGTAGATCTTGGTTCATAAAATTGTATTGCTAGAAAGCATGTTTAAGATTTGAGTATGGTTATGATCGGATGGGTGAGCATCTGGATCTTGTGTTTACAAATCAGATCTTGGTTATGAGTTGTGAAAGAAATTCAGTATTGAGAAATCCTAATGGAAGAATTAGGAATTTAGAACATGAGAACTTGAGTTTTGAGATATTGGATGTTTTGAGTAATGTATCCGATCTGAGAATACTTTGAGACGGTCGTTTTTATTGAAATACAAATTATTTTAGTACACAATGATTTCTTTTGGTAAACTCTAATTTTGATTATCATGAACAACCAAAACTATGCAGACTGTAGGCCGACAGTCGACTGGCAGACCTATCAGTCGACTGGCACAACCCAGCTGCTGTATCTTTAGTTTTCTTGAAAATCCGTTCTGGACAGTCGACTTAGACCCTTTTCAGTCGACTGGTACACTTAGAATTTATTTTTCAAAGTTATCGTAGATTTTTCTCTGGTAAGTCGACTTATGACCTTTTAAGTCGACTTATATTCTCTTTTAAGTCGACTTATGACTTTGCAAGTCGACTTATAACACTTAGAATATTTTCTTAAAGATTTCTGGAATTTCTCTCTGGTAAGTCGACTTATGTTTTCATAAGTCAACTTATGATCTGGTAAGTCGACTTATGTTTTTATAAGTCAACTTATGATCTGGTAAGTCGACTTATGACTTTTATAAGTCAACTTATATTACTTAACTTATTTTCTTAAAATCATGGATATTTTTCCCTCTGGACAGTCGACTTACTACAGTAATAAGTCGACTGGTACTGATGAGTTTTCATAAACTTGAATGTTCTTTGAATGATTGGTCTTCAGATATTTTAGCCTATACTTTGTCTTTTGTTAAGCATATGATTTTAAGATATTCAGTTGAGCTATTTATGGTGGAAAGTTGGTTTAGACATTTGAGTTTGAGTCTCTAGAGGATGTGTGTGACCCTAGTATACCGGCGTTGAGTTATTTTGTTGAGGCCTGTTGAGGCATTTTAGTTGTTCAGTTTTGAGTTAAGTCCGGTAGGGTACACCAACTCTAGGAGATTCGTTGAGTAATTAAGTAACCCAAAAATGATAAGGACAGGCACTAATGGTGATATGATGAACGGGAACATGAGTTATGTACCTCAGTATGGCTTTCGGCGTGGGATTTAATCTCCGGAATTATCACGGTAGATTACTTGTGGTGTGGGATATATCTCCGGAATTATCACGGTGGATTACTTGTGGTGTGGGATTTATCTCCGGAATTATCACGGTAATTACTTGTGGTGTGGGATTGATCTCCGGAATTATCGGAGTCGAGGCGACGCACATGTGGTATTCGTGTGATGATGTGTCATTGTTTCGGTGTGGGATGGTCTCCGGAATTATCCAGGTAAGCTACCTGCAGTGTGGGATTCATCTCCGAAATTATCGGGTATTGACTAATACTCATAGTTTATTTTTATCTCGTAGTAGTCATCGTGATAGGATTAGTTGCATAGCGGGGGATTGAACCCTATGAAGTGAAGACGTTAAGGGCTTGTACCGAACCTATGTAGAGTGGGATGCATAGACTTCGACAAGTACGCATTAAAGAATCCGCATATAGAATTTGTGTTTTCTTGACTCGGTTTTATGCATGTGGTTTTTCTATTTTCTACACTTGACACTTAGTTTAGTACCACTTGTTGTTTACATTTCTTGCTACTTCATATTTTATGTATTTTGGTTTATTACATGTTGTTTAAGAATCTTTGCTTAATGTTTATTTATGTTGTCTGTTTGCTTTTATGTCACTCACACCATTTATGGCTGACCCCTTTAGTTTTGGGGGTTAGGGATCATCTCTAGCCTCATGTGTTGCAAGTTGTTGCTTAGAGTTTGGAGGTGTGGATGCTTGAGTTAGTTTTGAGATAAATTGATTTAATGGAGTTTGTGTAAATTTGTAAGAACAGTGTTGTAATAAGACTGTGTCGTGAATAAAAGAAAATTATGATTTGAGATATTTTAAATTCCGCTGTGCTATGTAAATGATTATTGTAATAAAAGTTGAAAATTTCATTGGTGTTGGTTGTGTTTAATGTTACATTGAAGTTGATGCTGGGATTGTGCCACGTATTTTCTAAGATATCATATTAGAAATTCAGGGCGCTACAGATGGTTTCAACCCTTTTAGGCAAATGAGTAGTACATACAGCATATGGCCTGCTGTGTTAATATTATGCAATTTGCCGTCTTGGAAATGCATGAAGCAATCCTCATTTATTTTGTCCATGATAGTTCCTGGACCGAAAGGTCCTGGAAATGATATAGATGTGTACCTACAGCCGTTAATAAATGAACTTCAGAAATTGTGGGTGGGTGTTCCAACCTATGATGCTGTAGCTAAAGAAACATTTTCTCTTCGGGTCGTGTTGTCTTGGACAATCAATGATTTTCCAGCATATGCAAATTTATCTGGATATAGCACTAAAGGACGTTATGCATGTCTTTGTTGTGCTGACCAAACTAGTTCAAGGTGGTTGTACAATGGCAGAAAGTTTTGCTATATGGGTCATAGGAGATGGTTGTCTGGCACACATATATTTCGGGCAGAGACAGCGACATTTGATGGTACCGACGAGTGAGAACATGCTCCTGGAGCTTCTTTTGGGTCAGATATTTTGAGGCGGGTAGATGGTCATCAGTTCAAATATGGAAAAGAACCACAAGTCAGCAAAAAGGGCAAGAAAAGGGCAAGGCCGGAGCAAGGTGAGGAGACCGATCTATGTAGCGAAGATGAGGATCAGAACATGACGAGTTTAGGTGCATGGAAGAAGAAGAGTATTTTCTTCAAGCTGCCGTATTGGGAATTCAACTTATTGCGGCATAATTTAGATGTGATGCATATCGAAAAAAATATTGGTGAAAATTGTATAGGAACAGTTATGGGAGATGACCGGAAGACAAAGGACAATCTCAAGAGCCGACTTGATTTGAAGTCAATGGGCATCCGACATGAGTTGCACCCAGAGGAATTACCGAACGGGAAAGTACTCCTACCTCCTGCAATCTATTCAATGTCAAAATCGGAGTTGGAATTGTTTTGCAAAGTTCTACTGGAACTTAAAGTTCCTGATGGCTATTCTTCTAACATAGCAAGATGTGTCAACTTTAAAGAGAAGATGCTTCAGGGTCTAAAGTCACACGACTACCACGTCCTAATGCAGGATCTCCTTCTTGTGGCCCTAAGGTCTTCAATGTGTGAGCAAATCACTACTGTCTTGAAAGATCTTTGTAGCATATATAAAGGTATTTGCTCAAGAATGCTTCGTGTTGAAGATATTGACCAATTGGAGTAGCGGGCGGCATTGACACTTAGTAAAATGGAGATGATATTTCCACCATCGTTCTTCACTATAATGATTCACTTGATAATCCACCTTGCTGGTGAAGCCAGAATCGGCGGTCCTGTTCACTATCGATGGATGTACCCCATTGAGAGGTAAAATAATTCATGCATCTTACAAAACAGAATTTTCAAAAACTCATTTCTTTTAATCCCCTACTCCGCTCTAATTCATTAATTATACATGTTAAGGTACCTATACCGGCTCAAGGGTTATGTTAAAAATAGAGCATATCCTGAAGGGTCAATAGCTCAGGGATATCTATCAGAGGAGAGTTCACATTTTTGTTCCAGGTATCTGCAAGGTGTAGAGATATCTTTGACTAGACCAAGGATAAATCCAGACATTTCCAATCTTGATGGTGCTAAATATCTTTTTGATACCGCTGGCACTACTATTGGTAAAGTTGATGCATTTGAGCTAGATAACTTAACGTGGGAACAGGCACATCGATATGTGCTAGACCACCATGCATCAGTGGAACCATTTCGAAAGTAAGTTGCTTTTGAATTTAAATCGAATATAGTGAAAACCGCAGAGTTCGATATTAACTTACTTTTGTTATTCCTTATTTCAATTGCATGTATTTTAGCGAATTTTTCAGGGACATCAAACGAAGGGCTAGACCAAGAAGACTACCACCACGTGAACAAAACAAGTTGATGAATGAAAAATTTCATAAGTGGTTTGAATCTCATGTAGGTGAATTAAGAAAATGCAAGTTAATCTTCATTATATCTACATTATCCATGGTGCTGATACGATTTGCGCAAAATTAATAGGTACATTCTTTGGGTCCTGAAGGAGTGTCATATGAAATACAAGTACTTGCCAAAGGTCTCTATAAGATGGCCAAAAGATACGGAGGATACATATTCAATGGCTTTAGATTTCGTACTAAAGATCGTGAATGTAATTTGAAGTCTCAAAATAGTGGAATGGTAGTGACTTCTAAGACTAGAAGTTATGCTTCCAAGTCGGACACGAGGCCGGTAGATGGAGATCTCGACTACTATGGAGTGCTCACGGATATCATTGAGTTGAACTATTTTGGTCATTTTCGTGTTGTCTTATTTCGTGGGGATTGGGCTGAGTTTGATAGGAATTTTGCTAATAACAAGGATAAGTTAGGCTTCACAGTTGTAAACTTCTCAAAATTGATTCACATCGGTACACACATTAGCCACGAACCATTTGTGTTCCCATCCCAAGTGCAACAAGTGTTCTACATTGAAGATCCAACCCTGCCAAAATCGTATGTGGCTTTCGTTATGCAACCAAGAGATGTATTCCAACTGGGCGATACTTCAGAAGATGAAGACGGTGAAGTCATGAACAGTTACATTGCTTCTGAGTTTCCTATGTTTGATGTAAACACAACCGACGGTGAAATTTGCGGGACTTGGCTCCGCAAGGATGGAGAAGAGGGCGATGTATTGGAAGATGTCGTATTGTAGTTTACTTGATTTTCATAGCTCAATATTATATGTCCTGTAATTTTCGTGTCTTAAATCTTGTTGTAATATTATATCTTGTAATTTCGAACATGTTGTATGTGAATTTAATAATTGGTTTAATTATCTTTCTATTTTCTACTGCTTGGTGTCATTTACATTAAACTATGTTTAGTGTCATTTGCATAAAACTATCATTGTAGTTGAATTTGTTACAAATCTCACTTTTTTAATTTTTTGTAATTATGTTGGTTTGTTAATCCTAGATAATAGTGGCAGTCAAACAGAGGAGGGGGAGGGTAGCACGCCGCCCACTGTCAAAAAACATCGAGGGCGAACTAAGATGACGGGCATATGGAAACTTAAGAATGACGAAAGGATTGTGGTGGAGGAAAACGGTGTCGGGCAATCGGTTGGTGATAATGCAAGCAAATTCTCATCCTTTATTGGGGTAATAGCAAGGAACCCACAGATAATTCCTCCGGTAAGTCTTTAAATTGGTAATTTTGAAGATATTATAATTTTGAATGCATGAAAGACACATATTAGTGTTTGTGAGTCTGCATTGTGGTTGTCGTCTAGTGGCTGTCGTCTATGTTTCTTAATTGGGCTGTGATTAGAAAGGAAGGGCTCGAGTGGAGATCTGGAAACCCATATAGATACATCTCGTTTATTATAATCTATTATTATTGTTGGACCAACCCCCTCTTGCTGTGTGCGTGTGTTGAAGAGAAAGAAGGGATGAGAGAGAGTTGAGGAAAATGCCGCTATGTTAGCCTGGTGTATCCTCATTCTCTACCATTCCTCTTTCTAGCTCCATTTATGGCTTCTATATTAAATTGGTTTCCTTCCACGATGACAGTTCCGTAAAACTACACTTGATATGAGCCCTGTTCTTATTGTTCTTCAATAAAATTGAGAGTTTTGGTGATCCAACTAGTGATCATAGCTGCACCCCACTGCATACTCACAAACACTAATACGTGTCGTTCATGCATTCTATGACCAACCCCACTTTGGCATATAGCATGCTTAGATGACATTCTATGACCTACACACAAGGTTTGTTCCGCCCAATTCTTGTACAGATTTGCAGGATTTTGGTATACAGCTAGCATCCTTAGTTGACAGTGAACCCATTTTGGTAAAAAATCATGCTAAGATGACAATCAGATGCATGAATTCAGCTTCTTTAACAGTAAAAGAAAATAAAAATTTGCAGTATCTAAGCATATATGTTTCTCTATTAATTCTTCATCCCAACTAAATCATTGATGTTTCTGGCTCCAAAAGAAACCTGCACAAGGTTTGTTCTGACCAATTCTTGTATAGATGTTGGGAATTCTGAAGTTTTTAGATCCAGGATCACAAATTTTGATTGGGCTGTGATTGGATTTTTTAGTGACTGTCAACAAGTGTTCTTAATTGGGCTGTGATTAGAAAGAGATGGCTCGAGTGGAGATCTGGAAACCCATA
The DNA here is from genome assembly GCA_017893485.1 of Hemerocallis citrina. Classification (NCBI taxonomy): domain Eukaryota; kingdom Viridiplantae; phylum Streptophyta; class Magnoliopsida; order Asparagales; family Asphodelaceae; genus Hemerocallis; species Hemerocallis citrina. The sequence goes on from CM030360.1 coordinate 295,060,830, forward strand.
TTGAGACATCTCGTTCATAATAATTTATTATTATTGTTGTTCTTGTCGCTCTTGCTGTTGTTGCTGATGTCTCTTTATGTGCGTTTGCTGAAGAGAAAGCAGGGATGAGAGAGAGATGAGGAAAATGCTGCTATGTTAGCCTGGTGTATCCTCATTCTCTACCATTCCTCTTTCTGGCTTCTATATTTGGTTTCCTTCCACGATGACAGGTCCTTAAAACTACACTTGATATGAGCCCTATTCTTATTTTTCTTCAATAAAAATGGGAGTTTTGGTTATCCAACAAACATGTACCCGCATACTTCCAAATGGCATTTTTTTTTAAAAGTCGGGCTCCGAAGAATCGATCTATGACTAGAATCTCCATTCAAAGCCCAATCAAAATTTGTCATCCTGGATCTAAAATCTTCTTTGAGCCACAAACATCATGATTTAGTTGGGATGAAGAATTAATAGAGAAACATATATGCTTAGATACTGGAAATTTTCATTTTCTTTTACTGTTAAAGAAGCTGAATTCATGCATTTGATTGCCATCTTAGCATGATTTTTTTACCAAAATGGGTTCACTGTCAACTAAGGATGTTGTATGTATACCAAAATCCTCCAAATCTGTACAAGAATTGGGCTGAACAAACCTTGTGCAGGTTTATTTTGGAGCCACAAACATCAATGGTTTAGTTGGGATGAAGAATTAATAGAGAAACATATATGCTTAGATACTGGAAATTTTCATTTCCTTTTACTGTTAAAGAAGCTGAATTCATGCATCTGATTGCCTTCTTAGCATGATTTTTTTTACCAAAATGGGTTGATTGTCAACTAAGGATGCTGTATGTATACCAAAACCCTCCAAATCTGTACAAGAATTGGGCGGAACAAACCTTTTGCAGGTTTCTTTTGGAGCCACAAACATCAATGGTTTAGTTGGGATGAAGAATTAATAGAGAAACATATATGCTTAGATACTGGAAATTTTTATTTTCTTTTACTGTTGAAGAAGCTGAATTCATGCATCTGACTGCCATCTTAGCATGATTTTTTTACCAAAATGGGTTCACTGTCAACTAAGGATGCTGTATGTATACCAAAATCCTCCAAATCTGTACAAGAATTGGGGTGAACAAACCTTGTGCAGGTTTCTTTTGGAGCCACAAACATCAATGGTTTAGTTGGGATGAAGAATTAATAGAGAAACATATATGCTTAGATACTGGAAATTTTTATTTTCTTTTACTGTTAAAGAAGCTGAATTCATGCATCTGATTGTCATCTTAGCATGATTTTTTTACCAAAATGGGTTAACTGTCAACTAAGGATGCTGTATGTATACCAAAATCCTCCAAATCTGTACAAGAATTGCGCTGAACAAACCTTATGCAGGTTTCTTTTGGAGCCACAAACATCAATGGTTTAGTTGGGATGAAGAATTAATAGAGAAACATATATGCTTAGATACTGGAAATTTTCATTTTCTTTTACTGTTAAAGAAACTGAATTCATGCATCTGATTGTCATCTTAGCATGATTTTTTTACCAAAATGGTTTCACGGTCAACTAAGGATGCTGTATGTATACCAAAATCCTCCAAATCTGTACAAGAATTGGGGTGAACAAACCTTGTGCAGGTTTCTTTTGGAGCCACAAACATCAATGATTTAGTTGGGATGAAGAATTAATAGACAAACATATATGCTTAGATACTGGAAATTTTTATTTTCTTTTACTGTTAAAGAAGCTGAATTCATGCATCTGATTGTCATCTTAGCATGATTTTTTAACCAAAATGGGTTAACTGTCAACTAAGGATGCTGTATGTATACCAAAATCCTCCAAATCTGTACAAGAATTGGGCTGAACAAACATTGTGCAGGTGTTTTTGGAGCCACAAACATCAATGGTTTAGTTGGGATGAAGAATTAATAGAGAAACATATATGCTTAGATACTGAAAATTTTCATTTTCTTTTACTGTTAAAGAAGCTGAATTCATGCATCTGATTGCCATCTTAGCATGATTTTTTTACCAAAATGGGTTCACTGTCAACTGAGGATGCTGTATGTATACCAAAATCCTCCAAATCTGTACAAGAATTGGGCTGAACAAACCTTGTGCAGGTTTCTTTTGGAGCCACAAACATCATGATTTAGTTGGGATGAAGAATTAATAGAGAAACATATATGCTTAGATACTGGAAATTTTCATTTCCTTTTACTGTTAAAGAAGCTGAATTCATGCATCTGATTGCCTTCTTAGCATGATTTTTTTTACCAAAATGGGTTGACTGTCAACTAAGGATGCTGTATGTATACCAAAACCCTCCAAATCTGTACAAGAATTGGGCGGAACAAACCTTGTGCAGGTTTCTTTTGGAGCCACAAACATCAATGGTTTAGTTGGGATGAAGAATTAATAGAGAAACATATATGCTTAGATACTGGAAATTTTTATTTTCTTTTACTGTTGAAGAAGCTGAATTCATGCATCTGACTGCCATCTTAGCATGATTTTTTTACCAAAATGGGTTCACTGTCAACTAAGGATGCTGTATGTATACCAAAATCCTCCAAATCTGTACAAGAATTGGGGTGAACAAACCTTGTGCAGGTTTCTTTTGGAGCCACAAACATCAATGGTTTAGTTGGGATGAAGAATTAATAGAGAAACATATATGCTTAGATACTGGAAATTTTTATTTTCTTTTACTGTTAAAGAAGCTGAATTCATGCATCTGATTGTCATCTTAGCATGATTTTTTTACCAAAATGGGTTAACTGTCAACTAAGGATGCTGTATGTATACCAAAATCCTCCAAATCTGTACAAGAATTGCGCTGAACAAACCTTATGCAGGTTTCTTTTGGAGCCACAAACATCAATGGTTTAGTTGGGATGAAGAATTAATAGAGAAACATATATGCTTAGATACTGGAAATTTTCATTTTCTTTTACTGTTAAAGAAACTGAATTCATGCATCTGATTGTCATCTTAGCATGATTTTTTTACCAAAATGGTTTCACGGTCAACTAAGGATGCTGTATGTATACCAAAATCCTCCAAATCTGTACAAGAATTGGGGTGAACAAACCTTGTGCAGGTTTCTTTTGGAGCCACAAACATCAATGATTTAGTTGGGATGAAGAATTAATAGACAAACATATATGCTTAGATACTGGAAATTTTTATTTTCTTTTACTGTTAAAGAAGCTGAATTCATGCATCTGATTGTCATCTTAGCATGATTTTTTAACCAAAATGGGTTAACTGTCAACTAAGGATGCTGTATGTATACCAAAATCCTCCAAATCTGTACAAGAATTGGGCTGAACAAACATTGTGCAGGTGTTTTTGGAGCCACAAACATCAATGGTTTAGTTGGGATGAAGAATTAATAGAGAAACATATATGCTTAGATACTGAAAATTTTCATTTTCTTTTACTGTTAAAGAAGCTGAATTCATGCATCTGATTGCCATCTTAGCATGATTTTTTTACCAAAATGGGTTCACTGTCAACTGAGGATGCTGTATGCATACCAAAATCCTCCAAATCTGTACAAGAATTGGGCTGAACAAACCTTGTGCAGGTTTCTTTTGGAGCCACAAACATCATGATTTAGTTGGGATGAAGAATTAATAGAGAAACATATATGCTTAGATACTGGAAATTTTCATTTTCTTTTACTGTTAAAGAAACTGAATTCATGCATCTGATTGCCATCTTAGCATGATTTTTTTACCAAAATGGGTTGACTATCATCTAAGTATGCTCGCTGTATACCAAAATCCTCCAAATCTGTACAAGAATTGGGCTGAACAAACCTTGTGCAGGTTTCTTTTGGAGCCACAAACATCAATGATTTAGTTGGGATGAAGAATTAATAGACAAACATATATGCTTAGATACTGGAAATTTTCATTTTCTTTTACTGTTAAAGAAGCTGAATTCGTGCATCTGAAGATTTAAGATCCAGGATGGCAAATTTTGATTGGGCTGTGATTGGATTGTTTAGTGGCTGTCGTCTATGTTCTTAATTGGGCTGTGATTAGAAAGAGAGGGCTCGAGTGGAGATCTGGAAACCCATATAGAGACATCTCGTTTATAATAATTTATTATTATTGTTGTTCTTATCGCTCTTGCTGTTGTTGCTGATGTCTCTTTGTGTGCGTGTGCTGAAGGGAAAGAAGGGATGAGAGAGAGATGAGGAAAATGCTGCTATGTTAGCCTGGTGTATCCTTATTCTCTACCATTTTCTGTTTTCATTTCTGGCTTCTATATTTGGTTTCCTTCCACGATGACAGTTCCTTAAAACTACACTTGATATGAGTCTCTTCTTATTTTTCTTATTTTTCTTATATTTGATTTCCTTCCACGATGACAGTTTCATGGATTGTCTGAACAATCCATAAAAGACATGCTCGGATACTGGATTTTCATTTGTCTTACTGTTTTAGATACTGGATATTCTCAATCAGAGGAGAATATAAAGGTTTCAAGTTAGATACTTGATTTTTATTTGTTTTTCTGTTTTAGATATATTCAAAAACAAAATTAAGTAATAGCTTTTTAGCACTGCAATATAATTATTTTACCTCTCTATATATCATTAACAATTTCATTTGCAATTGGCACTTTGATCTTAGAATTTATGAATTGGGTAGATCTTTTTGCAAGTTCAAAAAATATGTATATTCTGTATTGTGGTCTACTGTTGAACTAAATTTATTTTTTTTCATAGAGCGGTCACCCAGATGAAGGAAATTCTGATGATCAACATTGAAGCTACTCGAGGGGTATGAATCTATGGTCGGCCTACTCTAGTTGTTGTTGTTATGTTGTCCTTATTGTTGTTATGTTCTGAATTGTTGTTTTAAGTAATTGTTGAGATATTTGGGATGTTAATTACTGTATTTGTTAATTATGACACTGTGTTAATTATGCAGTGAATTTGAACGATTAATGGACTATGTGTGAAACTTTATTATCTTTAACTCTTGTGTTTGGTTGTGATTTGAGCATTAATATGCCTGAAATTGGTTGAATCAGTTGTGAATTAGTTTACAGGTTTTTTTAAATGAAATTGTGAATTGAAATCGAATGGAAAATTGGAGCAGGAAAAACAAACGGGCATACACCAGCGTTTCATAGAACGCCGGTGTATCTAATTGTTTGGTTGAAAATTTCGTTAGAGAGGCGTTTCCACGCACGCCGGTGTACCCATATATCTATAGCGGCGTGTCATAAAACGCCGGTGAATATCTATATACCGGCGTTCTATAACACGCCGGTGATTGTAATTAGGGAAAGAAGGGCGCTCAGAAACAAGCATACACCGGCGTTCTATGACCGCCGGTAAATATTGGACATACACCGGCGTTTCTACAATCGCCGGTGAAAGATATATACCGGCGGTATGTGACCGCTGGTGAATGTATATTGGGGGAAAGAACGACACTCAGAAATTCGCATATACCGGCGTTTGTCCCCTTCGGATGTGATTCACCTTAGGAATTGCTACTACAGTTTCAAAGAAGGCCTGGCCGCCGGTGTATTTTCAAGATATACAAGCGTCTAGTAGAAACGCCAGTGAATACACCTATCTTTCCGCAACGCTCGTTTCGGCGGCATTTGTACCGGTGTTTATAAAAACGTCGGTGAATGTTTTACCGGCGTAAAAAACCGCCGGTGTAGGTCTAAAAAAACGTCGGCGAATAGCTTCTGTGTTGTAGTGAAATGATAATATGTTGAAGTTTTCTTTGTTGAAAGAACTCTAAAACATTGTTTCAAGTTTGTTAACACCTCTAATTATCTGAACGAGAAAATTACTTAGTTTAGAATGATTAACATCGCTCTATGGGGACTCTGTCTCAATGCGTTAAAATATGTATATCTACAAAAAGTAAAGTGGTTTTGCAGTTTTTTTGTATCGAGGACATAAGCAAATTGTAGAAATACCAGTACAGTAAAGTAGACATAAAAAACATAAAAACAAAGCAATCAACCAACAAACCGAAGCATCCAAGCAGCATAATTGGCGAGCAGATTAACTCTCCTCAAGTGACTTGTAGACGGAGCCTCACATAGTCTTCTCTATCCAGCATCTCACCAAAGCAGTCTTGAAGATATTCTCGCAAAAAATAAAATCATACAGTCACAAAGCATCATGCTCTAGTCAGATCATGGGTGTTTTTTTAAACAAGGCAGTAGAGGTTTCTCGAACAGTTAGGGGAAGAACTAGCTTCACAGACATAGCTTTTGTTGCGTTAGTTGCTTTCCTTGCCGCTCCAAGGCAGTCACACCTTTGCATAAGAGTTCTCACTTCCCTATTAGAGCGATCCTATTCATATTTTGACCCTTATCTTTATAAGATGGAACTCTATCCGCTTTCAAAAGGTACCTCTCTGTGTTAAAACAGGCATGTGTGCTGATCCTATAGATCGTATAGTATAGAAAGAGTCTCAATAGCAGAGGATTAGCCATTTTCGTTAGAACTTTTCGAGTTCGAGATACTATTGCTGTCGAATCTGTAAATTGTATTCAAGGTTAAAGAGGTCTACTGGAGAGTTAAAAAATACGAAGTTCCCTCCAGCAAAGCAATGACTTTTCGTAAAAAGTCGATCGTCTGCTGGGATAAGTTCTTATTCATTCCGCTTTTCCAAACAAAGCGAAGCGAATGGGGCGACTCATAGCACCATTTCCAATGACCAAACTATAAATCAGCAAAACCTAAAGTTATTTCACGTTCCCGTTCCAGTTTACCTACTACTACGTCCAATGCCCTCGATCTGTCCAAAGGATTATTTCTCTTTCGTGGCATAGAGGTGACTCTTCCTTAATACCATAAAAACGGTCCAAAGGTTCATGACCCGATAGGCGACCGTATGGGAAGCTCGAAGAGCTTTCCTTTTATGCTTCCCTACGTGGAAAATGAATCAAACCACTCTTCCTGCAGGTATTATAAATGGTTCTTGTTTCTATTTGTATAGCATAAAAATAATTCATTGGGAGGGCTATGAGCAAGCTGAAGGAAGTGGGACAAATGTCATTTCTATAGTATAGGATTCAATGTTCAAGGGCTCAGTAGAGAAGCAAAGTCAGTTTGTTAGCGCCTTCCGGAGTTTTATATCCCATCTCATGACAAGAGTTCACAGGTTAAGACTCCTCATCCTGCATTAACAACTTGAACTGTTCAACGAGAAAGTAAGCGAGAAAGTAAGCAAGAAAGTGCGCGTGGTTTGTTGTTGATGGGCCGGGCAACTGCAAAATTGTGATTTTCACCAGGAGGTTCCCAAGATGCTCAATGAGATCATACCCCTCTTCTTCTTCCATCGTTGTGGCCTCCCCGTCGTTGTCCTGTGTGGCCGTCGGCAGCTGGATCCTGTTTGTTTAACAGCTTGCCACCCCTTGAGATTGGCATGGCATCAATGTCCTCAGGCTACATGGTGCACGCAAATTCATCAAATATGGTGGACTGCGTGGAGGGTGAGGGGTTAGATGGCGGAAGCCTCAGCTGGAGTTGCTATCGTCTACTCTCATAATAATCTTATAATAAAAGGATGATGTAAGCAAAAATTGAACAACTCACTAGCTATGAGGCTAACCATTAGACCAAGACACACCAAACCACCAACCCATATCGTAGTATCATTTGTCCAAGTTCAATCTGGATTCGCACAAAATAGACAATTTTCCAAAAATATAACAAATTGAACCACATAAGTAGCTTAAGAAAATGAAGGATTTTCCAAAAATATAACAAATTGAACCACATAAGATGAGCACAAAATAGACAATTTTCCAAAAATATAACAAATTGAACCACATAAGTAGCTTAAGAAAATGAAGGATTTTCCAAAAATATAACGAATTGAACCACATAAAAGCATCTGTAGTCGTTGATTGCCAAATTTTGGGTATTTGGCATATAGGAATAGAAATGTTGGGTTTCGGCTGTAGTCGTTTAAAGCCAAAATTTGGCTTCTCATTTTAAAAAATATACGGACGATAGATGATTTATCGTTGCACAAAAAAAATAAAAATGGCACGGACGGGAAATCATTTCCCGCCCAAGAATTTTTTCATTAATTAACTCATAAATTAATCCTAATTAGCTATTAATATAATCGTAATTAAATCTTAAATCTGACTTATATTTTAATTAAAACCTAATATATTCCCATACACATATATATAGGCCTAGTCCATAAAAAAAAACATCAAAAGTGTTTGGACGGGAGATAATCTCCCGTCTGAATCCAAAAAAAATTTTAAAAAAATTAAAATCGACGGACAAGAAATGATTTCCTGTCTGATCGTGTTTTTTTTAATGGCACGGACGGAAAATCATTTCCCGTCCGACCATTTTTAATTTTAAAAAAATATTTTAAAGAGACGGGGAATAATCCCTCGTCCGATGATAAAAAAAATTCGGGACGAGATATTATTTTTTGTCCGATAGGGTTAAATATAAAAAATTCTCTCCGACGAAAGATAATATTTACGACCGATAAATCATCTATATTTTGGCAATTGCCATTTCGTCTCCCAAATATAGCCGACTACTGTTCACCCGAAACCCAAATTTTGAGTAATTGACCAACGACTCCAGTACTTCTTTGCCCAAATTTTGAAATTTTTGGCAACATAGCCAACTACTACAGATGCTCTAAGCAGCTTATGAAAATGAAGGAGTACTTCATTTTTTTATATATACATGCATCCAATGTAGAGAAAAAATGATGTGACAACTTCTGTAGTCCAAGACGACCAACATGGTGGTTACAAATGAGACAATTTCTCATATAGTTTTAGAGTACTAAATTTTTCCGTGGGCACGTGCCTACGGCATGTCTTCAGAATGATATAACATATGAAAAGCCTTGTAAACAGTAAATCAACAATTATGTAGCTCAAGTTTGAATAGTATGACAATAATTAGTTGTAAATAAAAGTTCATGTTTTCATTAGTATATGTTGAAAAATAATTATAAATTGGGGTATAAAAGTCCATGTTTTCATATATATATATATATATATATATATATATATATATATATATATATATATGATGCGGTTTGTTTTTGGTCGCAGTGTGGATGCACCAGGCATGAGTTCGGACTCAATTTGTAATGAGGGAAGAGTGCGGCACGGGACGACGAGCGGGAGGCTCGCTTCGGCGCTTGAGGATCGGCTCGGATCGCCTCGCCTCGAGTACCTGCAGACGGTCCTGAAACACCGGGTTTATCCCGGCGGCGGACCCTCCGACGATCTAGTCAGTCTCTGTGAGAGAGTAGCAATAACTAGGGAAATTTGGGTGGCAAAAGATTGATTACCTGAAAAGGTGGGTGAGGGTCTGGTATTTATAGGGAATTCCAACCGGGTTTGGATCCGCTTGGGGGCCGGGTCTGAACCCGAAAGCCCATGGGCCTGACGTGGCAGAAGGCCCAGGGGGTTTAGGGCTAACGTGGCAGTACCAAGAGTGGTATAGGGCTGACGTGGCAAAGCCCTTGGTGGTATTTGGAGCTGACATGGCGGATCATGGGGCTTCTGGGCTCCTAGGAGAATCTGGTGGCCTAGGTTGTGCCAGGTCATCTTCATTCTTTACCAGGCTGGGCGGACGGCCCGTGGGGCTGTCGTGGATCGGAGGCCGAGGGCCATCGAGACTCTTCGGATACGAGGAGGCCAGGTTTGTGGGGGTGAACTTGAGGTTCGGCGCCGACCCTGTAGTGGCACAAAGCCGAGCCAGATTGTTGTTTTTCTCATTTTTGAGTGAGAGCCGTACTGGGCCCTGGTTGGGCCCCAAGCCATTTTTACCCTACCACACAAGCCCCCCACTCCTGCGGGGGTGCGGGAGCTAGCCGTGGAGGAGTGTTTATGGTTGTAGAAATAGGGTGGCGAATCGCTGGGCCTTCATGAGGGGGTTGCCCTGATGTTAGAGCGAACCTCGAGCTGGCGAGGGTTTATGGGCCGGCAAGGGTGATGGCGAGCCGTTGAAACTTCCTGAGAAGATTACCCTGGTGCTAGACCGGACCTCGAGCTTTCGAGGGATTATGGGTCGGTAAGGGTGATGGCGAGCCGATGAGTCTTCCGGAGAAGACTACCCTGGTGCTAGACCGGACCTCGAGCTGGCGAGGGTGATGGCGAGCCGTTGAGCCTTCCTGAGAAGACTACCCTGGTGCTAGACCGGACCTCGAGCTGGCGAGGGATTATGGGTCGGCAAGGGTGATGGTGAGCCGTTGAGTCTTCCGGAGAAGATTACCCTGGTGCTAGACCGAACCTCGAGCTTTCGAGGGATTATGGGTCGGCAAGGGTGATGGCGAGCCGTTAAGCCTTCCTGAGAAGACAACCCTGGTGCTAGACCGAACCTCGAGCTTTCGAGGGATTATGGGTCGACAAGGGTGATGGCGAGCCGTTGAGTCTTCCTGAGAAGATTACCCTGGTGCTAGACCGAACCTCGAGCTTTCGAGGGATTATGGGTCGGCAAGGGTGATGGCGAGCCGTTAAGCCTTCCTGAGAAGACAACCCTGGTGCTAGACCGAACCTCGAGCTTTTGAGGGATTATGGGTCGACAAGGGTGATGGCGAGCCGTTGAGTCTTCCTGAGAAGACTGCCCTGGTGCGAGACCGGACCTCGAGCTGACGAGGGATTATGGGTCGGCAAGGGTGATGGCGAGCCGTTGAGCCTTCCTGAGAAGACTACCCTGGTGCTAGACCAAACCTCGATCTTTCGAAGGATTATGGGTCGGCAAGGATGATGGCGAGCCGTGGTGTCTTAGAAGGTTTGAGCGGAGTGGCCCGCCGTCTTTGCGAAGCATTGAAGGCGCTCCGGGATCTGTGCGATGTTCCAATTTCCTAGGGGCATTAATGGCGCCGCCTAATAAATGCATGTGGCACATGGGCTTCCGTCGATTGGCTTTCCCAATGTCATAATGGCTGGTCTATGGGGGAGGCTATAAGTATCCCTCCCCCCACAGCGGGTTTGATCACAGCAAGGGTGGTCCATTGGCCATCAGAGGTGTCTGCTTCGGCGGACGTCTGTCTCTTGCAAAATTTTAACCCTGGTCGTGTCGGAGAGGTGGTTACTCTGCCGCCCGGATCTTCTCTTGGATCTGATGGCCCTGATACGGTAGCCAGATCTAGGGGAGATCAGGGCGAGAGGGGTGACGACCGAAATTCGGACCGGTAGATAAGGAGCCTCGGATTGGTGGTGGCTTTGCCGTCTGGATCCTTTTTCGGGTCAGACGACCCTGACACGGTTGTTTGGCCCGAGAGAGATCCAGACGGGAGGGGCATCAACCGTATTCCGGACCTGGGGCTGAAGAGCCTCGGACAGATGGGTCGTCTCCGATTAGAGGTGGGCCGATCTGTTTTCCGATAGGGCTCCAGGCGATGGTGGTTTCTGTCCCACCCTCGAACAGTTCGGGGTTTCAGTTGCCGAGGCTGTAAGCCCCGAGCTGCTCGCGGGTGAGAGGGGAGCCGACCGAGCCCTGGAGCCTGGGGCGTCTGTCGAAGGACGACGCCTTAAATCTTAAGTAAAACGTTTTCTCCGCCGAACACTTCATCCGAACCGACCCCTGTGTCTGGCTGCCAGCCTGGCACTGGGTGATGTCAGCAGCGCACGTTTCGAGGACGTGACACGATTTTCTAGGCGGCAGTTACACGTCAATCGGTGAACAGTAAGTGCGGAAATCGAGGAGTCGTTTTCATTCTCTATAAATGTCCCCCCCTCTCCCCCTATTGCCCACTTCTTTCTCGCTTCTTTCTTTTTCGAAAAATCTTCCAACACTTCAGCGCTCATCCCTACAGTTTGCTGCACCAGGCTCGTTCTTCCGAAGCGACCCCAGGTTCGTTGGTAAGTCTGTTTAGTTTAGGCACAGATGGACAGGGCTCAGTCTGTCTCGTCAGCGTCGACGTCTAGGGGGGAGTGAAACCCGCCTCCAAATCGACTTCGTGGGAGGAGCCCGTGCTTGAGGGGGAATCTGTACATAATGTGGAGCTTTCCGATTCGATTTCGTGGGAGGAGCCGGTAGGCGAGGAGGTGCCGGTGTATAATGTGAGGCCGTTGCGATCTCGGAAGCCTTTTGTGGTGGAGAGTAGCGAATCTGAGGAGGGGAGCGGTAGTTCAGACGAAGTCCAGATTCTAGGGTTGGCTTCCGAAGAGGAGGGTGGCCCCGAAGGGGGTGAAGCCGAAGGGGCTCAGATAGGAGGTCAGGGTGTGGGCTCGAGTTCCATGCCGACCGGTCTGGGGCGATTATCGACCCCCTCGCCGGAAAGAGCCAAGAAGAAGAGGGTTCCGAAGAAGAAGGGGTCGAGGACCAGTGGCTCGAGCCAGGCGCCTGTTTACCGTAACTTGATGATAGGGTCGCCCGTACAACCGAAGCCATTCCATCGGTACCCCAACGATCTTTCTGATAAGGAGCTTTTTGGGGTCCAGCCGTCGTCGCCGAGCCAGAAGAGGGTGAAGATGGACACACTTCCGACCGTTCTGGAGGCAGGTGACTTGGAGGCTTTGCAGCTGGCATACCACATAGGGTCCAGCTACGAGCTCATGTTGCCGAGCTCTACTCTTCGCCCGACCGACCCCCTGCCTGATTGGTATTGCATCTTCCCCGTGGATGCCTTCATCTCCGGACTGAGGCTGCCAGTCCACCCGTTTGTTCGGGAGGTGTTGAACTGGGCGTCTTTGGCGCCGATGCAGTACGGGCCGAATTCCTGGAAGCAGATCATCTGCTTCGTGCTGATGTGCGAGGAGCAGAAGGTACCCCTACAGCTGAATGTGTTCCGAGCGATGTTGATGATCAGCTCGGCGGCTGAGGGTGTTTACTACATTTCGCCCCGGAGTAAGGGGAAGGTCGTCCACGGTCACCCGGACTCCATCAAGGATTGGAAGAAGAAATATCTGGTGATCCGGAGTGAGGAACCTTGGAACATTCCTACTCGATGGAACCACTCTAAGCCGAGCTATGAAACGCCGAGGCCGAGGGACCTGACGGTCGAGGAGTGGAGGTTCGTCGAGCGCCTCCGTCTGTCACACAGTTTCAGCTGGACGAAGGTGACCGAGGGTCACCTGGCGAGCGTCGGACTGAGCCCAGCCATTATTTGTATGTAGTTGTTTCTTTCTTTTGGCTTTGTTGTTCCTCCGTGCTCATTGTCCTTACTGGATCTTCTTGCAGATATGAATCCTGAATCGATCAAGGCAAAGAGGCTCGCCATGAAGAAGGAGAAGGCCGAGAAGAAGGGGGAGGCGACGAAGAGGCCGAGGGAGTCGTCCCTAGCCATCTCGGAGGCCCGGCTCGAGCCGAGGACCAAGAGGACTCGCTTGGAGACGAGCAAGGGGGTGGCTACTTCGAGGGGCCAGGGCCAAGCGAAGGCATCCGATCTTGACAAGGGGAAAGGTCCCTTGGTCGAGGTCGAGGAAGAGGACCCGGTGGTGGTGACGTTGCGGCAACGGTGGGCACCGGATTGGTCGGTTCAGATGGGGAACTGTCTGACCGAGGAGGCCCAGGCTGTTGAGGTGGTGGAGAAGTTGGCAACCCCTCGAGACCGCAAGGAGATGGAGAGTGATCCCGTGGAGGTGGCGTTCACGCGCCTAGCGCAGGCCACCGTGCTGGTAAGCTCGTCGATCCTATCCCCCTTGTTACTTTTACTGCGGAAGTCTTTTTCTTATCTGCGTTTGTTGGTCGCAGGCTTGCGTGCAGTGGGCTAACGTAAATAACCTCTACGAAGCGGCCCTGGCATAAGAGCGAGCTCAGACGGATAAGAGCGAGCGGGAGATGAAGGAGATGCGGATCGAGCTCGAGGGCTCGCACAAGAGGGAGCAGAAGATGAAGCTCGAGCTCGATGCCAAGGAGGAGGAGTGGGGGAAGAGGGTGGTCTCCTTGAAGGAGAAGTTCGCCAAGGAGAAGGAGGAGTTGACGAATGCGGGTCAGATGATGGTGATCAAGGTCCAGGACGAGTGTTATGCGATGGCCCTCAGCCACGTGAGGCACGTCTACCCGACCCTCGACCTGTCCAACTTCGATTATGACATGGAGATCGAGGGGACACCGAAAACCCCCAATGAAGAGGGGCCCGTTGATGACCCGGCTGCCGACCCCCCTATGAACCTGGCCGATTTGAGGTGGGGAAACAAATTGTATAGTTTTATCTTTCTTTTTCCCTCTCTCGATTGTATTTGCCTTCCGCGGACTGGCCACCGCATTTTTTGTATGAAGTACTTTCATCTATAAAAGAAGATTTTTGACTGGCCAAGTGTTTTGACCTCGGATATTTCCGAACCTCCTTGCTTATGTGTTTTGAGTTGGCAGGTTCTCTTGTAGGTTGCGGCTCTCCTTCCCGAGGTGGACCCCCGTCGTTCCGACGTTGCGTGGCTCCGGAGCAAAGTTGAGGCCCTGGAGGCCACGTTGGTTCGCTACCGAAAGGGGGCTCGTGACACTGATGCGGCCTTTAACTATTATCGGACTAAGTCTGAAGCCTTAAGTGAGGAGGCGAGCCGGCTGAGGAGGGCGATGGTGGATCGGGACCTCGGCGGTGTCGGTCTTGGATGTGCCATGTTGAGTGCCTCGGTGCAGAGGCCCTCCTCTGAGAGGTTACTTCGCGATGTCATTGTGGAGAAGGAGATGGAGATACACCGTTACACGACGATGCTGGGTATCTCGACATCTTCCTCAGTGGGTCGGCGAGCGGAGGGGGTTCCCTCTGCGCTGCTGCTGTTGGAGCATATGCGACCAGTTGATGCCCAGAGCTCCGTGGCTGGTGTGTCGACCGTGGCTGAGCCTAAGGACCATCATGACGAGGAGAGGGCTCCTAGTTGCTCGGTCGGAGTGGTCCCGCCCTTCGTCGGACCCGAGGGGCCCTAAGATGGCGGCTTCCTCCAGTTTGAGATGAGTGGAGTGGTCCTGTAACGGTCATTGTTTGTTTTCTCTAACAAAATAAAAGAGTATGAATAAAGAATTCTTTTCCTTCTTTGCTCTGGTTAGTAGTGTAGTGAATGATGGCGAAGGCGAGGTTCGGCTCCGTCAATCCGTGAGGGATCGACGCGGGGCCTTAGGAAGAGTCCCTGATCTGAAGCCGGGTCGGACCTACCGAGACGTTGGGGACGATACCGGAGTGAGGACTCGGGTGCCAATCCCATTGCCCGGTGTTAGGTCGGGGCTGCCGAGGCATTTGGAGTTTGACAAAAAGAGATTTCTTTCATACAAGATAGGGAGGGTCGCTGAAGCGGCCCTTTACACATGAAAGCTTACAAAAGATTTTATTTACATTAGCCAAGCTAGTTACTATGTTCGCTCTTCCAGGAACTTCATTAGGTGCTCGGCGTTCTAGGGTCGGCTGATGAGCCGGCCGTCCATATCTGCCAGCCGGTATGTACCAGGGCGTACAGCCTCGACTACACGGTATCGGCCTTCCCAGTTGGGAGCTAATTTTCTCTTCTTGGTTGGATCAGAGACGGACAGTTTTCGTAACACGAGGTCCCCCGCCTTGATGTTTGTGGGGTGGACCTTCTTGTTGTAAAACTTCTCGATCCGTTGTTGGTAGATGCTTCTTCGGATTGAGGATTTCTCTCTGACTTCGGCGACAAGGTCCAGGTTGGCCCTCAAGCCGGATGAATTGTCAGCTTCGTCGAAGGCCATGATACGGGGAGAAGGCAGGCCGACCTCGACGGGGATGACTGCCTCTGTCCCGTAGGTCAAGGTAAACGGCGTCTCTCCCGTGGGGATCCTCTTGGTGGTTCGGTGTGCCCATAGCACGCTAGGCAGTTCCTTGACCCACAGCCCTTTGGGGGAACTGTCGAGGCGCTTTTTGAGGCCGTCGAGGATTTGCCTGTTCGCGTTCTCCGCTTAGCCGTTGGACGGAGGGTGGAAAATAGCGGAGAAACGCTGTTGGATGCCGATGTCCGCACAGAAGGTTTGGAAGTTCTGACCTTGGAATTGGGTTCCGTTGTCTGTGACGAGGACCCGAGGGATTCCGAACCGGAAAATGATGTTCTTCCAAAAGAACTGTTGTACTTGGCGCTCGGTGATGCTGGACAGAGGCTCGGCTTCGAGCCACTTGGTGAAGTAGTCGATGGCAACTATTAAGAACTTCTTTTGCCCTACCGCTACGGTGAAGGGGCCCACAAGGTCCATGCCCCACATGGCGAATGGGGTAGGACTAGCCAGGGATCGGAGATTGGCTTGAGGAAGCCTCTTGATAGGGGAGAACCTTTGGCACGGGCCGCATCTCTTGACTAGGTCTTGCGAGTCTTGGAGCATGGTCGGCCAATAGTACCCCTGATTCAGGGCCTTCCGAGCGAGCGTCCTGCTCCCCATGTGGCATCCGCCGATCCCCTCATGAAGATCTTTCAGCGCGTAGCTGGCCTCGTCGCTGGTGAGACAGCGGAGGTACGGCTTGCCGTCGGCCAAGGTGTATGAGCGTTTGAAGAGGATGTCATCAATCATGACAAACCTTTCAGCTCGGACCCTGACTCGTCTAGCTTCGGCTCGGTCTTCAGGAAGCTCGGCATTGATTAAGAATTTCCGAATGGGAGTGGTCCAGTCATCTAGACTGGCTCCGTCTTGGACACACATTGCCTCCTGGTCTTGATCGTTGATACTTGGCTTTAGGAGGATTTCTATGAGTACCGTTTGGTTGAGACCCTCGAAGGAGGAAGAGGCGAGTTTTGACAACGCGTCTGCTTGAGCGTTCTGCTCCCTAGGGACTCGAATGACTGCGGAGTGGCAGAAGGACGCTAGGAGACGTCGGACTACTGCCAAATACCTCACCATGCGTTCATCGCGGGCTTCGTATTCTCCGGTGATCTGATTGACCACGAGCTGAGAATCGCTGAAGGCCCGGATTTGCTTGGCTCCGGCTCGATGTGCTAGGGTCAATCCGGCGATCATGGCCTCGTATTCCGCCTCGTTGTTAGAGGCCGGAAAGTTGAGACGGAGGGAGTATTGAAGTAAGAATTGGTCGGGGCCACGAAGGATGATGCCAGCCCCACTCCCCGTTTTGCATGATGATCCATCGACAAAGACCTCCCAGGTCGGATCCGAGGCCACGGTGCAGGGCTGCTCGGAAACGGTGCACTCAGTGATGAACTCGGCGAGGGCCTGCCCTTTGATGGCCGTCCTCGGCTGGTAGCTGATGTCGAACTGACTCAGCTCAATATACCACTTGACTAAGCGACCGGAGTTTTCGGGCTTGTGAAGGACAGTCTTCAGTGGCTGGTCGGTCAGTACTTAGACGGAGTGGGCCTGGAAGTAAGGACGAAGCTTCCGGGCTGCCATGACCAAGGCATAGGCCACCTTCTCTATCTTCGCGTACCTCGTCTCGGCAGGGAGCAGAACTTTGCTCACGTAGTACAATGGCCTCTGGACCCCATCTTCCTCTCAGACGAGGACGGCGCAGAGTGCGCTATCCGAGGCGGACAGGTAGAGCCATAGTGGTTCGCCTGGCTCGGGCTTGCTGAGGAGAGGAGGGTTGGCTAGGTACCGCTTCAGCTGTTCGAAGGCCTCTTGTTGATGGGTACTCCACTCGAAGCCCCCCTTTCTGCGTAGAGCCTTGAAGAAGGGGAGAGACTTCTCCCCTGACTTGGAGAGGAAACGGCCGATTGCAGCCAACCGGCCCGTGAGCCTCTGAACCTCTTTGACATTCCGGGGTGGGGCCATGTCAATAATAGCTTGGATTTTCTCGGGGTTCGCCTCGATGCCGCGCTGGCTGACGATGAACCCCAGGAATTTCCCAGTGGATACGCCGAAGGCGCATTTAGCCGGGTTGAGCCTCATATTGTGATGTCGGAGGAATCCGAAGGCTTCCTCGAGGTCGGCGACGTGGTCCGGCCTGGCCCGGCTCTTGACGAGCATGTCGTCGACATAGACTTCCACGTTGCGGCTGATCAGGTCTTTGAAGATTCTGTTGACGAGCCGTTGGTATGTGGCTCCGGCGTTTTTTAGCCCGAAGGGCATAACGCGATAGCAGATTAGACCCTGGTCGGTGACGAACGAGGTCTTGGAGATGTCCGGTGGAAACATCCGGATCTGATTGTACCCTGAGAATGCGTCCATGAAGGATAGTAGCTCATGCCCCGAAGTTGCGTCGATCAAGGCGTCGATGCGGGGGAGGGGGAAAGGATCTTTTGGACATGCTTTATTTAAATCCGTGAAGTCGATACAGATCTGCCAGCCCCCGGTTGCCTTCTTCACCATGACGATATTAGCCAACCACTCGGGGTAGCTGACTTCCTGAATAAATCGAGCCGACAAGAGCTTGTCGAACTCTGCCTTCACAATTTGCTGCCTCTCTGGTGCGACTTTGCGTCTCTTTTGGACGACCGGCTTAGAGTCTGGGATGACGCTCAGCCGATGCATAATCAAGTCTTCGGAGATCCCGGGCATGTCGGAGGGCTTCCAGGCGAAGAGATCAATGTTGCGGCGGACGCAGGCGATTATGCCTGGCTTCAAGTCCTCGGGGAGCGAGCGGCTCACCCGGAACCACTTTGATTCATCCTCGGCGCCGAACGGGACCTCCTCCAGCTCGTCGACAGGCTCTAGGGCGGGACCGTCCCTCTCGGGTTCGAGCTCAACGGCGTCGAGGGGGAACACACCCCCTCCGACGGCGGTCATGTAGCATGACCGTGCTGCTTCCTGGCTACATCGGACTATGCCGACCCCTTGTGGGGTGGGAAATTTAAGCTTCAGATGGTATGCCGAAGGTACCGCTTGAAGGGAGCATAGTCCGGGTCGGCCGAGTATGGCGTTGTAAGCTGCTTTGACGTTTACCACCATGAAGTCCATGGACTCAGTCCTCTTGACAGGGGCCGATCCCGCGGTGACGTCGAGAGTAACGATCCCTTCTATCACGACAGGGACGCCAGAAAACCCGTGCAAGGTGTACCCGGCTGGCTTGAGTTTGCCTCTGGGTAGTTTGAGATTCTCGAAGGCCTCAAGGAAGAGAATATTTACCGAGCTGCCGTTGTCGACGAGAATTCGTCGAACCTCACAACTAGCCATGTGGAGGCCAATGACAAGGGCATCGCAATGAGGGAGGCGAACGCCTTCGAGGTCCTCTCCGGAGAAGGAGACAGGCACCGGTTGCAACTTGGGCGAGGGGTTGTCTTGGATAGCATTCACCTCTCGGATGAAGGCTTTTCGGGAAGTATTTGACTCTCCCCCCATTGGCCCCCCGTGGACACAGTGCAAGATGAATGGCGTATCCTCGGCTCCCTCGGGTTCGTGATCCCGACCCTGGATCCGGTTCGGAGTAGGGTTCGGAGGCAAAGGCCTCCGGTTCCTAGCATCTCGCCGATCCCGTGGGCCTTCTCTGGTGAATTCTCGGAGGTACCCTCGTGGGATGAGGTCCTCAATTTCGTCTTTCAGTGCCCGACATTGGTCAGTTTCGTGCCCATGATCTCTGTGGAAACGGCAGTAGAAGCGCTGGTCTCGCTTCTTGTTGTTGTTTGATCGGGGAGGTAGTCAGACAATGCCTTTGTCTTCGATTTCTAAGAGGATGGCAGACACGTTATGTGTCAAGGGAGTGTACCTTTCGAAGCGAGGGACCGGAGGTGCCCTCTTCGCGCCGACCCCTTCCTTTGCTGTTTTCTTGGCAGGTTCGGCATCATCGACCCTGCGCTTGCCCTTCCCCACGACTTCTTTACTGCCCTCTGGGTTCAGAGCTTCCTCAGCTCATATGTACTTCTCAACCCGGTTGAGGAGGTCAGGGAAGTCCAGAGGTGGCCTCTTTGCCAAGGAGACCTTTAGCTGGTTGTGGCGGACATTGTGCCGGAAAGCTGCCGAGGCGACCCCTGCGTCGAGGGCAGAGACGGATCTGGCCTCGGTTGTGAACCTCTTGACGAAGTTACGTAGCGACTCCCCCTCCCTCTGACTGAGGTCGAGCAGGGAAGCGCTCGTCCTTTCGCTCTTCCGGCTTGTGATGAAGTGGGCCAGGAAGCTGGCTTCCAGCTGGTCGAACGAGAAGATCGAGCCAGGGGTGAGCTTGGAGAACCAATCCCTGGCCGGACCCCGGAGGGTGGCCGGGAAGGCTCGGCACAGCAGGGGATCCGAAGCGCTGTGAATCATCATGAGGGTTTTGAAGCCCTCCATGTGATCAGTTGGATCACCCTCGCCGTTGTAAGTCTCGAACTGCGGAGGCCGGAAGTTCCGGGGGATCTCTGCTTCTATGATGTTGACGGAAAATGGAGGTCGAGAAGGCCTCCGTCCTTGGACTAGGTTGGGATTCCTGTCGCCGATGCGCTCGATTCGATTCTCCATCTCTAGGAGGCGTCGGAGTACCTCGTCTGTGCGCTCCGGCAGGGGAGTTGGCGCACGAGTGTGGCTTCTCCCTTCGCTCATTTGAGGGGCTCGGCCGTAGGTCGCGGACCTCGGAGCTCCGTGGAGGGCCTCCAAGATTTCCTCTCTGAAGCTTCTGAACTCGCCCCTGGTGACGCCGCCGTGGTCGGAAGGGTCGGGTCGGGGCATAGGAATTCGGCCGATGCGGCTGAGTGCCGACGGCCTTTCCCCTGGTGCGGGCCTGGAGTGGTTCGAGACCGAGTTGGAAGCGGTCCCTCCCCTAGCCTGGCTAGCCCTTCTATTCACAATGACCCGACGAAGGTCGGGTTCGGCGACATGTGAAGCACTTCGCTGGGGTCCGAGGTTTCCACCCGGATTATTGGATGCTTGCCCTCCGTCGAGGGCCCCCTCGGGAGGAGGCCCGTCTGGTCGGGCGGAACAGGCTGATCTTCGAGCTCGGGGAGCCATGGGAGATTGGGTCGAGGGAGAGCGTCGGTGGCGAGGCTCGGACTCACGTCCGTACCAGATAAAGTTTTCCACAGACGGCGCCAACCTGATGCGGTTTGTTTTTGGTCGCAGTGTAGATGCACCAGGTGTGAGTTCGGACTCAATTTGTAATGAGGGAAGAGTGCAGCACGGGACGACGAGCGGGAGGCTCGCTTCGGCGCTTGAGGATCGGCTCGGATCGCCTGGCCTCGAGTACCTGCAGACGGTCCTGAAACACTGGGTTTATCCCGGCGGCAGACCCTCCGACGATCTAGTCAGTCTCTGTGAGAGAGTAGCAATAACTAGGGAAATTTGGGTGGCAAAAGATTGATTACCTGAAAAGGTGGGTGAGGGTCTGGTATTTATAGGGAATTCCAACCGGGTTTGGATCCGCTTGGGGGCCGGGTCTGAACCCGAAAGCCCATGGGCCTGACGTGGCAGAAGGCCCAGGGGGTTTAGGACTGACGTGGCAGTACCAAGAGTGGTATAGGGCTAACGTGGCAAAGCCCTTGGTGGTATTTGGAGCTGACATGGCGGATCATGGGGCTCCTGGGCTCCTAGGAGAATCTGGTGGCCTAGGTTGTGCCAGGTCATCTTCATTCTTTACCAGGCTAGGCGGATGGCCCGTGGGGCTGTCGTGGATCGGAGGCCGAGGGCCATCGAGACTCTTCGGATACGAGGAGGCCAGGTTTGTGGGGGTGAACTTGAGGTTCGGCGCCGACCCTGTAGTGGCTCGAAGCCGAGCCAGATTGTTATTTTTCCCATTTTTGAGTGAGAGCCGTACTGGGCCCTAGTTGGGCCCCAAGCCATTTTTACCCTACCACAATATATATATATATATATATATATATATATATATATATATATATATATATATATATATATAGCATTGGTATCGGGTCGGGTCAGTTCGGGTCCTTCACTACCCGGACCCGGCCCCGGTCCCATATGGGTCCAAAAAATGGACCCAGACTCGGACCCGGACCCGTGAGGAATGGGTCCGGGTCCTATTAAAATATTCCTACCCGTTCGGGTAGGAGCGGGAGTCTGAGCGGCGAGTTGAGGATTCAGAATAGAGGAGAGAAGAAAAAGACATGAGTTTTGAGTTTGGAAGAGGAAGATTTAGAATTGAGAAGGAAGGAGGGGAGGGATGAGGATAGAATATTTATTTTTATGTTGATTTTTTGGGTTATTTCTACGGGTCTGGGTCCGGGTCCGGATCCGGTTTCGGTTCCGGGTCAAGTCTCTTTTGAGCGGACCCGGAACCGGAACCAAAAGTACAACGGGTCACATTTTAGGACCCAAACCCAGACCCGAACCCGAATCCGAATAGGCCGGGTCGGTTCCGGTCCAATGCCAGGTCCGGGTTTCGGGTATTTATACCAATGCTATATATATACTAGATTTTCCCGTGGGCACGTGCCTACGGCACGTCTTCGGAACAATACAAAACACGAAAAGCCCTGTAAACAGTAAAACAACAATTATGTAGCTCAAGTTTGAATAGTATGATAATAATTAGTTGTAAATAAAAGTCCATGTTTCCATTAGTATTTGTTGAAAAATAATTATAAATGGGGGTGTAAAATCTAACTTCTTAGAACTTTAAGTATGGAAAATGATGAAATTTAACTGTTGAAGAGATATTTGCTATTTCAATATAACATGTGCAATAAAAAAACATAAAAATTCTGAAAATTTACAAACCTGAAATCTTAAAATCTAAATTTCTAAGTAAATAAAGAAAGAATGGGAGAGAGAGAGATAAGGAGAGAGAGAAAGAGAGAAATATGAAAAAGTGAAATGAGAAGAGATAGATAGTAATAAATTTTTGTTTGGGGGTTTTAAATTTTGGGAGGAAAAATGTGTTTTGTGAGGTTAGATCTGGGCCTTTGATTTTGGGGGGATTGAAGGTGAGCCACTTGATAGCTTTCTTTGTGTTTTATTATATAGACTAGATTTGCCCGTGGGCACGTGCCTACGGCACGTTTTCGGAACGATAAAACATATGAAAAGTCTTGTAAACAGTAAAACAATAATTATGTAGCTCAAGTTTGAATAGTATGACAATAATTAGTTGTAAATAAAAGTCCATGCTTCCATTAGTATATGTTGAAAAATAATTATAAATGAGGGTATAAAATCCAACTTCTTAAAACTTTGAGGGTGGAAAATGAAGAAATTTAACTATTGAAGAGATATTTGTTATTTTCAATGTAACATGAACAATAAAAAAAACATAAAAAATCTGAAAATTTATAAACCTAAAATCTGAAAATCTAAATTTCTGAGTAAATAGAGAGAGGTTGAGAGAGAGATAAAGGGAGAGAAATAAATAAATAAATAAATGAGTTTTTTTATTTTTATTTTTATTTATTTATTTTGGGGGGGGGGGGGGGGGGGGGGGGGAATGCGTTTTGTAAGATTATATTTGGGCATTTGATTTTGAGGAAATTGAAGGAGAGCCACTTGATAGCTTTCTTTGTGTTTTATTATTATTATTATTATTATTATTATTATTATTATTATTATTATTATTTTATATATATATATATATATATATATATATATATATATATATATATATATATATATATATATATATATATATAGAGAGAGAGAGAGAGAGAGAGAGAGAGAGAGAGAGAGAAATAATTAAATAAATAAAGGAGTTGTTTTGGGGGGATTTGAATTTGAGTTTTGGGGAGAAATTTTGGAGGAGAAATGTGTTTTATGAGGTTAGATCTGGGTCTTTGATTTTGGGGAGATTGAAGGAGAGTCACTTGATAGCTTTAGGGATGGCATTCGGGCCACTGGGGCCGGTCCGGGCCGGGTTTGACCGGACTTTGGTCCCGGGCCTACCCGGGCCGGGCCAGGCTCAAGGTTGGAAACCTTGGCCCGGACCTGGCCCCCGGACCCAAGTGTAGGGGCCGGGCCGGGCCGGTGTTTAGGGAGAAATTTGTTTTTTTTGTGTAAAATATTATTAAGGATCAAGTATATGGATTTGTAATTTCATAACAATTGCAAAGAATAAAATTTCATAAATAATTGAACTACATGATTAAATGAAGTACATGATTTAATAAATTTGAAATTCTTAAATAAAATGAAGTACATGAATAAAATTCATACAAATTAGTCTAATTAGATCAAATTACAAATCAAGGAAATTATTTGAATTTAAAGATCGAGATGGCCTCTACTTAGATTGAAGAGAAGGCATTGGACTATTGTCGTGCACTTCAACTTAACCTAAACATAGAATCTCATCACCCTAAATTTCCCAATTAATTACAATTTATTGAACAACATTTTAATGTAAATTAACTAAATGTAATCGTTCATTCATCGCTACTTGTTGATCCAGCTCTAGCTTGTGCTTCAAGTAAGTCCTGGGTCCTCTCTTCTGCTTTTATCCAATCTTCGGTGCATACTAGCATCTCCAAATTTTTTGCTGTCAATCGGTTCCTGCTCGGGCTCATTATCTTGCCGCCAAGAGAAAAAGCACTTTCCGATGCAACAGTTGACACCGCTGTTGTTAGCAGATCTTTAGCCATACGAGAAAGAATATTAAAAATTGCTTCATTACTCTTCCAAAATTGTAACACATCTTCTACATCTTCAACTGCACTTTGTGCATTATACCAATTCAACTCATTTGGTGAATTGGTTCTTGATTTTTTTGATTTAATAAGATTTAAAACACCAATACTAGTATGACTCTTTTCTTTTGCTAATATGGAGGAAGAAGAAGAAGAAGAATCAACATTTTGTGTTTGTGTTTGTGTTTGTGTTTGAATAGTGTTAGATGAATAAATCCTATCATAAGAATCATATAACCTAGTCAAAATATTCTCAAATTTACGAGTAAAAGCAACATGATCAAAATCTAGTATTGCATCGTATGGGGCATAAGTGTAAAAAATTTCAATTAAATTTTTTGTACCATCTAATTTAATCATAAGATTCATTACACTAGCTACACAATATAACATAGGAATTGGATGAAAATATTTCAAAATTTTAACATATGCCGCATTAACCATATCTCCAATAAAATGGTCATTTTACAAATCTTTAATTGTTGTCATCATAGTCACAATTTCAAGTAAAATACCACTAGATGTAGATGTATATGTTTTTGAAAATTGCAAAGTTTCATCGTTAAAAGGTTGTAAAAATTTATACAAACTATCGGCAAAAAACCAAAAATCATCATCTAACATACAATTTTGCATACCGATTGCGACACAAAAATCTCTAAGATAAAAACGATAATGAAGAACAACACCTAATAATTTAAAGGTAGAATTCCAACTATGTCGTACATCTTTAGGAAAACGTTTACGTACAATGCCCCTAAGTTTACACCAATCATGAAAAGCTTGATAAATTGGACCACTCAATGTAATATAATGAACACAATCTCTCATTGCTTCTAGTTTATCATTTCCATATTTTAGTGCATCTTGCACACAAAGATTTAAAATGTGACAAGCACACCTAACATGAAAAATTTCGGGTTCTATAGGATCTAAAGTAATTTTTAAACTCTCAATTTCCTTAGTATTATTGGAAACATTATCAAAACTAATAGCAAACACTTTATCATAAATACAAAAATTATTACATACTTCCATAATGTGTGTGGTTATAATTTCACCCTTATGTAGGTACCTAACATATCCAAAAGAAATTATTCTCTTTTGAAGTACCCAATCCGAATCTATCCAATAATATGTTACACACATCATTGGAACGCCGTTTACTCCTACCCACCCATCCGATGTCAATGAAACTCTAGTGTTTAGTGATTTTAGTGTTGCTATCAAAAAATCCTTAGTATCATTGTAAACTAATTTACAATCACTCTTAACAACATTCCTAGCAATCTTTTTATAATGGAGGTTGAAGGTGGTTTGTACAAAAGTCTCTACATATTTTTGTTCACCAAACGAATATGGCAATTCACCCCTAATTACTAATTTAGCCATTTCCCTACGAACGAGATCGTGATCATAGATATATATAACTATCTACTTGACCGGTTTTAGGATGTATTTTTTGTTGTGCGAGATTATCTTTCGAAAATTGTGGTTGACATTTGTTTAAGTGATGTTGAAGTGTACCCGTGCCCGATTCTATTTTAAACTTATATGGGGTTTAACACTTCTTACATATTTTAAGTCCTACACTCTTATCATTTTGTGAAGGGACAAAATTGAAAAAAATGGGTACTTCGGAAGTAGCCCCTCTTGTTTTCCTTGAGTTTAGAGAAGGACCCTGTTCCGATGGTTGTGGTTCTACATGATCTTCTATTTCTATAGGATTTGAGTGTGTTTCATTCAAATCGGGAAAACTATCATAATTCATAAATGTTTCTTCACTATCTATATATGGATTAGGAATGGAAGGAATGTGATGACTAGTAGATTCTTGACTACTATGTCTACCACCACCGCGTGATCGATTAGAGGCCATTCAACTATAAAAAACTAGCGTATATAAAAATTAGAAAGAAAACAACAACTAAATGTATGACAACTAAAAATTAGAAACAAACAACAATCTATCTCAATTAAAAAATAACAACAATATCAAGAACTAGTAAGTGAGTAGTGTATGTTTCTTTTACCACTTTACCAAAATTAAAAATAAAATCTAAAAAAATGAGAGGAAGAAGATCAAGAAAATCCAAATTATATGAGAATAATGAATAATCAACTATGTTAATTTTACAAATTAAAACTATACTAAAATACCGTAAGAAAGTTGAGACTTAAGAGCTAGGAGTAGAAGTAGTTTTGATTGTTGTTGTTCAATGTTGATGAGTTGATCACTTGATTGTTGTTGATTTTGATTCCTTCGAAATATAGAGAAATTTGATCTTGATCACTTGAGAGAGTGTTGATCACCAAATTGTTGTTGTTGATTGGAGAAATAGTAGAGAGAATGAGATATTTGAGTGAATTAGTGAAGAGAAATGAAAGAAATGGTATGGTATTTATAGAAAATGCCCTTTTTTTGATTTCCTAAAGTACCCCTCTAAACTAGCCAGTATAAATCCGTTGGGGAGCTTTTTTGTAATTTTAAAATTTTTTTCTTCTGAATAATAAAAAAATATAAAAAAAAAATTAAAAAAATGGCCAACGGTCGGCCCGAGCCCGGGCAGGCCGGTTCAGCCGGTCCCGGGTCTTGAGCGGGCCGGGCCTAAGAGCATCCACAGTCGTTTGTTATATTTGCCAATTTGCCATTTTTTTTAGAAATGGCATGCTATAGTCGTTTGCTATTTTGCCATTTTTTGGCAAAATGGCTACAGTTCTTTCTCATTTTTAAGAAACGAATTCGTCGTTCTCAAATTATAAGAGACGGTACAACATATACCGTCCCAATTATTATTATTATTTTTTTAATCACGTCGGACGGTAGAACATATACCGTCCCAATTATTTTATTTTTTTTAATAGCGTCGGACGGTACAACATGTACCGTCCCATAAATTTTTTTTTAAAAAAAAAAATGAAATGAACGGCGGAGATTCGCTGGATTGAAGAAAAAAAAAATCTT
The DNA here is from genome assembly GCA_017893485.1 of Hemerocallis citrina. Taxonomy (NCBI): domain Eukaryota; kingdom Viridiplantae; phylum Streptophyta; class Magnoliopsida; order Asparagales; family Asphodelaceae; genus Hemerocallis; species Hemerocallis citrina. The sequence continues at coordinate 295,088,149 of CM030360.1, forward strand.
GGACGGTACATGTACCGTCCCATTTTTTTAATTATTATTTATTTTTTTTTTAAATTCAAATGAACGGCGGAGATTCGCCAGGTTGAAAAAAAAAAACAAAAACAAAAAAAAATTCTCGGACGGTACATGTTGTACCGTAATTAATTAGTAGGTAGGTTAGTTTAATTAATTAGGTTTAGTTAGTTTTTAATTAGGTTTAGATATTATTATATTATTTATTTTATTTAATTAATATATTTTAATAGTGAATCAGTAATTAAATTTTTTTTTTTAACGAGAGACAATACAACATGTACCGTTTCTCCCATTTTTTTTTATGAAAATAGCGCGACGGTATATGTTATACCGTTCCACATAATTTTTTTTAAAAATGAGAAAAATATAGCAAACAACCATGGCTCGCTATTTGCTATTACTGTAGCAGCCATTTTAAAAAAATGAGAAACACCATTGTGGATGCTCTAACCGGGCCAATTGCCGAAAACTTGGGACCAAACCAGACCGATTCTTATGGGGGCCGGGTCGCGGTTAAGCCCGGGTAGGAGGGGGGCCGGGCCGGTCCCGAGCTGGCCCGGACCTGATACCATCCCTTGATGCCATCCCTAGATAGCTTTCTTTGTGTTTTATTATCTAGATGATAATGACATTGTTTATGTGACTCTCTGGAGTCAAACAAGATAATATAACAGAGACAACTGTTTTTTTTATTTTTTAAGGGAAAACAGAGACAACTGTTAGCCCTAAGGCCCCTAACAGAAAACACAAACATGATAGACGAAAACAAACAAAGAAACATAGTAATAGATTTGAGTCATCGCTATCCGCCAATCATATACAGAAACAAAATCATTAAGCTAAACCCAAAACATAGTAATCTCAATCCAGACAAACATTATCTACTGCTGAATTATACACAACATGATACAGGATTACAAATTTAATTTTATTTTTCACACCTAAGCTTCTATACTCGGAGAGACAACCAGGTGACCCTAGGCTCCTACCAACCTGACAAAATCCAAGCAAAATTTCTAAGACTAGTACCTTAACCAAATAAGCTGTATCGGAAATGTCCAGGGCCCACGCTGCCAACTAAAAAAAAAGGCAACACAATCATATGGTTAAATAGTACTAGTAATGCGATGCACATTTTAATAATATCAAAAAATAAAAAAAAAAATAAAAACTCTGACGGATTTAAACCAGAAATCTTTTTTATATTAGTTATGTACGTGTGTTGCACATGTTGATGGAATGACAAATGACACTGAGACCTCCTATTATTATACACTAAGGCCTTCTCCCATTATAATATTAGAGATACATATATATATATATATATACATATATGTATATATATATAGTTTACATGTGCGATGTACGTCTTAATAAATATAGTTTTTTTAAAAGTAAAAATTCAAACTACGTCTGAATTTGATCTAAAACCTCATTTACAATAGTTATGCACGTGCATTGCACGGATTGGTAGATGGACAAATTACACTAAGGCCTTCTCCTATTATAGTAGTAGAGATAAGGAAAAGGTCAAAAAAAGAAAAGGAAAGATTATAGATGAGAACTAACCTCTGAGGCACAGATAAAAACTATGCCAAGCAAAATGTAAGTCCACAAACCAAGACAGATAGATATTTCATATCATGGATGGTAACATAAACAAAGTACATCGCATATAAGGTTTAGTTATTGAGAACAAATACAAGCTTCTCACTAATTTTCAGCACAGAGTGCATGACCAGCACGAAAACAGCAAAACACATACTAAAGAGCACAACATCAGGCAGGGAATACCCAACCAGATATAACAGAACCTTTACTTCCATTATCCCCAATCATTTTATTTAGTAGTAGTAATGTTTGATTGGGAAAATCAAGCCATAAGTTCAAGTGGTTCAATCATCATCATGGTGGCGGCGTTGGTGGTGCGACTTGTGATGGCGCTGCTTCTTCTCCTCATCATCCAGGTCGTTGTTCTGCCAATCAATCAAAGACAGGTCTGGATTAGTGAAATTAGAGGATCCATGCAAACAGAACTGGTCGATTAACAGCAATAAAAAGAAAAAGAAAAAGAAAAATCAGAGAATTGAGATAAACTAGTCATCTATACCACATAATTACTTGACCAGCAAATAATATTAACATAATATATAAGAAAATTACAATTTTTATTATATCTAAATTTATATCAAAATTTAACTCATCAATCTCCACATAAATTCAGTCTTTGATTTAAACAAATGAAATGTATAATAAAAGATAGATAAGAAATCAGGACATCAATATGCAGGAGCAGGAGTAGGAGCAGGTCTGATCCATACTCAATAATTAAGAATAAATATAAAAAACATATTACAACACGATCCACCTTCTCTTTCTCTCTCAATTTTCGATTGCTTCTGGAAAAGGGAGAAAATAGGAACTGGAGAGACCTCCCCTCTTCTCTATCTCTTCTCAATCTCCTCTTCCTTTGCTTCAAAGGTTTCTCCTTATATGTTTCGGACTAGGGGTTCTACTCCAATGATCCTTTCCAATTACGGACTACTAGGGTTTGATTCATGTAAGTGATCTTTTCCCCTCTCTACTTTGTGATCTATTGGCTTCTCTTTTGCTGATTTGACTAATGTTGAGAATAGGATTTGTGTTAGATTTAGGGTTTATGTGATTTAGTAGTTCTTAAACTTTTTTATCCCTCATCTTCTGGGAATAATTTCTTACAGTGTCGATTTTGTAATTTCGAGGCCATTTATGTTTTGGATCTATCCCTTTAATTAAGAAAAGATGAAATTTTGGGTGAAAAAATTAATGTAGATTGTAGACATTACAATTGATGCCAACATGTTGTCTTATGCTGCTTATAGCTGTTTCAGATAAACGAACAAATAGTTTATAGTTGCCCACAGTATCATATTACAATATAGTAGTAAGCTAGGCAGTTAAAATTGATTTGGGGAACTAATCGGTCTAGGAGCGATTAGTGATTAATCAGTTAATTGAAAAATAATCGGGTATTAAATCGGAAAAATCACGTGTGTGTGTGTGTGTGTGTGGAGGGAGAGAGAGAGTAAAAGGGATATGAGCAACTTGCTTATTTAATAAATGAGCAAATGATGAGGTGGCATGCATGTAATACATTGAATATCTAACAACTTTTAGGATTTCTCAATCACATGCATGCCACCTCATCACTTGATCATTTACTAAATGAGCAAATACCCCTTTTCCCCATATATATATACTAGATTTACCCGTGGGCACGTGCCTACGGCACGTCTTCGGAACGATACAAAACACAAAAATCCCTATAAACGGTAAAACAACAATTATGTAGCTCAAGTTTGAATAGTATGGCAATAATTAGTTGTAAATAAAAGTCCATGTTTCCATTAGTATATGTTGAAAAATAATTATAAATGGGGGTGCAAAATCTAACTTCTTAGAACTATTAAGTGTGGGAAATGATGAAATTTAAATGTTGAAAAGATAATTGTTATTTTCAATATAACATGTGCAATAAAAAAACTCTGAAAATTTACAAACCTGAAATCTTAAAATCTAAATATCTAAGTAAATAAAGAAAGAATGGGAGAGAGAGAAAGAGATAAATATGAAGAAGTGAAGAGAGTAATAAAGTAATGAGTTTTTAGTTTTGGGGGAAAAAATTGGTTTTCGGGTTTGAATTTTTTTTTTTTTTGGGGGGGGGGGGGGGGGGGGGGAGGGGGGGGGGGGATGTATTTTGTGAGGTTAGATCCGGGCCTTTAATTTTGGGGGGATTGAAGGTGAGCCACTTGATAGCTTTCTTTGTGTTTTATTTTATATATATATATATATATAGAGAGAGAGAGAGAGAGCCCTTCGGTTGAGAACTAATTTGATGAGAACTCCGTGAGAACTCAAGGAGTAGACCCCCCATGAAAAATCCGAACCGGCCATCTCGTTCTACACCCTTAGATAGCATAACATAAAGAAATTACGTAATTTGATGTTTGTTTTCCCTTGATTTACATCATCGCAAAATTGTATGGCTGAAAATTCTACTCCATTTGATGGATGGGAAAATGAACTTCAAATTACTTGATTTCTTTATGTTATGATATCTATGGTGTGTAGAACAAGATGGTCGGTTCGGATTTTTCATGGGGGTCTACTCCGTGAGTTCTCACAGAGTTCTCACCAAAATTAGTTCCCAACCGAAGGACTCCCTATATATATATATATATATATAATGATATATCTTCATTATGTAGCAAACCTAAATCCTAACATAAAACTATTATGAGATTATCAAATAGGAATGAACATATAGTTATACAGAAAAAGAAAAGAGTACTTGGTTTGACTTGAGTTTGGATTCTAGATGTGGGCCGGGTTGGGTTTGCTGGTCGGATCCTACAAACAAAAATAATCGGGTTGGGTTTGCGCGAGGAAGAAGAAGAGAGCGGCAATGGGTCGGGTTTGGGTTTGTACGAGGACCTTAAGGGATTTGAATTTTGGAATTTTGAATTTGGATTTGAGTTTGGGACAGATTGAGCACAAATAATGCAAACGAGCATGATAATTAAAGATGAAATTTAATTGGTTAATCGGCCACATAAAATCGGCTAATTAACGACAAATCAGCCGATTATACCTGATTAAATTGCTAACTATTAAAATATTGAAAATCGCTATAAAAAAAATCGCTTAGCTTCCGATTAGCGATTATTCGGGGGATTAATCATATTTTAACTACTTAGGTAGTAAGTACTAGTTGCCTAGAGAACAGTTGATGATGATGATGATGATCAAATTATTTAACAAGCATCATATATTAACCTAAGCAGTTAAAATCCCTGATTACGCCCGATTAATCCCCGATTAATCGCTAATCGGAGGCTAAGCGATTATTTTTTTAGCGATTTATAATATTTCAATAGTTAGCGATTTAATCGGAAATAATTAGTCGATTAGTTGTTAATCGACCGATTTTAAGTAGCCGATTAACCGATTAAATATCCTTTAATTTTCATGATCGTTTACATTATTTCGGCTCAATCCGTCCCAAATTCAAAATCCAAAATTCAAACTTCTTCTGGTCCTCGCGCAAACTCAAATCCGATATATCGCCGCTCACTTTTTCCTCGTGCAAACCCAAACCCAAACTGATTATCTTCAAACCCAAACCCAAACTGATTTACTTCTTTCTCAAGAAAACCTAAACCCAACCCGCCGTCGCCCCCATATACCATCGCATACTTGACCCGACCCGCATCTGCACCTCCTCTTGTTGTTCGCACTGGTCTTCTTCTCCGATTGTTTTTATTTGATGGAACCGACCAGCAAACCCAACCCACATCCAGAATCTAAACTCAACTCAAACCAAATACTCTCTTCTTTTTTTCTATAACTATATGTTCCTATTTGATAATTTCATAATAGTTTTATGTTAGGATTCAGGGTTGCTACATAATGAGGATATATCTTTTTTTAATTATATATATATAACGATTTTTCCAATTTAATCCCCGATTATTTTCCGATTAACCGATTAATCACTAATCGCTTCTAGACCGATTAGTTCCAAAAATCGATTTTAACTGCCTAGATATTAACATGTCTTGTTATTGCATAGTTGTTCCTAATTGAATTTTTGGTTGGTTAAAAATAGTCAGTAGATAATATAGCCTATGCAATGTGATGTGATATCTCTATTTGTATACTGACTATATGTATAGACTATAGTATATACTTACAAAATACCTGATGCATGCCAACCCCAACCTGCTGATTTTTTCTCAACTGATGTGTGATTGAACTTAATGTGTATACTATATTTGTTTAAAAACCTAATAAGCAAACAACCTACTTACTTGTGTGGGTTACCTCATGTTCAATTTTTCTCCTTGACTTCAAATTCATGTGTAGCAATGATTTTTTTTAAAAGACAGACACTGTCCTTTAAATATATATATATATATATATATATATATGAGAAAAGTGAGCCTCATACAAAGTGATTATACTCACTTGGTGGGGCCATTATAGAAGATCCACTCCGTCCATCATATTTATCATGCCAATGGATGTATGTGTAGAAAAAAATCAAGTTGTTTGGGGATCATTCACTCATGCATCATGTGGTTGAAAAATGAACGATTTCAACTCGAACCACAAATTAGACCCACATGATGCATGGGTGAATGACCTCCAAACAACTTGATTTTTTCTACACTTACATCTATTAGCATGATAAACATGATGGACGGAGTGGATCTTCCATAATGGCTCTACCAAGTGAGTATAATGACTTTGTATGAGGAAAATTTCCTCATACAAATATGAGGCTCACATTACTCTCTCTCTCTCTCTCTCTCTCTATATATATATATATATATATCAAATCTATATAAGTCCTGTTTCATTGTCTTGTTATCTTAACTAATTGATATTCTTGTACAAACTTTATATTATATTAATGATTGATTGTTTTGTATTGAGGAAATTAATAATTACTAACGTAGGAAAGTAGGCGAAAAAGAGGAGTTGCAATGCCTTCAATTGGTGATGATAGTAAGGGTCATGAGGATGATAATGCTCCTCTTTAGAAGTATGTGGTGATGCTTGGAAAGGCACCGAGTGATGAGGGGAATATGAATTGGCAATGTAACTATTGTCATGAATATATCAAATGTTCATATCCGAGGGTTCGAGGTCATTTGTTGCAAATTCCCGGTCATGGTGCTAAACCATGCAAATCCGTTAAGCACGAACATATGCAAGAGATGAAGAAAGTGGTGGCGCAAGTGGAGCTAAGGGTGAAGGCAAAGACGTCCAAGACGATTCCTTTGCCGCCATCAATTGCCTCAAACTTAACAAATATGCAAGAGACAAAGCAAAGGATAAGGAAGGGTGTTGGCACTATAAAGAGAACTTTTAGTCTTTGGTGCAAGGGATACATTGCATACCTTGTTTGGAAGGATGTTCCACTCAGATGGCTTACCCTATAACTTGTCAAGAAATCCGTACTTCATTCAATCTTATACTTACACCACTGAGAATGCAATTGTCGGTTACAAACGTCCGGAATACAATTCTTTGAGGACGACTCTCTTGCAACATGAGAAAGCACATATCAAGAACTTGTTGGAGCCAATATGGAATACAAGGAAACAAAAGGGTGTGACCATTATATGTGATGGATGGTCGGATGCACAAAGAAGGCCTATAATCAATTTAATGGCAGTTACGGTAGGGGCCATGTTTCTAAATGCCATGAATGCAGAGGGGAACACCAAAGATAGAGACTACATCTTCGAAATTCTTGATCAAAAAGTCGTGTCCAAAATGCAGTGCTTCGATAATGCACTGGTATGTAAGGTGGCGGGTCTTTGGGGGAAGTGAAATATCCTCAATTTTTTTGGACTGAAGTTCATACTCTGAATCTTGCACTGAAAGAGTATATGTGTGGCTAAGAACATGGAGACTAATGAGGTTGTTTACTTGGAGTGTTATTGGATAACCAAAATTTATAATGATGTGTTAGTTAAAAAGAACTTCATGAATCACTGTATGAGACTTGCTATGTTCAACCACTTTGTGAAGCTGAAGATGCTTTCTATTGCCGAAACAAGGTTTGCCTAAGTTATTGTTATGTTGAAGATGTTTCAAATGAGAAGGCAAGGCGTTCAAGAGATGGTGGTTGGTGAAAGTTGGAGTTTGTATAAATATGTCGATGTGGGTAAAGCACAATTTGTGAGGGAAAAGATTCTACAAGAAATTTGGTGGGACAAGATCAACTACAACATTTCCTTCACTGAGCCTATATATGATATGTTTCGATTTGCCGACACAGAAGAATCCAATCTTTCATTTAGTGTATGAGATGTGGGATAGCATGATTGACAAAGTGAAGAGCAGCATTTTTAAGCATGAAGGAAAAATGGATGATGAAGAATCACCACTCCATAATGTTCTGGATGAGATCCTGGTTGCACGTTGGAATGTAAACAATACTCCTTTACATTGCTTGGCCCATTCTCGAAACCCAAAGTAATTCATAAACTAATCTTTTCAAGTTGCAAGTTAGTAATTATTTACTAGATTATAGAAATAGGACCCTATTATAACAATAATTATCCTGTATTTTTGGTACTATAGTGTAGATTGGCTAAATGGAGGATCAAATCGGATTGCTCCAGACATCGAGATCTCTAATGAGCCAGAAAGAGAAAGATGAGTATAGAGATATTTTTCAAATGACGACAAGCGGAGAATTTTCAATACGAAATTTGGAAGATTTTCAATGGATCTTGATGTATTTGGAGATTGACTCCTTGAACGATTGGGGCTCCATGGATGCGAAAGTGTGGTGGGCTATTCATGGGAGTTCGGCACTTTATTTGCAAAGTTGGCCTTAAGATTGCTTGGACATCCATGTTCATCCTCGTGTTGTGAAAGAAATTGGAGCACATATAAGTTCATACATTCCACTAAGAGGAACAAAAACACTCCACAACAAGCAGAATATTTGGTGTATATTCCTACCAATCTTCATCTCCTTTCAAGAAAATCTCCGAAATATCTTAAAGGAGAGACAAAAATGTGGAATGTAGGCGGAGATGACTTCGACTCACCTGAAGGTACGGGTATCTTAAAGGTGGCAAACCACTCCCTTGATGAGCTGGAGCGGGAAAAGAATGTTTATAAATGGGACTGAAGATGGCATTGGGATGGCTCCATGGAAGTTGGCACCAAGTAGGATAGCTTCATATCTTTTTTTGGAATTATTATTATACTTTTGTATGGATTATGAAGTGTCCATATTTTGTAATTAAAATAAACATGACCAATTGACTAAAGAGTATAAAACTGTTGTTATGTTTGTATGACTTATTTTCAATAGTTCAAAATTTTAATGTTGAATGCATTTTGGATGTGTGTGTGTGCGTGTGGATCTTTTATATTGATTTTGACGTATATTAAATTACATTTAAATAATATAGCCATAACCCCGTACCCTACTTTTACATGTTTATCGTATCCCTGTACCAGTACCTATGCTTCATAGGTGATCAAAGGAAATGCATAACGTTATTTCTTAATAATCATGGATTACTTATTAATATGAGCGGCATTGAAAATCGACAATACTGAACAACATTTGTACCCATGTTTTAATTTTAAATGACCCCGACATAAATAGGCTCACGTATGCATTGATTTCATTGGTAAAAGAGTGGAAATTATGTGATCCGCCGCCCATGGGCATTGTCACTTCATTCAAATGTTAGTCAAATACCTCCCTTTACCATCTCAATTTTCATTAATTGTATACTCTATATCAAATCCATTAGCATAGAAGTGTGCAGAAATTAAACAATCTATCATCCATGAGCAATGATATTAATTCGTCAAGTGTCACTCAAATACCTCCTTTACTATTTCGATTTCAATTAACTGTATACCTTTATCTAATCCATGAGTTATTGCATCATTCCCCAATCATGAAAATATGTTTGAGAAGGCTTCATTTTTGGCTCTTGGCTTACATGTGTACATTCCCCACATCAAATTTATCATCTTTCTCCTTCTAGACTATTTTCCAAGGTCTAGTCTGGAGAATTTGGAGAATGTCAAGTGGTCTTTCTAGAACTTTGGAAAACCATCTTTTCTGTAGTTTTGGTAATATGACATCCAGCTAGTTAAACGGGATTGATGTCAGGTAGACAATGTTATGGAAACCAACAGACAACCGGTCATAAAACATGATCAAATCTTCTAGGAGTCTCAACTCCTTAGCCAAATCCATTTTAATGATGATGATGATGATGATGATGATCTCTATTTGATGAGCTGGCACCCATATTTTTCAGATTACACTGATTTTTGTTAGCTCAACAGGGTTGACGAACTAGTATGGACAGTGGTTCTAGGAGTCAGATGTTGGAGTCATGTTGGTCAAAAAAAAATTGTCAAATGGTAGAGTGGCAAAAGGCAGATGTTGGGGGGCATATTTTAAATATCAAAATGTCATTTTGATTATATTTCCTAAACGTGTCTATATAACCTTAGGATGAAATTCTCTTCATTCAGTGTCTCTTATGTCCCTTTTTTCTTTTATATCAAAGGACTTGAATAATAACAAAGATATAAATGAAATAATTTAAGACAAGGATGGCCTAATTGTAAATGATGAACTTCAAGTAAGTTAAGGATCAATCTAAGCCCTTCCTAATTCCCCTCCACGAAGATTTCTAGTCTAACCAGTATCAAAGTTACCAGAAAGTATATCTCGAAAAACATAAATTGCAATTACCATTTGTTAATCGACTTTTACAAGATACAACCGACATGGGCATGTCAGGTGATATTTTGGGAGCATATGTTGGATTCAACCTGCTATGCTGGGAGCATTTTCCCAAAAGACATAAGATTTTTAAATCTACCGGTGGTCGGAGACCCTCAAAAAATGCCATAACGAGAGATATATCGAATATGTCAAGGACAAGTTGGCTGACAAATCAGGTGATATGTTGCAAGACTTGGTTGATTCAACTAGACATGTTGACCTCACATTTTGCAAGCCTAGTTTGATATCATGTTGGCAGATAAGTGACTTGTGACTTGAACCTTTCACATCCATGTTTATTAGCAAATAAGCTTACAAGACAAGTGGGATTCATTAGAGTTTGCCATAGGAAATACACTTGATTAAAACCTCATTCCAAGGGAAAAAAATCAGTGTTCTAAATGGCGGCCACCTCGAACGCCTAAGCGCTCAAGTGAAGGAGAACGAACCGCCTTTGCCATAGGCGGTGGTCTAGGCGGTCGGAGGCGATTAGGCGCATCTTGTTGAGTAGGCGTCCGTGACACCGATCAGGCGGACGCCTGATGTCCAATGCCCAGACATTTTCTATTTTTTAAAAATTTTAAATACTATAAAATAACATTAAAAAAAAGCGAACTACTATTAATCTATTATATACTATGTATGGATCTTTAATAGTAGTGAAATTATTTTTTAATTTTTTTAGTATTATTGGTGATGGATTGCACATATTACACATATTAAAATAGCATATATTACACATATTACACATATTGGCATATTGCACATATTATAATTGGACAATTGTTTTTTTATTGCACATATTGCACATATTTACACATTAATTGCACGAGAAAGTTTTTTTATGCGTAAACACCCTTTAATTACACATATTGCACAAGAACATGATGAATATTTGCAATTGCATTACATAATTATACTTACGATTGAAGAATATGGGCTGAAATTAACTAAATCGGCAAAAAAATTCAAACGCCTAGGCACCCTAGGCGCTAGGCACCCCTTGACCGAACCGTCACAGCCTAACGCCGTTTACAATCTTGGAAAAAACAAAGTTTGCTGTTTGGCGAGGGGCAGTTCTCTTTGATGTCATATGTTACATTTGGAAGAAAAGAAATGGGTGAATTTTCAATCAGGAAAGCACACAAAAGGTCCAACTTTTCAAAGAGATGAGTGAAAGCATCAAAATCTTACTTTTAGAATGCAAATGGAGAGTGAGAAGGATAGATCAATACTTGATAATTGGAATCTCTTATAAAATGGCTATATTGTAGTTGACTGAAATGCTATGTATATACAAGGACCAATTATTGTAATTGATTGATATGCTATCTATATATAGCAACTAGTTATGGTTCTCGCTGTTTCAAGAGGCTTGATATACGCAACTGTAAGGAGTTTATTGGTTGAATGACATTGTATTTACTTTTCAAAAAAAAAGCCTCGTCTCAAATACAAAACAATTATATCGTCAACAAAGAGTCGGTTTGTTATACTATAGAGGCTCGTATGTGCGTGCATGTACTTGAGTTTGCATGCGACATATATATAAATATACATACTACATGATTAACATGTAAACAAACGTGCTTTTTCCCATAAATTATTATGAGAATACGAATTGTCAATAATCCACATAGCCACAACCAAATCTATCTAATTATAATAGTAAAAAAGGTTTAATTTAAATAGCAATAATTCCTTGTTAATTAGTAAAGCTTGATATGAGGTAAATTCAACATTTTCAATGTGCAAATTGCAATATTGGTTAAATAATAAAAATTAATGTAACCAACAACAAGAAATATACATGTGCATTGCTCTTGAAGAGTTTCAAATCATTATTATTGATGTCATCCAGAGAACCATCAAAACCTATTAGATTTCAAGATAACGCAAGAAAAATCTTTATATTTGCTATTAAAACTTTAAAGTTTTCAAGTGCAATGTGGTTGTGTGAATATCGGATGTGTGCTTTAACACATGTATTGACAAGCTTTCCATCTCTCTCTTGCCTTTTTCATCTAAAATGATGATGTTTATGATGCAAAAATGGCACAATAAAAAACTAACATTATGTAGGAAAAGTAGACGTGCATCAATAATAATAGATTGGTAAAGATAAAGAATGAAAGAACACTCACATATTTAGGGCGGGTATATCCTTCTTCCTCCTCCCCATACTGACTTGCCTTCTTATACCTCCCACTCCCCTCCTCATCTAGACCTCCTTGGATCGGCCTCTCATAGTTGCTCCTCCCTCCACCATACCCGGACCCATACTCACTCTCTCCACCACCGTACTCCGGTTTCGACTTCCCATATCCAGATCCGTACTCATTCTCCCCACCCCCAAACCCATACTCAGGTTTCGGCTTCCCATACCCAGACCCATACTCACTCTCTCCACCCTCATACAAATTCTCCCTCTTCGGCTCTGAATAGCCATACTCCTGTTTCGGCCTCCCATACCCACCAGATCCATACTCACTCTCCCCACCTCCATACCCATACTCCTGTTTGGGCCTCCCATACTCGCTCTCTCCACCACCTCCTCCTCCATAATGATGCTCAGGCTTCGGCCTCGAATGTCCAGATCCATACTCACTCTCTCCACCACCATACACGGGTTTCGGCTTCGAATACCCGGATGATCCATACTCGCTCTCTACACCACCATACTCGGGTTTGGGCTTTGAGTACCCGGATGATCCATACTCGCTCTTTTCACCACCATACCCATACTCAGGTTTCGGCTTCGAATACCCAGATGATCCATACTCGCTCTCTCCACCACCATACTCGGGTTTCGGCTTCGAGTACCCGGATGATCCGTACTCGCTCTCCCCACCACCATACTCGGGTTTTGGCTTCGAGTACCCGGATGATCCATACTCGCTCTCTCCACCACCATACTCGGGTTTCGGCTTTGAGTACCCGGATGATCCATACTCGCTCTCCCCACCACCATACCCATACTCGGGTTTCGGCTTCGAATACCCAGATCCATACTCAGTCTCCCCACCGCCATACTGGGGTTTGGGCTTGGAATACCCAGACGATCCGTACTCGCTTTCTCCGGATCCGCCGTAAGGACTGGGTTTGGGCTGAAAGCCGTAGGCGGGCTGGGGTTCGGGTCGGTAGGAGGAGGGTCTGGACCCGGAAGAGTAGTTGGGGCGATCGTAATCAACGGCGGAGGAGGTGGGATAGCAGATGTCGTCGGAAGGAGGGAGGGGGCGGCCGAAGGTGAGATGGAGGTCGTAGCCGCCGCCGTACGGGGTCGGGTCGTACTCGTCGAAGTCGTCTTCGGGTTCGGATCGGTTGCAGTACGATGACATGGTGCTTCGGATCTTGGAATTTGGAATTTTTGGATCTTGGATTTGAGTGGTGGAGGGACGAAGAAGAAAAGGCGAGGGGTTTTTATTTATTGTGGTGGTGGAGATTGGGCCTGGATTTGGGAATAATTTCGAGAGTGCCATTCCATATTAGTGTATATCACTAGATATAGTGATTAGTGACCGTAATTTGAAGATATTGGGCTTAACATGAGTAATAGTAAGAGGCCACGCCAGGTGAAGAAGCCCAGTTATCACTAATTCATGAATTTTTTTTCCAAACTGTCCAACTTTTTGAAAGTTTTTCCCAAACTGCTCTACTTTTTATAAAAATTTCCAAACTGTCTCACTCGCTTTCTGAAAAACCGGGTGCGTTTGGTTTGTTGTTTTGAAAATAGTTTTGTGAAAATATTTTGTGAAAACTGTTTTGTGAAAACTGTTTTCTGAAAATGAGAGTGTAAAAGCTGTCTGGTATAGTTTTCTGAAAACTGTTTTCTGAAAATGAAATTGTATAACCTGTTTGTGTATAAAAAATAAACCTGAATGCTGTTTTCTTAAAACTAGACTGTAAAATGCTGTTTTCTGAAAAAGACAGTTTAAAAGCTGTGCTGTTATATTCCTAGCTGAAAACTGTTATCTGTAAGCTGTTTTCCTGAAAAAGCGAGTTTAAAAGCTGTTCGGTTATATTTCTTGCTGAAAACTGTTATCTGAAAGCTGTTTTTCTGAAAAAACGAGTTTAAAAGCTGTTTTGTTATATTCCTAGCTGAAAACTGTTATCTGTAAGCTGTTTTCCTGAAAAAGCGAGTTTAAAAGCTGTTCGGTTATATTTCTTGCTGAAAACTGTTATCTGAAAGCTGTTTTTCTGAAAAAACGGGTTTAAAAGCTGTTTTGTTATATTCCTAGCTGAAAACTGTTATCTGAAAGCTGTTTTCCTAAAAAGGGAGTTTAAAAGCTGTTCGGTTATATTTCTTGCTGAGAACTGTTATCTGAAAGCTGTTTTTCTGAAAAAAACAGTTTAAAAGCTGTTTTGTTATATTTCTAGCTGAAAACTATTATCTGAAAGCTGTTTTCCTGAAAAAGCGAGTTTAAAAGCTGTTCGGTTATATTTCTTGCTGAAAACTGTTATCTGAAAGCTGTTTTTCTGGAAAAAACAGTTTAAAAGCTGTTTTGTTATATTTGTAGCCAAAAAACTGTTATCTGAAAGCTGTTTTACTGAAAAAGCGAGTTTAAAAGCTGTTCAGTTATATTTCTTGCTGAAAACTGTTATCTGAAAGCTGTTTTTCTGAAAAAACAAGATTAAAAGCTGTTTTGTTATATTTCTAGCTAAAAACTGTTATCTGAAAGCTGTTTTCCTGAAAAAGCGAGTTTAAAAGCTGTTAGGTTATATTTCTTGCTGAGAACTGTTATCTGAAAGGTGTTATTCTGAAAAACGAGTTTAAAAGCTGTTTTGTTATATTCCTAGCTGTAAACTGTTATCTGAAAGCTGTTTTCCTGAAAAAGTGAGTTTAAAAGCTGTTTGGTTATATTTCTTGCTGAAAACTGTTATCTGAAAGCTGTTTTTCTGAAAAAACAAGTTTAAAAGCTGTTTTGTTATATTCCTAGCTGAAAACTGTTATCTGAAAGCTGTTTTTCTGAAGAAGTGAGTTCAAAAGCTGTTCGGTTATATTTCTTGCTGAAAACTGTTATCCGAAAGCTGTTTTTCCGAAAAAAACAGTTTAAAAGCTGTGCTGTTATATTTCTAGCTGAAAACTATTATCTAGGTTGTATATTTAATGAATTCACATTATTTTTCTTATGAGTTTTTTGTTAATTTTTTTTGCAGATATAGACCCAACTTCTATCAATATACAAACAAGCAACGTGCTACAACATGGAAGTTTCGCGCGCTATGAAATTTTTGTTTTTTTTCCCTTCTTGGGAGCTTCCCACTAGTGTCTTTCGACCATGTAAAATTTTATTTGAATTGTGGTGAAGTTTGGTAATACAGCAATTGGACACAGTATGCAAATTTCCAATAAATGTACAAAATATTCATTACAAATTTCTGTTTGGTTACATTTATTTTACAAACTGGGATAGCCCAACCTTCAATTTCGCATTACAAGCATGAGAAACCTTCAAAATGTCTAACATAGTAACAAGAATCAGAACTATTGTGAAATTTACAACTGCACTTCTTACAAATCCCAAAAAAAAAAAAGAAATTCCAATCCATCAGTGTCCATCATATGCCACTAGCAGCATCAGAACTCATCATAGGATGGTAATTGTACAATCTATCAATATTTTACATATTGAAAGTGACAGAAAAAATTGCGTACCCCGAAGCACACATTACATAAGACCATCAGCAGCCATCACATCCTTCACAAGTATCAGAAGCCAACACCAGCAGCCATCAGTTGCTGATAATCTGTCATCATGTAAGCCATCAATGCTGATCACAGAATTGCACTGGTTTGTGTACACAGTGTGGAATTACAACCCAGTTAAACTGAAACCTTCCTCAAAGAATACAGCATTCAGTTAAACTGCAACCTTCATCAAAGAATACAAGCCAGTTAAACTGAAACCTTCATCAAAGAATACAGTTCCAGTTCAACTCAAACCTTTCTCAAAGAATCCAAACCCAGTTAAACTGATTTGTGTAAACACCATGGAAATAGATCACAGAATTATACTGGTTTGTATACACAGCATGGAAATTAGAACCCAGTTGTACTGAAACCTTCATCAAAGAGTACAACTCAGTTAAACTGAAACCTTCATCAAAGAATACAAGCCAGTTAAACTGATACCTTCATCAAAAAATACAGTTCCAGTTCAACTGAAACCTTTCTCAAAGAATCAAAACCCAGTTAAACAGATTTGTGTAAACAGCATGGTAATTAGAACACAGAATTATACTGGTTTGTATACACAGCATGGACATTAGAACCCAGTTCTACTGAAACCTTCATCAAAGAGTACAACCCAGTTAAACTGAAACCTTTATCAAAGAATACAAGCCAGTTAAACTCAAACATTCATCAAAGAATACAACCCAGTTCAACTGAAACCTTTCTCAAAGAATACAACCCAGTTAAACTGAGTTGTGTAAACAACATGTTAATATCACAGCAGTGTACTGGTTTGTGTACACAACTATGGTAATTTGAACTCAGTTCAACTGAAACCTTAATAAAATAGTACAACCCAGTTACACTGAGACCTTCATCAAAGAATACAAGCCAGTTAAACTCAAACATTCATCAAAGAATACAACCCAGTTCAACTGAAACCTTCCTCAAAGAATACCACCCAGTTAAACTGATTTGTGTAAACAACATGGTTAATATCACAGCAGTGTACTGGTTTGTGTACACAACTATGGAAATTTGAACCCAGTTCAACCGAAACCTTAATAAAATAGTACAACCCAGCTAAACTGAGACCTTCATCAAAGAATACAAGCCAGTTAAACTCAAACATTCATCAAAGAATACATCTTGGAAACTGCAACCCAATTATTAGGGCATTTAGGGCCAGTTACCAACATGTTGGAGGTGATAATCTCCTACTAACATAGGGCATCAGTACTGATCACCTCATTTTACTAGTTTGTATGCCCAGCATGGAAACTACAACCCAATTATTATCTTCTTTTAAGACAAACAACAATAATTACTCCAAAGAGTATTATAGGATCAGAATAATTTACATCATCACTATCAAATTTTGAAAGTGTAGTATCCATTAATAAATTCATCATATCCATTGTTTGCCTTACTTATCAAATTCCAACATATTCTGATGTCTACCTCAAAATTGCGATGAATTCTTCTTTCTTTGATGAAGGTTGCAGTTTAACTGGGTTGTAATTTCCATGCTGTGTACACAAACCAGCACAATAGTGTGATCAGTGTTGATGCCCACCATGGTGGGAGATTATCACCTACTATATATTAATAACAAAAGCTGTTATTTTGAAACCATTGTACTAGTTATTTTGAGACCATGAGAGATAATCCTAACTGGGTTGTATTCTTTGAAACTTTATTTCCAGTTTTTATATTAGTAACAACATGCTTATTATGAAAGTTGCCAGTACTCCAAATATAACAAAACAACTGTTGTAGGTTCAGGACAACATCAACAAGATTGTCATTATCCCAAATAAGAACGGTAGGATCAGAATATAGCGTCATCATATCCATAATGGTAAATTCATGTAGTCATACACAAAGGTGTCACCGAAGGTGTTATATCCCATCATAATTTGAATACCAAAAGGTGTTATATCATATAAATGAGTATCAATGATAACCATGTTGGAAGTTGTCAGACACTCCAAATGTAAGATAACATGTGCAGGTCCAGAACAACGAAGCAACAAGGTTGTCATTATCCAAAATAATAGCTGTAGGATCAGAATATAATATCGTCATATCCATATTTTGAATACTAGTAATCAATTACGAAAGCCTCACAAATATATGTTATATAGGATCAGAATATATCATCATCATATCCGTACTTTGAATTGTAGTAATCAATCACAAAAGCCTCATCAAATAGTGGCAGATAGGATCAGAATATATCTTCATCACTTCCATATTTTGAATTCTAGTAATCAATCAGAAAGGTATCACAAATTAAATTATATAGGATCAGAATATAACATCATCATATCCATTCTTTGAATGCTATTAATCAATCACAAAGGTCCCCCAAATAATGTTATATAGGATCAGAATAAATCATCATCACATCCCTAATTGGCCGTATCCTCAAAACATTTTGTCATAGAACAATTGTTCAAGCAAATCATCATGATTAGTGTAGAGCTGCAATTTTTAAAATTGCCATGCCAGCTACTACTAATGTCTTGTACCCACCCCATCCATCACCCATAGTTGAATACATCATTCATTGAGTCAGTATAATAAGAATATAAGATCATTAGAATGCCATCTTCTAACGTAACAAATTATAATAAATTTTGGATCAGAATATACCATATCCATCATTTCCAGAAACTCAGTCACACACGATGGTCCCCCAACCTGCATGCATACAAATATCATCATCATATATCGCCTGCTTAATACAATAACATACATGATCTTCAAATAGATGGGCTACAAATGAAAGGAAATAATTTACAACCATATATTACAAGAACAGAAAGTAACCACGAACAAGTACATGCTTATGCTTACATCAATGTCTGGCATTCCACATTGCCATGGCTATTTGATCTCTTTTATTATTCATGAGATTCAACTGAGAAGATGACATATCCAACGGCCCAGATGTGGAAGCATTGTCTTCATTGTGTAGGTGATTATTTTGTTCTTCTTCTATGTCTGAAAACAATGAATCATCGGCAGAATACTTTTTGATAAAATTATGGACTGCACAACATGCAGTTACCATCATAACTTGTCTTGTATAGAAGTAATTGGGCATAGACTTGAATATGGCAAACCTTTTTTTGAACACACCAAAGGTTCGCTCTATTACATTTCGTAGCCTAGCATGCTGTTTGTTGAAGAGTTGCTTATATTGGGTGGGTGCATGGTTAGGACCATGGAAATCCTGCAAATGATATGGCTGTCCACGGTAGGGAGCTAAAAACCCTGGCATGTTTGTATACCCACAGTCTACTAAGTAGTACTTGCCTTCAGGCGGGATTGGCAACAAATTTTTTGTTATTGCACTATGTATTACGTGGGAGTCATTAGCGCTTCCTTCCCAACCCGCATAAACAAAAGTGAAATTCATGTCAAAATCACAAATTGCCAACACATTTTGACATATGTCACCTTTTCGACCACGACAACTGTTTTGTCGACTTGCGGGTACGGTAGCAGGTATTAAAGTACCATCCGCAGCACCAATTGCTCCCTACATTATTGAGGTAGAAAGCTGCTACTTTATCAAACACATTTGAATCATTAGAATAAACGGTTTTAAACATGAAATGCACAAATTACCTTAAACCATGGATAGAAATCTGGGGAACCCCTGATCTTATCATGGACATGTTCCGGGTCTGGGTGTTTAATAAGAACTGCTGATGCTCTTACCAAACCATACAACACATCAGTGAAATGTCTATCAATTGTTTCCAACGAATGATCAAACCGACCACAGACAAGCCTCAACCTAGTACTATGAGCGACAATGAACAAAAAAATAGCAACACTTTCATAATGTGATATACGCCTTCTTTGTATCTTCTCGGGCGTTTCCTGAAGATAATTGTTTGTTATTATAAGTTGGCACAAAGCCATAAAACAGTCCTTATTCATGCGAAACACCCAAAAGAATTTGGCATCTGGACCGTCTAAGAGTTCTTGTAGGTATTCACGTCCTGATAGTTTGGACGTTGAGTTGGGACTTTTACTATTATAAAATTGTTCGGCCTGTTGAAGAAAGAACAAGTCCTCAAGATCGGATTCATCAGAACTTGACGACGAATTGCTTGAAGAGTCCATCAGTATGGTGGCAAGTGCAGTAGTGCAGTACACTGTAACAATTAGATTACATTTGCATAAAGAATACTTCTAATTTTAAATACTCTACGACCATAATGGATGTCATATTAATAATAACAGTTACCCATAGAATTGAAACATAAATAGTGACAACAAACAGTCCAAATGTAGGAAAACGAGTGCAGATGAAATTAAAACCGATATAATATCAAAGCCCACCATTCTGCCATTGCATATAATCACCCAACTAATAGTACAGAAAAATGTCAAATAACTGATACATTTAAATAATACATAATGAAGGTTCTACGTTATGGAATTTAATAAATTACATTTATTTTTTCGAAAGTCTCTCTAACCACCCTGCTCTCCACTCTGGTTTCATTACCATAAAGGTTTTACGCCAATTTGGGTCATGAGTTATGTTCTCCAGTGCCAAATCAATCATAGCATTATCAAGCCCATCCAAACCATTCAGTACCTGCATGGCATTCTCAATGGAGTACTGATCGTCTGGGGCGGAGCGATCAACCATGCCGGCCTTCTTCTTATAGTATTCAGCCTTAGCAATGGACTTTTCTGCGTTGGTAGAAACAGCAACATCCATTCTTGAGCTTTTTGTAGCTCGGCCACTGGACCCACCACTAGAGCGTCTCTTACGAGACCCCGACCCCGTAAACATTGGCTCGTAATCATCATCATCATCCAAATTTACATGCAGTGCATTGGGGGGAGTGGGGTGGGCGAACTCAAACATGACCCTATGTTCCTCGTCGAGGTCATACACCCTTTGGGATGAAGCCCTAGATAGCAGACCCTCGGCGGTAGAATCAGCAAAAATTTTGGTCAACACATCATAGTTGGGCAAACCCTTCGATTTAAATTCAGAAGCTTTAGGGTGAGCCTATTAATAAGTTATTGTGTTGTTAGTTTACAACTATAAAAGTAAATAAAAATTATATTACGATCATAATCCCACATTAGCATAAAAAAAAAAAAATTAAGATGAGAACCTTGACATATGACTTCCAAACTTCGGGATCGCAAGTCACTGTCTGATTCTCTTCATCCCAACCCATACCGCTTTGATTCTTCAAATCATGAAAGGCTCTCCACTGCATCTTAAGCCGTCCATATTTTTCTTTTATTTGTCTAAGAGTGTATGAACGATTACATTGTTGGTTCAATAAATTCATCAATTGAGTCCATTGTCTCGCATCGAATTTTGCACTTTTCAAACTATTCCGATCAACCTCGGCCTCCATCAACTCAATAAATGTATGCACATTATTTGCGGGCCAAAGACCAAAATCACTGTCCATATCAATCTCCTTTCCCTTAACGATCAGTAATAAATAACATTCATTATTTTGGTGAGCATAAACAGTATACAGTTATAATTTGAGGTTACTAGAGAAATTGTAGATGATGTGTACTATCCATAAAAAAATCAGTACTCAAGATCTCCGATTCAGTATTCAAAATCTCCATAAACAGATCAGTACCCAAGATTTTGAAATCACAGCAAACCCCAAAAAAAAAAAAAAAAAAAAAAAATCCGATCCTCAAATCTTCACTACGAGCGATAAATTAACCCTAAAAAAGGGATTTTTTTATGAGGCAAGTGTCCAAATATAGACCAATTACCATAACAGCATCAAAAAATTGGGCAAAGATATGAAACATACCCTCGATTCCTGCTTACCAAACCTGGTGAAGTTGTCTCCGACGGATTCCCTCGACCGGCGTCGGATTCGTGAGCTACGATTTCGAAGACACCTTTTAGCAAAAGCAGATCTGGTCTCGCAGACCATGAAGCGAGCTCCGAGCGGGGTGAGGAGGGGCCCGAAGAGAGCAACGAATGAGGGTGCGGGGTGAGAAGGGGTGAAAGAGGGCGTTAGGGTTTTCCAGATCTGGCGATTTGATCTAATAGATCTCAGATCTAACGTGGTCAGCGAAGAAAGAGGATGGGGGAAAGCAACGATAGAGGAAGGGTGGCGAAGAGGGTGGAGAGAGAGGTGACGACCGGGGAGTGACGAGAGGGGAGAAGCTGGGGTTAGGGTTTTTTTTTCGACAGATGAGGATGGAAGATGGGGGGAAGCGGACAAAAGTGACGAAAACAGGTGAAAGCATCTTTTGAGAAAAGATGTGATTCTCAAAAGTAAACCAAACGCGTTCTCAGAAAAATATTTTCTCAAAATATTTCCTAAACAAGTTACCAAACGCACTGAGTGTGGTTAAAATCTCATCGCTTTTTCAGAAAGCGAGTATGAGACTTTTGATTTGCGAAAGCGTAGACTCGCTTTCTGAAAAAACGACATATTTTTAACCAAACTTGCTTTTTCAAAAAGCGAGCGTGTTATTTTGATAAATACTTTCGAAAGTAGGTCAGTTTGGTAAATACTTTCAGAAAGTGGGTAATTTTGGTAACAAGTTCCTCTTCTCTCATCCTGATATTTGTTCTTTTTCTTTTTTGGTTGATGCATTTTGTCGAATAGTTGGTGTGCATTAATATTTGAGGTTGGTATTAGAAATAGATAGTTGGGTCAATTTGTTGGAGTGTCCTGCAAATGGGTTTTTGATTTAGATGAGATTAGATCTATAATGGAGATGAAATTCTTGTTTGATGGATTTGTGAAAAAGGTGAGGTCATAGTTTTGGGGTTTTCGTTTTTCGGGGGATTTGAAGAGGTTCTTGATTGAATATTATTGGGAGCTTGATTATTATTCCCTATCTGTTAATGGGCAAGCATTAGAATTAGGGTCTTTATTATTTTAAAATATAAAATTGTCACTTTTGTGTAACAATATATATATATATATATATATATATATATCTGTGGTAGGGTAAAAATGGCCTGGGGCCCAGCCAAGGCCCAGGACGGCTCTCGCTCAAAAATAAGAAAAACAACAATCTGGCTCGGCTCCGGACCACCACAAGCTCGGCACCGAGCCGCAAGTTCACCCCCACAGAACTGGTCTCCTCGTACCCGACGAGCCCCGATGGCCCTCGGCCTCCGATCCGCGACAGCCCCACGGGCCGTCCGCCCAGTCTGGCAAGGAATGAGGATGACCTGGCACAACCTAGGCCATCTGATTCCCCCAGAGGCACAGGAGCCCCATGATCAGCCATGTCAGCTCCAAATACCACCAAGGGCTTTGCCACGTCAGCCCTATACCACTCTCGGCACTGCCACGTCCGCCCTAAACCCCCTGGGCCTCCTGCCACGTCAGGCCCATGGGCTTTCGGGTTTAGACCCGGCCCCCAAGCGGATCCAAACCCGGTTGGAATTCCCTATAAATATCAGACCCTCACCCACCTTTTCAGGTAACCAATCTTTGCCACTTAAATTCCCCTAGTTACTGCTACTCTCTCACAGAGACTGACTAGATCGTCGGAGGGTCCGCCGCCGGGATAAACCCCGGTGTTTCAGGACCGTCTGCAGGTACTCGAGGCGAGGCCATCCGAGCCGATCCTCAAGCGCCGAAGCGAGCCCCTCGCTCACCGTCCGGCACCGTACTCTTCCCTCATTACAAATTGAGTCCGAACTCACACCTGGTGCATCCACACTGCGACCAAAAACAAACCGCATCCATATATATATATATATATATATATATATATATATATATATATATATATATATCTATAGGGGTTGGTTCGGGTGAGAACCAACCCTGGGGTGAGAACCTAAGGGCCTCTCCCAACCACTCATCAAATCATTTTGTATGGCTGAGATTATGCAACTACATAATAAGGTAATAGATCATACTGTACAGAATTTTTTTTGTGTGTGACGGTTAAGGCAAATTTGGTCAAACTGGAGAGAGAAATAATTTATTCCCGTAAAATATGGGAGAAGATTTTGTATCCCAAATTAATAGCAACTGTAGAATCATTTAATTTTATTGATATGACAGTCAGTTTTTATTGTTGCTAAATATGAAATATTTGTTGCTACGTACAATGCAGTTAGTTGCTATTCAAAAAACATTCAGTTGCTATATGGAAACTGACAGCATGTAATTGATATGACAGTCAGTTTTTATTGTTGCTAAATATGAAATATTTGTTGCTACGTACAATGCAGTTAGTTGCTATTCAAAAAACATTCAGTTGCTATATGGAAACTGACAGCATGTACAATATAAGTTTGCAAATTGATAAACAAACAATATATATATATATATATATATATATATATATATATATATATATATATATATATATATATATATTCCTGCTAAATATGCACTAGTTGTATCTACTTACAATACATTCAGTTGCTATATAGTGAATTCACATCCTGATGAAGATTGTGGTTCGGCTGAAAATAAAATAAAAAAGGCAATATATGTCGCGTAATAATCTGTGATCTTCATTCCTTTTATTTCGCGGTCAACAGTGCTTAATTAAAGGGATTCCCATCTTAATGCAAATATTAATTAATCTTATTGCTTAATTAAAGGGATTCCTTTTATTTTGCGGTCAACAGCGCTTAATTAAAGGGATTCCAATCTTAATGCAAATATTAATTAATCTTATTGTTTAATTGAAAAAAATCTTGACCGTTAAGATTAAGCAGATGAGTGGCTGGGATAGGCCCTTAAGATCTCACCCCAGGACATGGTTCTCACCCGAACCATATCCTATATATATATATATATATATATATATATATATATATATATATATATATATTAAAGAAATGAGTTTATAATTTGTTCTTTAGATTTAATTGCAGGATTTGACGAAAGGCATACTAAGGATTATTCGAAGTCTTTATCCTGACTATAGTTTTATCATTTAAGAATTTGGTACCTAATAGCGGTTGGTGATAGTCTCTTTCTTCAAGTTTTGCGTATCTGACCATACTTTGATGGAAGCAATTGAACTTTAACCTTTATACTCAATAGTATGAAGAAAATGTTGATGTTTTTTTCCAAAAAAAGAAGCCGACATCTGTACCATACTTGTTGCACCTTTGTATGCACTTAACTAATGTTTTTTAGCCGAATGTGTGTGTATTTTTAAGGCCTGAGTTGTAGTTGTCTCACATTCATGACTTCCAAATATAGTTCTTGTGACTTACTAATTGATTGGGAAAAACTTTTTGATCATGACACTTACCACTTTTTGAAGTATAGTCAGGATAAAGACTTTCTGTAATCCTTAGTATGCCTTTCGTCAAATCCTGCAATTAAATCTAAAGAACAAATTATAAACTCATTTCTTTTATATATAAAAAAGTATAACTTTTGTTACACAAAAGTGACAATTTCATATTTTAAAATAATAAAGACCCTAATTTTAATGCTTGCCCATTAACAGATAGGGAATAATAATCAAGCTTCCAATAATATTCAATCAAGAACCTCATCAAATCCCCCAAAAAACGAAAACCCCAAAGCTATGACCTCACATTTTCCACAAATCCATCAAACAAGAATTTTTTCCTTGTTATAGATCTAATCTCATCCAAATCAAAAATCCATTTGTTCTTACCCCAACAAATTGACCCAACTATCCATTTCTAATACCAGCCTCAAATATTAATGCACATCAACTGTTTGACAAAATGCATCAACTAAAAAAGAAAAAGAACAAATACGAGGATGAGAGAAGAGGAACTTGTTACCACAACGACCCATTTTCTCAAAGTATTTACCAAAATAACCCACTTTCTAAAAGTATTTACCAAATTGACCCACCTTCGAAAGTATATACCAAAATAACATACTCGCTTTTTGGAAGAAAAAAAACGAGTTTGATTAAAAATATGTCGTTTTTTCAGAAAGCGAGTCTACGCTTTTGAAAATCAGAAGTCTCACACTCACTTTCTGATAAAGCAATGAGGTTTTAACCACACTCGCTCTTTCAGAAAGTGAGTGAGGCAGTTTGAGATTTTTTTAAAAAATAAGGGCAGTTTGGGAAAAACTTTCAAAAAGTGGGACAGTTTGGAAAAAAATGAAAACATTCCTAATTCATTTGGTGCTTTCATTTTTAGAGGGACAAATAAATGCTGTATTGATTTATCAATGAAAATGAAGACAAATAAATGCTATATCACTATCTTTTGTATCTATGGTGGGAGTTAACCACTGTACACACCCCCCAACTTCTTAACAGAGATTTGAATTGACAAAATGATCTCAGTCAATTTCTCATTTAATAATCGTAAGATTTATACAACAGAGATAATAAAAAGTAGTTGGGAAGTTTTGGGAAAATTTTGCCGAAATGCCCTCTTTTTTGAAAATAATTAGCGACCTGCCCTAGTTTCGAAAACATTTAGCGATTTGCCCTTGTCTGTGACACGTCAGCAACAAACGTTATTGAGAAAAACGGCATCAGCTATTTGTATGCCGTTATTCTCAATAACGGCATCTTCATTTGAAAAAATTGTCGTGCCGTTATTCCCAATAACGGTATTGCTTATTTTTAGTATAGATCTCTACTGTATCAATATTGACTCGAGATTGGAAAGCAAAAAAGAAAATAACTGATGCCGTTATTCTGGACAACGGCATCATTTATACTGATGCCGTGTTCCACAATAACGGCATCAGTTATTATCTGTTTGCACAACTCCCTATAATCGAAAAATCCCTTCAAAACCCCTTTTCTTCCCCTTCTGATTCGTAAAACGCATCTCCCTCGCATCACCCCTTTTACCCACAAACCCTAGATCTCATAATCAAAAAATTTCAACCATTTGAGTCCTATAAAATTCCATACATCCTACCTCCTCACTCCCACTCTCATTTTCAGTCTTCCTCAACAACGAAATTTTTGCCGGTGGTTTTTTTGGTATAATTTGAAAGGTATTATCATCTTAACCTTATGTTAGATTTTTATTTCAATGTTTTGTTTATTTTGAGTAGTGAATGACTTGAATATGTTTTAATTTTTATGCATAGGTATGGAATTTGATATCCCTATTTGGTTATATTATGGGGGTGAAGTAATTAAGGATCCAAAAATTGGATATTCTTATAGTGATGTTGATCCGGTAATTATTTGGGCTACCCCCAATTTTGGTTACTCAGAATTAATAGATAAGATATATGAAGTAACCAATTGGGACATAAGTAAAATGAGTCTGAAACTGAGAGCCCGTTATTCTGCTGATAAAGGGGATGGGCAGTACTTCATGTTGGTACTCATAGACAGTGACAGTTCTCTGAGGTCTGTCTTGCTTAGGACACTACATCCAAGTTGTGGTTGGAATATAGTTGAGTTATATATTGATCAAACGAGGGTTCCAAATACTACAAGAGTTGTTATCGAAGGTCCAAGGCCCACTAGGATTTTGAGACCATCTGAAGAGTCACACGCAAGGATTTCAAATACTATTGGAGATACTAACACATCTCCAACGGTACCTGTTTTCTCCGAATACGAGCAGGTACATCCGACCCCATTGCCACAAAATTTTTTGGTCGCTGGCATTGCTTTGGAAGACTTTGACAACGCCATTGTAAATAACGACTTGGTAGAAGAGGAAGACGATGAGGTACGCGGTCTCGAGGATGATGATGAGGAGATCGCCCTTGAAGCTCCAGTTGTTGAAGCCAATGTTCATGTGCCGGTTAACAATGTCTGCGTGTTGCCAAGTCAGGACACAAGTCCAACTATGCGTGGATCGCAATCAAGCGAATGGATGTCCCGTGCCACCGTACATGAACATGGCCAGTCTTCCATTGGGTCTTCCAACTTGGATGAACTCTTCATTGGTCAAAGATTTCCATCCAAAGATGCTCTACAATCCCAAGTGAAGATGTATGCCGTGAAGAACCACAGGGAATTCGTGATGGTAAAATCAGATCGTTGTCTATACCATGTGAAATGTAAATACGCGCCCATCCACCATTCAGCCGAGCAGATTGCAGAAAATCCATCACTTCAAAATGTAGTTGGTTGTCCATGGCGCTTGCGTGCAATTGTTCCCAAAGGTCGTGATTATTTTGTGGTGAAACAGCTTGAAGGTGTACACACATGTGTGAATCCTACATTGACTCAGGATCACAGCAAAATTGACTCGACGGTCGTATCGATGATGATAATGGATACTCTGAAGGAACAACTCTCAATAACACCAAGAGCCATAATTGGGCAGGTGAAGGGTAGGCTCCAATACACAATATCATATTGGAAAGCTTGGAAGGCAAAACATAAAGCAATTGAGAAACTATATGGTTATTTTGAAACAGCGTACACTAAATTACCATATCTACTCAATGCAATTCAAGCATCAAATCCGGGTACGGCTGTACAGTGGGCGAAGACTACGACCGGGCCGGGTATAGAAACATTTAAGGGTGTTTTTTGGTCATTCGGTCCTTCGATCAAAGGATTCAAATCATGTAGACCAGTTATAAGTGTAGACGGTACTCACTTGTACGGAAAATACAAAGGTTGTTTGTTGATTGCGGTTTCACCAGACGCAAATGGGAGGTTGTTCCCGTTTGCCTTTGCACTTGTTGAAGGTGAAAGCATAGAAACGTGGACATGGTTCATGAACTGTATTCGGTGCTTTGTTACAGATCGTGAAGGTCTTTGCGTCATTTCGGACCGACATGCCGGTATTTTATCAGCAATGGAAAATGAGTTTGGCACGTGGAGGGAACCATTTGCATATCATCGGTACTGTATGCGGCATTTTGCTAGCAATTTTCATAAAAAATTTGGTTCGAAATTTTTGATGAATAAATTAAAGGTAATTGCTTGTCAAAATCAGTGGAAAAAGTACGAGGAAAAGATGGCACAACTTGAAGCTAGCAATGCTGATGCGGCTAATTGGGTTAAGGAAAAAGCAATTGAGAAGTGGGCACTTACTGCTGATGGTGGGCGTAGATATGGTATTATGACAACAAATCTGTCCGAAGTTTTCAACTCGGTTCTGAAAGGTGTTCGTAGCTTACCTGTCACCGCAATTGTAGAAAAGATATTTTTCCGTCTCAACATGTATTTCACCGACCGCCGTGAGGCCGCGCAGACACTTATCGCTGAAGGTAAACTATGGGCACCCCAGATTCAGGATCTTATTGATGTCCGGCATGAAAAATCCAATTTACATGAGGCCATAATGTTCAATAATCGCGATGGTGTCTTTGGGGTGAAAACGGGCATTAGAATGGACGGTGGATATCAAAAGGGTGGGCATTGGCATACGGTGGACCTAGAAGGCCGAACTTGTACATGTGGCAAATTTCAACTGTTCCACGTTCCATGCTCTCATGTGTTAGCGGCATGTGCTTCCCGGGCGCTTGATTATCAACCGTACATAGATCCTTTCTACTCTACAGATTCGTTAGCAAAAACATGGGCACCATCTTTCAATCCTATCCCAGACGAATCTTATTGGCCTACCCAAAGCGCACCGGTACTAATAGTTGATCCTAGTCTTCGTCGGGTAAAGGGAGGCCTAAGAGTACTCGTATCCGCAATGACATGGACGCTCGAGAAGGTGAGAGTAGTGGAAAAGTATGTTCAAAATGTGGTGTGAGCGGGCATAATAGACGCAGTTGTAAAAATGTACAAAGTGTGGGGACTTCACAATCTACCCGCACTTGAATATTTTCCTAGTTATTGGATGTTAGTTAAATGTTTTCCTTTGTAAGTGTTAGTACGATATTTTAAAGTTGTTTCTGAATGTTGAGTAATTTACGTTTAAATTATTTGGAATGAGATTTGTGGTTTTAATCAATGGTGGACATAGTTAAATTTGTTGTTTATAATAAAACAGGACAAAACATGCATAGAAACATGCACAACTGTTCATTTAACAGATGCCGTTATTAAGAATAACAGCATCTTTGATCTATGCCGTTACTCTCAAAGACGACTGTGGAGGCAGAAAGTTTGGCAGAATACTCAAATGTTGAGATTTGATGTATAACTGATGTCGTTCTTGAGAATAACGGCATAGTTAAAAGATGCCGTTATTGAGAATAACGACATCTTTGATCTATGCCGTTACTCTCAAAGACGACTGTGGAGACAGGAATTTGGCAGAATACTCAAATGTTGAGATTTTGATGTATAACTGATGCCGTTCTTGAGAATAACGGCATAGTTAAAAGTTGCCGTTATTAAGAATAACGACATCTTTGATCTATGCCGTTACTTTCAAAGACGACTGTGGAGACAGGAAGTTTGGCAAAATGCTCTAAATTTTAAATTTTGGTGTTTAACCGATGCCGTTATTCTGAGGAACGGTATAGATAACTGATGCCGTTTTCCAGAATAACGGCATAGTTAACAGATGCCGTTATTCTGAATAACGACTGTGGATACAGAAACATTTGGCAGCAAACTACAAATTTTCTAATTTTCCCTATATGAAGTTGCCGTTATTCGCAATAACGTTACAGGATTAATATGTCATTATTGCGAATAACGGCATAGCTTTGTTCTTTTTTTTTACTTAACAGACATACACAGGATCAAACTTCAATCAACTCAATTCAAATCAATTTACTCAACTCAATTCACATATTAAAATTCATTTAACTCAATTTTACTCAACTCAATTCACAGATACATCAACTTCATTCACAATTTACTCAACTGAATTCACAGATACATCTAATTTCAACTCAATTCAACTCAACCAACTGCAAAATAACCAACTTCACAGACATATACATGCTCAAACCAACTTCACATACATGTACAGATTCAAAATAACTATGCTCAAACCAACTTTCAAAATAGCTTCAAAACAACTTCACAGACATGTACATGCATGCTCAAACCAACTCACAGATATGCATACTTCACAGACATGCACAGATATTTTGAAAATCAACTTCATTCACAATTTTGTTCAACACCAACCATAGATCAAAATTTCAAAATTGCAAACCACAGATGAAAACAACAAACATGCACATATACTACTTCGAACTCCACACACATTCAACTGCAAATTCCAAAACTACATCAAGTCCACATACATTCCAAATCAGAATTCATTAAGTTCACTTTAAGCAGATTTCCATATCCACACATTCAAACATTGCACAGATATGTTGTGATACTTCATCAAAATCACAAAACTTCAACCTTTGAGTCATGCACAGATATATGCACAGATAATTCATACTTCAAAAACTTCAAAACTTCAAGTAAAATCATACATCAAAAACATCATAATATGATACATCAAAACTTCAAAATATGATACATCAAAACTTCAAAATATGATACTTCCAAACTTCTGCATATTCAACTCACTATATGCACAGATAACTTCAAAACTTCATTCAAGATTTGTTTTCTTTTTCACTTCACAGACATACACAGATTAAACCTGCACAAACTTCAAAACATGCTTAAAGGTCCCAGATTTGCATACTTCACAAAACATGCACAGACTTCAAAATCAAGAAAGTGCACATACTTCAAGTCCATCCATGGTTGACATACTTCAAAATGCAGTTGTAATACAAAATAAAGTGTAATACTAAAGAAAGTGTTGTATTACAAAAAAAACCATTAAAACATAAATATTGCTTCCAATTAACTCGGTGTGAAATGTTGGGGTGCTCTTCTCCTTCGAACCGAGACTTTCCGCCTACGTTCCCGTTGCTCTTGCGTTGGGGGTCCAGTTGGACCAATTCCTTCTTCTTCGTCACCTCCTCCTTCTTCAATCTCCGGATTTGCCAATCCGCTTTGCGGTGGAGGGGTCACGAACGGTCTTGGATCTTCGATGACGTGATGGATTTCCCAATTCCAATGCTTATTGTGGTGGAGGTGTAGCTTGGCTAGTGGTAGGCCGTTCTTGTTGGCGTTGCACTTCGGTTGACCGCACTAGTTCATTGAAACGAGGACCATCTCCAACCTCTTCAAGAGAGGTACGACAATTGCACAGGAGGTCTTGTGCCAATTCTTTGCATGCCTTATTGGCATTGCTCTTCAAGACATTCGCACATTTTCTAGCCATATCCCATGTGCTTTCGATCTATAATAGTAAACCATATATGTTGTAAGTAAAGATGCATAAGTAAAATTAATCGAAATAATTGAAATTCAACAAACAAACTAATTTACCATTATACGGTATGATGAAGCTTTCGGTTGATACATCGGTTGTGATGATGAAAATGCAAGTGGTGGTTCAATCTGGGGCGCGGGTATCGGTTGTTGGATACCCGCTGGAAAATCCATTTTTGGCGCGATATACAGTCTAGTTATGCGACGGTACCAGGCCATATAAGCTGTGTGCATTGATCCGTCATACGGACGTTCAATACCCTCAACTACCAACTCATACATCCGCTCATTCCATGATCCTACATAAGCGCGGTGGTGATCGGCCCAATCCATGTTCGGTAAACGACCTTGGCCCGTGATGTTGTGTAGTCTACGATCGTATAATGAGTTCACGGGGACGGGTTGTTGTGCATTGAATTGGCGAAGAACACAGCAGGGGTAGTAAAACTCCACAACTGAGAAGTTCACTAGTGGAGCTAGGGTCAACCACAACTGTGCATTGGCAGTGCAAATGGGTGGTAGACGTTGCAGCCGATCATCTGTGTACGGGGTCCAATTGACGAGCTCTTCCCTCAATTGATCTAGTTCGTCCCTATAATAGGTTAGGACACCACATGGGTTATCCCTCCACGTACGCTTCCCCGCCCAGTAGGCACCGAGAGGAGCTCTCAGCACGGGATTATCCTGGAGTACTCTCCAACTCTCTGATAGTACCGTGACACGGGGTCGGCCGAGGTGTATTCTTTCCCAACACCATATTTGCAAGATGGACATCGGCCCGGTCATTTGAATCGACCCCATTGAACAGTTGCAGAGTGCACAGTAAAGGGAGGCTAGAGTCGCACTACCCCAACTATACCGGCCGGCTGTCTGCAGGTCAGCTATCAGTGGAAGGTACATGAGGTGGACTACGTCACCTGAAGAGTTAGGGAATAGAATCCCTCCAATCATCGACAGTAGGTATGCGCGCGTATAGTTCTGGATTTCGATGTCCGTCGGCACTTCTGCCATTCGATGAGTGAAACTATCGTCAAGGAATGAACGTCTAATGGATTCCCCAACCCATATGCCGTGGTCCTCTTCAGGCACCATCAAGCCCAAATAATCTCGCACCAGTGCAACCTTGTTAAACATCAAATTGCCGGTGACGGCCACCCCGTCAATTGGAAGACCCGAAATCACCGCTACATCTTGTAGGGTGACCGTCATCTCACCGCACGGTAAGTGAAAGGTGTGTGTCTCCGGCCTCCATCGCTCTACAAGTGCGGTAAGTAGGGCGTGATCACACTTTATTTTGGCCAGCTTTGACATCCCGTTAAATCCACTGCTAACCAAATAATTTTCCATAGCAATACAGCGGGGGATCACAGGCATGATCTTGTGCATTCGGAAACTCATCTTCTCTACATCCCTGGTCCAAACGGCCTGTGATCTGTGGTCTTCTTGCAGAAATAGAACTGTAGGATCTAATGGACCCGGATGTCCCCGTGGTCCAAATGAAGAAGTAGAAGAAGCACCAACACCATGCGAAGAAGATGGTTGTGCAGGATCCATTGGCCTGTACACATTAACAAACACTAATCAACAACATTTTCAGTAGAAAAATTTTCAAAATAAAGTACTTCAATATTTAAGAATTTGAAGTAAACCCTACTTCACTAACAATGAATGTGCTTCTCAAAAATTCAACATTTAGTAAACCCTACTTCACTAACAATACTTCCAAAATTACTACTTCAATAACACTAATCTACAATACTTGTACTATACTACATATCATACTATCAAAATCAACTATACAAAATACAAATTAGGGTTTTTGGTTACTTACAAAGATTTCGGATTTGGAATGATAAGGAACTCTGAATGAAGGATTGAAGAGTATACTCCCAAATAGAAGTCAATTACACACCGAAGATCTTGTGGATTTTTTTTTTAGAGCGTTTAGGGTTTTCGGTGTGGAAACTCTGAAGGAACGAATCGAAGTGAAGAAGGGGAAGAAGAGGGGGTTTTCGATTATAGGGACTAGTGCAAAAAGAAAAGAACTGATGTCGTTATTCTGAAACACGGCATCAGTATAAACGATGCTGTTGTCCAGAATAACGGCATCAGTTCTTTTCCTATTTGGATTTCAATCTCGAGTCAATGTTGATACAGTAGAGATCTATACTAAAAATAAGCAATGCCGTTATTGGGAATAACGGCACGGCAATTTTTTCAAATGAAGATGCCGTTATTGGGAATAACGGCATACAAATAGCTGATACCGTTTTTCCCAATAACGTTTGTTGCTGACGTGTCACAGACAAGGGAAAATCGCTAAATGTTTTCGAAACTAGGGTAGGTCGCTAATTATTTTCAAAAAAGAGGGCATTTCGGCAAAATTTTCAGCGATCTTCAAGATATTTTAGTAAATGAATGGGAATTGACCGTGCACATATTTAATATTGTACATTCAATACAATATTTTAAAAATGTTTTATTTTGTGGAGACAATCAATCAAAGAATCTCTACTACTATAATGGGAAAAAGCCTTAGTGTAATTTGTCGATCTATCAACCCGTGCAACGCACGTGCATAACTATTGTAAATAAAATTTTAGATCAAATCCTGACTATGTCTGAATTTTTACTTTTAAAAAAACTATATTTATTAATCTCTACTATAATGGGAGAAGGCCATAGTGTAATTTGTCCATCTACCAACCCGTGCAACGCACGTACATAACTATTGTAAATGAGGTTTTAGATCAAATCCGAACTACGTCTGAATTTTTACTTTTAAAAAAACTATATTTATTAAGACGTGCATCGCACGTGTAAACTACTAGTTATAATTAATGTAACTTCTGCAAATGTAGAATAATGCCAAATGTAGTACAAAATTTACTTTTATACAAAACACTTCCATAAGAGCAACCACACTCGTTTGCTATATTGCCATTTTTAAGCAAAGAACTTGCACAGTCAGTTGCCAATTTTCCATTTTTTTAACATTTTTTTGATACAGTAGATTGATATATTTGAGAAAGAATTTTGGCAATATGCATATTATAGAGAACGAAACATCATGTTTTGTCCATATTATTTTATTGTTTTTTAAAAGCCTCGGACGAAACATCATTATTTTTTAAAAGCATCGGATGAAACAAGATGTTTAGGCTAATGAAATTGTGAACTTTTTTTTATAAAAATATTCCCGAACGAAACATGATGTTTCGTCCGAGAAAAATCCCAATTTCCTTTAATACTAATAGTATAATGCACGTGCAATGCACGTCTACAAAATGTATGGTCATAAAATTAAATATATCGGGCCATTGACAAAAGATTCATTTTCTCTGATTCTTGCAAAAGTGGTTGAAACGTGAAATTTTGGTGGGTTCCTGAGGCTAGCTCCAAAAGTAAAGATATAAAGTGAGATTTCCTTTTTTTAAGCTAACAAATAAACAATATATAAAACATTAGAGAACTAATTCGGAGGCTTTCCATTTTTAGTTTTTGTTTGTTAATCATTTGACAGTTTCTTTAGCAGATTATATATATTCTGAATAAAAAAAGTAAAACAGTGCAACTGTAGAATAAAGATTATCAACTGCAATCAATTTTTGAATGGCTATACTGCAACCCGATATGGCTAATTTGTAAAGGGATTGGAAGATTTTTCTTAACCCTGCTTAGTAAATAACTAAAGCCAATTCATATGCACATAAAAGCTTATCCAAAATCAAGACTCAAAAGAACCATCTAGTGATGCCTTTACTAATTAATTGATTAAGGAAACTACAAAATTGAGCTGAAACTTACAACATCTGCAAGTACAGAATCCAGTGAAGGCACATATCCATGTAATCCATCACTACCTCCATGACCAGTCCAGTCCATTGCGTACACTCCAAGTTGGATGAAGTTAGCTGCTTGGCAAAATGTACATATCTCCCACTGCAAATTGAGAAAAGAATGTAAGATCCCAAATCATATAATTGACTATAACAATGTTAACACTCGTCTGCTGATTTCTATTAACACACAGAAAGACCAAAAATGCATCTAAAATCATGTATTCAAGGCCCCACCAAACAGCAGCCAATTGGAATTAGAGGATACAAAATCCATAATCAATACTCTAGATTTACGGACGGTACTGCATCCTCAAAGTTTATCCATTTTCAAACCCTGGCACCAACAACCATAAGGACAGTATATAATGGATGGCACTGACATAATGTGATGCCAACCTATAGTTTAATAGAGTAGAGGTTTGACTATATATTTATCTTACCTGTGTTCATTAAGACCATGTATAGTCACCAAAATTGCCCTGCAAAAATACAAATATAAATGTTTGATCAGTTCAATGTTCATTTAATGCAAGAACAATTAGATAACCAACTATTTTAAACAGCAAAAACTTCAATATCACTCGGGTATGAATCTGAAGGAAACTCAATAATTTACAATCAATTGCATTTCTTCATTTGCAGATTGCACACAATTTTCACAATGGTGTTCCTTCTAAAAACTCTATGAAATGAATTTCCAATAGCAACCAAAATTGAAGACAAAAGTTTAAATCTTCCAATACCTTTAAATTGAAGACAAAAGTTAACCTTGTGCTTCACTTGTCAAAATAGTGGGTTACGCTGAGTTGTTTTGTCATTCAAAGATAGCAAGTTGAATGTTCATATTCGTAGTAACTGTTGATTAGATTAAAAAAACAGAGTGACATAAAAAAGAAAAAAAGTTGAAGGAAAAGTTTTTAAAGTTCTGGATCCAAGTTATGCATAAATGAAGCTATCAAGGATTACATCTTAGAATTGAGTCCCACGTTAAAACCCAACTGAAATAGATGAAGGTAATATTTTCATATTGTACCTTACTATTCATTTCCAGATTAGTATGAATAGTAAGGTCCAAAAATTGATGAAGGTAATATTTTCAACTAATTAGACAAAAATCCATTTCAGGGCTATTCAAATTGAAATGAGGATAATTCTAATATCTCTTAATTCCTTTTGACCACATTATGAATTTAGAGCACAAATTAGACTAAATATCACATACCCAGATACAGGAACTACAATGACTTTAATAAGTCAAAATGCGAAAAGCTTTCGATCACTCACAGCAATTCCTTTGAGATTGAAGATCTTTGCCTTGTTGTTAAATTGAACCATCAGATTGGCAAGCTGAGGAATTTAATGCCCTGATAAAATGGAAAAAAAACATCGAAAAACATGCAATTCATATGGCTATTCTTTAAACCAGGATACAAAAAAGCAAGCAAGCAAGCAAGAAAGATTGCTTCTTTTTACCTGCATAGCTCTCTCTCTAAATCTTTATCCTTATACTGATGGAACTTGTCGAAGAAACACCAGATGCTCTTAGGGCTCCTGAATGAATAAACATGATTTCTCAAAAATATTTAAGGCATTTAGATCAACCGAGTAAAGTAGATCGTCCAATATTATGATCCATAAAAGTAGGTGCACGTACCCAAGCTAGTTATGCCCTAGGAGTATTATAGCCTGTTATAAATGTAGATTAAGACATGTAATTCTGAACCATCTCAAATCAAACTTTTGCTATATGAACATAAAATTTCATAATGAAGCAAAATCTTGCATTGCCTATGATAACATAACCTGAAAAATGACAACACTCTACTTCTCAGCTACATATTTCATGCAAATACAACTCAGAATTATAAAACAATACCCATTTCACAATATATGCAGAAATGAAAGAAAACTAAACATAGAAGGTAAAGCAGTTACCTTTATCCTTGTACTTGTCATACAACTGGCCCAAGTCCGTGTAATTTGACTTAGTTAGCCCACTGGATTGAGTAATTCAAAAAATTAGAGAAGAAGCAAAATAATTTCAAAAGCCAGATTATGAAAGCCAGATTAGAAATATACACATTTGATTGATTATTTCTAGCATCTAAAGTATATAATGAACAATTAAAAAACAATTGAGATATTATACCATTTGGATGCAATGTTTACAATCAGGAGGACTTTCCCCTTGTAAATGCCGAGATCAACGTTGTTTCCCTTAGCATCCTGCAAGGAGAATAATCGTAGCTTTCATAATTCAAAACTCTTAATTTGCATCACTTGAAATCTTGGGCAAAAAAGATAAAACGTCCAACAAATAGAGGTTTGTCCTTTCCTTGACAATCACAGATGATAAGGGACTAAATCGACGAATTGATAGGCCCGAAGGTGAAGCGGCGGCGGCGGCGGCGGTCGGGATTCGACAAATCGACGGTGCAGCTGGAGAGAGGATTCGAAGAGAGAGAAGGTGAGTTGGGGTTTTGGATTTAGGGTTTTTTTCCAACAGAGAAGATGAAGCGGATGTTTTTTTTGTAGGGATTGCACGTGCATCACACGGGTATGTTTAGGGGATTTAGTTTGGCCGTATATTGTATGGGTTTGCTCAGTTACAAAATTAAGGTTTGTTTGTTTACAACCCCAACTCTCCCATTAAAATAGTAGAGATATGTTAGTTAGGTGTTTAGTTAGTTAATTAGTTTAGTGAGATATTTAGCGAGATAATTAGTTAAATAATTAAGTTTAGTAAGCTAATTAATCAATTAAATAGTTAATTAAGTGGGCAAAATGGTGAGACCATTGGGACAAAACATTTCGTCTCACGTGGGCAAAATGGTTTTTCACACGAATTTAGTGTGAACATATTCTAAGCCGTCTAAATTCGTGTGATTATATCTAAGTCGTTGTTGGGCTCCAACAAAGGCTTAGATTTATAACCTACATCATTGTTGGAAACAATGACTTCAGTAGTCTGCATACCCGTTTGCAATGGAACATTGCTCACACACACACACACACACACACACACACACACACATATTTGTCATGTGTGATGCACGTTTTGATAAAGAGTTGGAGTTAAACGTACGATACACGCAAGTCGGTAGTAATTAGCTCATGTAATGGATATCTTAATTTTTTTTTTAAAATAAGAATAATAAAAACTTTGATATGTACATGCGATGTACGTGTTGATAAATAGATTTGAAGTTGCACGTGCGATGCACGAGATTGTTTGATGAAAAAGTGGTGTTTATTAAGAAGAAAAAAAATTAATTTTTACGTGCAATGTACGTGTTGATAAATAAATTTGGAGTTGCACGTGCGATGCACGAGTTTGTTTGGTGACAAAGTGGTGTTTGTTGTGTGACAAAAAAATATTTAAAAAATATTTGTTTGTGACAAGCTCTCCCATTAAATAGTATATATATATATTCGTCGTATATAAAGATGTCTGTTTGAGCGCCGGGCTGACCCTTTATGGGGGAAGACCAAAGATATTAAGCGACCGATCTGGCAGAACAACTAAAAAGATAAAAAAGTATTGTTAATTTGTTCGGACCAGATGAATAACTATACTTTTATTGAATCTTGAAGTGGCTTAGTTTAGTTACTTAGAGAAGAATAAGGCCCCTGTCAATGCGTTGTTCTGAAAGATAAGGAAACAACAAAAATGAAAGTCTAAGGCCTTCAACTAGCCCCATGGCTTCATCCACAAGTGGTACCATGCCACCCAGTGTGTTGCCCCACAATGGCCCGACATCCTGCAGCTGTGGGATGGTATAACTTTCGATCATTTAAAGACCTGCGTCGCTCTTCGGGATCCAGAAAAGAGTGGATCGAATCGAGGTGTTGTCTCTCTAAAAGGAAAGAACCCAGAATACAAGTGTGTGTGTGTGTGTGTGTCTATATATATATATATATAT
Source organism: Hemerocallis citrina (assembly GCA_017893485.1). Taxonomy (NCBI): domain Eukaryota; kingdom Viridiplantae; phylum Streptophyta; class Magnoliopsida; order Asparagales; family Asphodelaceae; genus Hemerocallis; species Hemerocallis citrina. The sequence continues at coordinate 295,128,073 of CM030360.1, forward strand.
ATATATATATATATATATATATATATATATATATATGTATGTATAAGCTTTCTTCCGTTGCAAACGGGTCTGTGTGCACAGACCCATGCGAACGGAGATCTGGGCCGGTGGATCTTTGATCCAGCGGCCCACATATTTTTTCCTACAATTTTGCCTTAACCCGCTCTTTAAAACGACGGATTAAGGAAAAAAAATTTAAATTTTTTTTGCCTTAACCCGTCGCTTCCAAGAACGGGTTAAGGCAGTCTTATATTTTTCAGATCTGTATACAGATCAACTTCTTCTCTCGATATGTCCCCACTCTCTATCTCGTTTCTTCCCGAACCCAAACCCAAGAAAACCCTAACCCTAATCAAAACACAAACCTCTCCTCCTCCTCCATTTGCTCCTCCTCCTCCGTCCGCTCCTCCTCATCCTCTTCCATTCTCATAGAATCTCTTCTCCCAATATCTACTCCAAACATCGAAACCCAACTCTCTCATCCCATCTTCGAAAGCAAATTGAAACGCTAGTTCGGCCGCAACACTTACATTTGCTAAATTCGGAGTTATTTGGTAAGGTATTGACTAATTCTTTGTCCTAATAGTTTTAATTGTGTTGTTTTTTAAAAAATTTCATAGCAAACTATTTATAAAGTGCCCAAAAAATTCTTTACCTAAGTAATTTGTAGATATAAAATTGGAAAGACTTTTAATATATTCAAGTGCTCAAAAAATTCTTTGCCTTAGTAATTTGTAGATGTAGAATTGGGAAGACTTTTAATATATTCAAGTCCCCAAAAAAGTCTACATTTAGGATTAATATATTCAAGTGCCCAAATACTTTAAAAATTTGTAGATGAAGAATTTTTAGCCTTAGTAATTTAGTTTTATTAGTGTTGACTTTTCACGTTCGATATATATGAAATTATTTAGAAAGTTTTTAGTACGGTTATGCTTGAAAACCCGGCAAACGACCTTCAAAAAATACGAAACTTTGCGAGTAGGTTGGTCTCACGTAGCACAAGCCACCCCAACTTGTAGAAGTGAGTTTCGACTCACGATTGGAGAGATACGGCCATGTATTGCTTTTGGTTTAAAAAAACCCAAATAAAGCGATACACGCTCGTATCTCGCAAACCGTGACTCGAAACTCGCTTCTACAAGTTGGGATTACTAGTGGTACGTGAATTCGAACAAGTTGCAAAGTTTTATAAATTTTGGATATTGTTTGTGCGGTTTTCTCACGTTTATCGAACTAGAAGTAAATGACTTAGAACTTTTTAGTGCGGTTAGACTAGATAACCCTTCAAATGACCTCCAAAAAATACGAAACTTTACGAGTTATTTGGTCTCACGTAGTACACCCCCCCCCCAACTTGTAGAAGAGAGTTTCGACTCACGGTTCAAGAGATACAGCTGTGTATCGCTTTTGGTTTTAAAAAAAACCAAATAAAGCGGTACACGGCCGTATTTAGCAAACCGTGAATCAAAATTCGCTTCTACTAGTTGGGGTGGCGTGTACTACGTGAATTCGACCAAGTTGTAAAATTTTATAAAATTCGGATGCCGTTTGTGTGGTTTTCTCATGTTTATCGAACTAGAAGTAAATGACTTAGAACTTTTTAGTACGCTTAGACTAGAAAACCCTTCAAACGACTTCTAAAAAATACGAAACTTTACGAGTTGGTTGGTTTCACGTAACAAAAGCCACCTCAACTTGTAGAAGTGAGTTTCGACTCACGGTTCGAGAGATATGGCCGTGTATCGCTTTTGGTTTAAAAAAACCAAATAAAGCGGTACCCGGCCGTATCTAGCAAACTGTGAGTCAAAATTCGCTTCTACAAGTTGGGGTGGTGTGTGCTACGTGAATTTGACCAAGTTACAAAGTTTTATAAATTTTGGATGCCGTTTGTGCAGTTTTCTCACGTTCATCGAACTAGAAGTAAATGACTTAGAACTTTTAAGTACGATTAGACTAGAAAACCCTTCAAACGACTTCCAAAAAATACGAAACTTTGCGAGTATGTTGGTCTCACATAGAAAAAGCCACCCCAACTTGTAGAAGTGACTTTCGACTCACGGTTGGAGAGATACGGCCATGTATTGATTTTGGTTTTAAAAAAACCAAATAAAGCGATACACGGCCGTATCTCGCAAACCGTGACTCAAAACTCGCTTCTACAAATTGGGGTTGCTTGTGGTACATGAATTCGACCAAGTTATAAAGTTTTATAAATTTTGGATACCATTTTTGCAGTTTTCTCACATTCATCGAAATAGAAGTAAATGACTTGGAACTTTTTTTAGTGCGGTTAGACTAGAAAACCCTTCAAATGACCTTCAAAAAATACGAAACTTTGTGAGTTATTTGGTTCATGTAGCACAAGCCACCCCAAATTTTAGAAGTGGGTTTCGACTCACGGTTCAAGAGATACGGCCGTATATTGCTTTTGGTTTTAAAAAAACCAAATAAAGCGGTACACGGCCGTATCTAGCAAACCGTGAGTCAAAATTCGCTTCTACAAGTTGGGATGGCGTGTGCTATGTGAATTCGACCAAATTGCAAAGTTTTGTAAAATTTGGATGCCGTTTGTGCAGTTTTCTCACGTTCATCGAACTAGAAGTAAATGACTTAGAACTTTTTTAGTGCAGTTAGACTAGAAAAACTTTCAAACGACTTACAAAAAATAAGAAACTTTGCGAGTTGGTTGTTCTCACGTAGAAAAAGCCACCCCAACTTGTAGAAGTGAGTTTCGACTCACGGTTCGAGAGATACGGCCGTGTATCACTTTTGGTTTAAAAAACCAAATAAAGCGGTACATGGCCGTATCTAGCAAACCGTGAGTCAAAATTCACTTGTACAAGTTGGGGTGGCGTGTGCTACGTAAATTCGACCAAGTTACAAAGTTTTATAAATTTTGGATGCCGTTTGTGCAGTTTTCTCACGTTCATCGAACTAGAAGTAAATGACTTAGAACTTTTTTAGTGCGATTAGATTAGAAAACTCTTCAAACGACTTTCAAAAAATACGAGACTTTGCTAGTAGGTTGGTCTCACGTAGCACAAGCTACCCCAACTTATATAAGTAAGTTTCGACTCACGATTCGAGAGATACGATCGTGTATCGCTTTTGGTTTAAATTAAACCAAATAAAACAGTACACAGTCGTATCTCTCCAACTGTGACTCGAAATTCGATTCTACAAGTTGGGATGGATTTTGTAACGTGAATTGGACCAAGTTGCACAGTATTGCTATTTTTCGTTGTTATTTGTGCATTTTTTTACACATTTTCGCTTTGTTTATTGATGATAGATAAATGGATGTAACCCGTATCAACTAAGCTTAAATTTTTGTTTCACAGATAAATGGCTAGAATGAGGCGACCGAGAATCCCTTCTGGTAGCGCTAGAGCCACACCAATTACAGAGGTATGGTTGATTATTATTATTGGTTTTAAATATGAATATGTAACATTGTCTCAATAATGAAAACATTTATCTTTGTTCGTGTAGGTTGGTGGCCGTCAATCTACATCTGCCGAGGCCGGTCCGTCATCTTCGTTTTCCGTTACACTTCTAGACCGTTGGACTCAAGCTTACTTTGGTTGCAGTCCATACACCAATCCGAAGCCGTGTGGAATGGGTCCGCCAAGAAGTGCAACTTCCGGAAGCACGCGGTTCTTCCCATGGACCCCGTATCACTCCGTACTTAGTTGAAGCCGATTTCTACGGAGCTCGATTTATGGGGGATGTGAAGCTTAACCGACCTCTACTTACAACTCTGGTCGAACGATGGAGGTGGAGACCCACACATTCCACCTACCGGTGGGTGAGATGACCGTCACTCTCCAAGATATAGCACTCATTACTGGGCTTCCAATAGATGGGGTCACCGTGACGGGAAATATGGACTTTGACCGAGTAGCAGTTGTTCGTGATTTGCTCGGTATCGATGTTGAGGAGTCGATAATTCAAAAAAGAGAGGACGTTGAAAAAGAAATCCTCAAAAATACTCCCGAAGAGTATGATCCAGATCCATTAGATCAAGTCATAGAAGATGCGAAAGATAAAGCAGAAGCTGAATTTTGGAATGAAATCATCGAAGGTAAATCACTTCTACTTAGTTGGTTGAAATTCCAATTCGATGGATATTTGACGGAGAATTCGGACGATGAAGCTATACAGTGCCTATATCTTCAGTATGATCGGGGGAGTGCTCTTCCCTAACTCATCCGGTGCGTGCATGCTGCTTATGTGTTTACCGTTGTTGGAAAATTTTCGTATGGCCAGCCGTTACAGTTGGGGGAGTGCGGCCTTAGCATTACTGTATAGGAATTTGTGCGCATGTTCATTAGGTGTCTTACAAATGGGTGGCCCCATGGTTCTGTTGCAAATATGGAGTTGGAAATGCATCCACATCGGACGACCCCATATTATTGAACCAACACCAGATTGGGTGTCCGAAGCACCGGTTCTAGAGTTATTACCTCCTTTAGGGGTATATTGGGCAGGGCGGCACACGTGGGTCGATAACCCATGCCAATCTCTTACGTATTATAGAGATGAGTTAGATAACCTGCGGGACGAGTTCGTCAATTGGGTACCGTACTCGACCGACAGGTTGGAAAGAGTTCCACCGGTTTGTTTGGCTTGTGCGCTTTGGTTGACGGCTGCCCCACTTGTGAAGTTCTCTGTTGTTGAGTTCCAGTATTCGGATAGAATGATGCGGCAATTCAGATATCAGCAGAAGATTTTCGAAGCCCGATGTTTCGACAAAAAATTGCACGAGGTGAAGGGAACGGGTCTTGTATTTGCTACTTGAGATGAATATATTGTAATTAATATTTTGTAATTGCTACTTGAGATAACTCCACATACGTAGATAAATCAATTGATTATATTCGATATGAAAATTGATTAGATTTGTGTAGTTAAATTGCCGTGATATTATCCGTGAGTTAATATATATTGCCGTGAATGAGTTGTTGTGTTCTTAGTTTTCTATTCTGTGAATGAAATGTGGCGATGATGTGTAATTGATTTGAATTGTTGTGAATGAATTGTAGATGAAATGTAATCGATGTGAATCAACTTCACAGGTGAGCTAACCCTGTCAAAATATTTCAACCTAACCCGTCATCCCCAATAACGGGTAAAGAAGACTACACATGGCAGAACTTCATTTTGTAAAGAATCCACAAAGTGAAATCCACTGTCAAAATCACCCTACTTAACCCGTTATTGACAATGAAGGGTTAAGACAACTTAACCAGTCATCGTCAATAACGGGTTAAGTAGTAAGATTTTGGCCGAACTCCATCATCGACAGACAAATTTTTCATCCATTTAGAAAATTACACTGTCAAAATCTTCATACTTTACCCGTTATTGACAATGACGGGTTAAGACAACTTAACCCGTCATCATCAATAACGGGTTAAGTAGTCAGATATTTGCAGAACTTTTTTTGCGAAAGATCAAGTTTTCTACCAAATTGAGAAATAAGTTATTATAAAATTAATTGCACAGGGTTTTCAAATTAATATTAGAATTGTGAGAAAATTATATAGAAACTAAAACTAGTGCTCCAAATCTAGCCCTATATGTAACCCGACACTAACCCTAACCCATCTAGAAAATTTGTTGTATAATTATTTATTAAGAGACTTAATTTTCAAAAAATGAAGAGTATGTTTAAAATAATATTTATTCTTCACTCGTTAGTTACATATTATGCCCACCTAACCCAAAAAAAAAACTAGTGCTCCAAGACGAGCCCTATCTATAACCCTACGCTAACCCTTGCCATAACCCTCTAACCCTAGCCCTAACCCTATATGGATAATTCATTATATAAATTTTTATATAATGAGTTTATTTTCAAAAAATACAAGTGATTTTTTCAGTAAAAAAATATTCCCACTTAACTCGTTAAGAACAAGATTATGAACACCTAACGCATGTTTTATTTTCGAATGTTTTATGAAGAATTATGTTAAATCTTTATTTATTTACTTTAAATGATCATATGGAGTTTCCAATTTGTTTGGATAATTGATTTTTTGTTTTTTTATAAAGAGATTATTTTTCCCGAAAAATTATTGAAGTTTTTTTGTAAAAAAAAATTATCAAATTTTTTTAAATCTAATAAAAATATTCAAAAAATAAATTATCAAACTAAATAATATAGTTGAAAAATATAAACAGTTCATAAAAAACACTCTAACCCCACGAAATACTCTAACCCTACTCTAACCCTACTATAACCCACTAACCCTAGCCGTAACCCTCTGACACTCTAACTCTTAAACCGAATTCAATGATTATAAAGAATTATGTGAAATATTTATTTATTTACTTTAAATGATCATGCGGAATTTCCAATTTGTATGGATAGTTGATTTTTAGTTTTTTTATAAAGAGATTGTTTTTCCCCAAAAATTATAGAATTTTTTTTGGAAAAAAAATAATAAAATACAAAATTGTTTTAAATCTAATAAAAATAGTCAATTTTTTTTTATCAAACTAAATAATATAGTTGGAAAATGTAAACAGTTCATAAAAAACACTCTAACCCTACGAAATACTCTAACCCTAGTCTAACCATACTATAACACACTTACCCTAGCCTTAACCCTCTAACACGCTAACTCTTAAACCGAATTCAATGATTATAAAGAATTATGTGAAATATTTATTTATTTACTTTAAATGATCATATGGAGTTTCCAATTTGTTTGGATAGTTGATTTTTTAATTTTTTTTATAAGGAGATTGTTTTTTCCCAAAAATTATAGAATTTTTTTTGAAAAAATAAAAATAAAAATATGAAACTGTTTTAAATCTAATAAAAATATTCAAAAAATACATTATCAAACTAAATAATATAGTTGGAAAATGTAAACAGTTCATAAAAAGACACTCTAACCCTACGAAATACTTTAACCCTACTCTAACCTTACTATAACCCACTTACCCTGGCCGTAACCCTTTGACACTAACTCTTAAACTGAATTCAAAGATTATAAAGAATTATATATAATATTTATTTATTTACTTTAAATGATCATATGGAGTTTCCAATTTGTTTGGATAGTTGATTTTATGTGAAATTGTTTTAACTCTAATAAAAATATTCAAAAAAAAAACATTATCAAACCAAATAATATAGTTGAAAAATGTAAACATTAAAAGTTCATAAAAAATACTCTAACCCTACGAAATCATCGCCAATAACGGCTTCAGTAGTAAGATTTCGGCCGAACTTCATCATCGACAGACCAATTATTCATCGCCAATAATGGGTTAAAGTGGAATAAATTGGCATAACATCATCTTGGAAAGATAAAATTATCAAACACAGAGAAATACACTGTGAAAATATTCCTACTTAAAAAAAACATTAGAATTGGGGGAAAATTATATATATAAAAAATAAAATAAAAATAACATTTGGAAAAAACATTTAAAAACAAATTTGTCAATTTTAGAAGTATAAACATTGAAGTTGAAAAAAAACTAGAGCCCCAAGTCGAGCCTTATCTCTAACCCTACTTTAACCCTAGCCCTAACCCTCTAAACACTCTAACTCTTAAACCAAAATCAATGTTTATGAAGAATGATATTAAATCTTGATTTTTTATTTAAAAATTATATATGGAGTTCTCAATTTGTTTGGATAGTTTATTTTTAAAAAAATTATGAAGAGATTTTTTGTTGTTGAAAAATTCTATTTTTTTAAAAAAATTATTCACCCTTAACCCGTTATTGATGATGACGGGTTATGTGAGCTTAACCCGTCCTCGCCAATAACGGGTTAAGGTGGATAATATTGGCAGAACTTTATCTTCAAAATGTGAAGCTTGTACAACAAAAAGCAAATACACTGCAAATATCATCAAACTTAACCCGTTTTTGGCGATGACGGGTTAAGCTCACTTAACTTGTCATCGTTAATAACAGGTTAAGTAGGGAGATATTGTGAGAACTTTATCAAGTTTGTACCACAAAGAGCAAATACACTAATACACTGCAAATATCTTCCAACCTAACCCGTTTTTGGAAAATACACTGCAAATATCTTCCATTCCCAAATACTTCATAATTCTTCCTAGAGATACCATCCATCCAAATACAATGGGACAATCGCCCTTCGGGATCACAATGATAATCATAAAAAAATAAAGAATTAGTCTCCTTTTTTGATTCAAAGAACTCAATTAGCATTTGTCCGTCATGTCCTTTCAAACCTTCCATCTCATCTCTCCTTAGATTTCTAATATCAGTTTCAGTGAATCCAATTTTCTCATTACCTCCACTTTCACTTTCAAAGAAAAGCATTTGTTTGCATATAGGGACATTAGCTTCGGTAAGTTGACCAATCACTTTTTTATTTGAATTTGTCAATACACGATTTCGAGGAAGCAAGTGACGTCTACTTGGTGAAGTAAATTCGTGATTGTGTGGTTCATTAAATGAATAAATAATCTACAAATTACTTTGTGAGTTTAGTTTTACACGAACGAAAGCTTTGCAACCCGTTCTAGAAGTAGTTCCCGGTCTAGCTTCATTATGATTATTCGGTGACTCCCCAGCTATATTACATACATATGATTTATCTACTATATCGGTTCTCTTGTATTTATTTCTACCCTTGCGCATAGAGAAACCCGCACATCTACAATATGAGGAATAAAATTTCTCTGCTTCCTCTAAAGTGAGAAATGTCATACCAATCTTTGGTTTTAGGTGCTCGTCAACATGAGACCGAAATTCACCAATTTCTTGTGCACGAACATATTTTTCTCCAGCAACGGAACTTCCTTCAAGAGTGTCCATATCTAAGATAAAAAAGTAGAACAATTAGGGTCACGAACCCTTACGGAATGTGAGGAAAATTTTCTTACTTTATTTACTTATTATTCGAGGAATGTGAGAAAACCAAACAAAAGGCATCCAAAATTTATAAAACTGTGCAAGTCAGTCCAATTCACGTAGGAAAGCCACCCCAACTTGTAGATGTGTGTTTCGAGTCACGGTTCGAGAGATACAGCTGTGTATCGTAATATTTGGGTTTTTTAAAATCAAAAGCGATACATGGCCGTATCTTTCAAACTGTGAGTTGAAACTCACTTCTACAAGTTTGGGTGGCTTGTGCTATGTGAGACTATCCTACTCGCAAAGTTTCGTAATTTTTGGAGGTCGTTTGAAGGATTTTCTAGTATAACCGCACTAAAAACTTTCTAAGTCATTTACTTCTAATGCGAGGAACGTGAGAAACCGCACAAACGGCATCCAAAATTTATACTTTGCAACTTACTTGAATTCACGTAGTACAAGCCATCCCAACTTGTAGAAGCAAGTTTTGACTCACGATTCGAGAGATACGGCCGTGTATCGCTTTATTTGTATGTTTTTCCAACCAAAAGCGACGCATGCTCGTATCTCTCCAACCGTGAGTCGAAACTAACTTCTACAAGTTGAGGTGGCTTGTGCTACGTGAGACCATCCTACTCGTAAAGTTTCATATTTTTTGGAGGTCGTTTGAAGGGTTTTCTAGTCTAACCGCACTAAAAGCTTTCTAAGTCTTTTACTTCTAATGCGAGGAACGTGAGAAACGGCACAAACGGGCATCTAAAATTTATAAAACTTTTTAACTTGCTTGAATTCACGTAGTACAAGCTATCCCAACTTGTAGAAGTGAGTTTCGACTCACGGTTTGAGAGATACGGCTGTATATCGCGTTATTTGGGTTTTTTCAACCAAAAGCAATGCATGCCCGTATCTCTCCAACCGTGAGTCGAAACTAAATTCTACAAGTTGGGGTTGCTTCTTCTACGTGAGACCATCATACTCGCAAAGTTTCGTGTTTTTTTGGAGGTCGTTTGCAGGGTTTTCTAGTCTAACCGCACTATAAAGGTTCTAAGTAATTTAATATATACAGAACGATTATAAATACGACTCAATCTACAATATCGTCGAGCGATCACTACAACATATATGGTTTTTTTACAGTGAATTTATTATAGCATTTAAGTGTAAATGCTATTGAAAGTGATCAATAATAGCATTTCTGAATAAAATGCTATCTTTGATTAATTTTGAAATTTATTCTTATCTACGACAGCGTTTTTAATGCTATATTTTTTACAGCATTTTAAAATGCTATAATATCTGTAAATAAACTGAAGTGGAAAGGGTAAAAAAGAAAATTCTAATTGAAATCTAAATCATTCTCAAACCAGTTCATTTTCTCCTTCCCGGTCGAAATCACAAAAATTGTTCATGTTCTCCTCCTCCTCCTCCTCATATTTTTCTTCAGTTATCCTTCGTTTCTCCCCCATCGCCCATCGCCGTCCCTGCCCCCCTCTCTCCCTCCTCATCACTCCTTCCCCCATCGCCGCCACCCGCCTCTTCGGCGTTGCCGTCCCCGTCCCCCTCAACCGTCGTCGCTCCTTCCCCCATCACCGCCACCCCCCTTCTGCGCTAGCGTCGCCCTCCCCCTTCCCTATCGTCGCTCCTTCCCCCATCGCCTCCACCCGCGACGAATTTGTACAATTCCTCTCTCGATCTTTGCAGGTAAGTGAAATTAGGGTTTAGGTTTTCTATGTTTATTCTATATTTTGTATGTTTATTCAATATTTTGTATAATTTGAAGTGGCTAATCGGTTGTGATTGGAGAGAGTTAGGAAGTTGAAGGTGAAGAGGAAAGTGAGGGTGCCAATGGTGGTGGGGATGAAGATGGCAGAGACACCCTTGGATGACTTCTCATGGAGGAAGTATGGCCAGAAACCTATTAAAGGATCCCCACACGCAAGGTATAATATATTGTTACATTCATTACATAATTTTGTCAAAAAGAAGTGATGGGAGAAAGAGTTTATTTTAACAAATATCTACAATATATACATTCTTGTCGATGCCAATGAGGATGTATTTCATTGAGTAATGTTACTGTAATTATTATGTCCGCACTACATGTTGTGCTCCACTACTTGATGTGGCACATTCTCATTGCATTGCCTGATTCTTAGAAATACAAGAGAAAATAACAGTGTGCCACATATTTTAGTTGAGCACTTGCATGTAGTATAGTAATGAACTTGTTTTAATCGCTTTTTTGCAATGCTACTTGAACATGAAAGTATTAAACTCTTAGTATGAAAGTATTAAACTCTTAGAGAAGTACAGTTTTATCAACTAACGTGCCCCATAGGTTTAGCACCCATTTTGGGGGCCAAGATTCCCTGTACAGTTCGAAACTTGCTCAACGTGCACACACCACTCAGGAATTGAAACTGGGCGTCTGTGATACACCACTCAGGAATTGAAACTGGGCGGCTGTGATACCATGAGACTCCTGTCGCTACACCAAAAGTCCAAAGTTATCGTGAGGGACAGGGGATTTATGTTTATCATCTAAATAAAAGGATCGTAGTAGGAATACTACTTGGATAGCTATCTCTTTACTCTCTTTTCATTGTGTTGCCTAATTTCTAAACTATTAGATTATGTAAAGGATAATTCTCAATTCCTTGTGTTTAAAGGAATCTGTAGAATAGTTTACTGATAAACAAACTGATAAAAATATGCCCCATCATGTATGCAAGGAACTTATAAATGGTGACTTTTATGAAAGTGAATCAATTTGATAACCACTTTCTTTTAGTTTATAACTTCTGGTATAGTTCTTTTACTTTGCAGATACATTTGCTCCTACTGCATATGTTTCGGTTCCTACATATTTTACAAGCATGTCAAATGTCTCGGTACGTATAATGTTCAATAAACCTTGCACTGGTGAAGGTGGATTCAGGTACTCATCAAATTACTATAGTGTAAGTAAGTGTAAGTAGCAACCAAAATATTTAAATTCAATATAGTGGTTATTATCCTGTCGATTTAATCATTCTAACATGGACGTTTTGTTTGTTTTACTGTTATAAATTCTTGTGCTAAGTAGAATGTTCTAAGAAAGTTTTTGAATACTTTTTCACAATATCAGTTATTAAAACTAAACTCGCTACAACTAACTAAGCATGTAGATTTCTTACAGTTTGCATTTACCTTTCAATCCACAGCTTCTTGCCTATGGAGATACATCAACTGTTTTATTCATTATTCAGTCTACTGTTACTGTATCTTATTTGATTTGGAGTTGGGGTTTTCTTTCCAGCCCTGTTGATTCATCTTTGTTAGACTTGCCAATGGTACTGATTTTGGCTTTGGAATGGATTTTCATGTCATTATTAACAAATTTTTGAGTTTCTTTGGGAAAAGATGTGCCTGAGAGAACTGACTAATTAGAAGTTTTGCATACTTTCTCCCCCTTGGATAGTTGCCAAATTCTAATTTGGATGGGAATACGCTTTTATTATGTGTTTTTGGTAGTTTATTTTTCATTAGATGCAGTATATTTACACCAGTCATACTTTCTCATATTTGGATGTAGAGACAAGGTTGTTGACTTCCACTGGAACTCAGAAGATCCTTGGACCCTTCTTAGCATATCTGACGATGGTGAGAGCACTGGAGGTGGTGGGACTCTGCAGGCAAGTATCTTAAATATAGCAAATTTAATTTGTTTCTAGTGTTCATGTTAGTTCTGGCTGAGTATCATACCATGGTTTTAAAACTCAGTTCCAGGTCAGGTATGGAACACAAAGCTGAAGAAAAGAGTGCAACTCTCACCAACTCCCTCCAATTCCATGGCAACTCCATCACCACAAGCTCTGTCAACCCCAGCCTTCAATAATGAGGATTTTTCGATCAATTTCGATCCGGGTTTTGTTCTGAACCGGGGGATTATGCTTCCAATGTACCTAACTCCTACAAGTTTAGTTAACTACCAACAGTATGATTTCACAAGCAATGCTACTACTACTGATCGGGACAGTTCCGCTGCTTCATCTTCAGTTGATAATTGGTCTGGAAATATTAATGTGATTAGTTCGGGTTGCGACGATGTGCTCCTCTCTGAGTTTTCTGGGTTGGAGTTTTACAGTGAGTTGTTCCCATTCTACTCATCGATTGTCGCTTGCAAGAGCCTGAGAGGATCACTTACTCATAGTTGCGCACTGCAGAAAGGGTTGCATTATATATCAGGAATTCGTGTCAGAAATTAGTACTAGTGTTATAATTTTCTTATATAGTTAGTTGCTGATTTGGGTGGATTTTGGTTCTGTAAAAATGGCTAACTCTTGTTCTTGGTAATTTCATTGTTAGACAGTTTGGTGCGAATTATTTTATATAGTTTGTGAGATTGGTTTCATATGGTTTGAAAACTTTGTTCTGAGTGGCATGATTTTTCTATACTAACCTTTCCACTATTTTTTTGCCACTTTGTTGATCCTTCTGTATTCAAACTAATTTGAAAATTCAATTGCGTTACATTTTGATAACATTCTATATCACTTTCAAACTAATTTAAAAATTCAATTGCGTTTTCAAAATGTTGTTAAACCATAGCATTTTGAAAACGCTATCATAGCGACAACGTTTTTTAAAACACTGTGAAATCTACTATGTTTTCCGAAACGATGTCTATGTCACAGCGTTTTCTGAAAAGCTGTCGATGTTACAGCGTTTTCGGAAACGCTATAAAGTTATTATAGCGGGGGCTTCTATAGCATTTTCAAAACGCTATCGTATATCTTTTGTAGAATTTTGCGAATGCTATCAAATGTCATATTTGTTGTAGTGGATCAACAACAACTAGGACTACAATTGCACCGTGTAAATTCATCAAAATACTACTTACAAATTTCTATATCTACAATTTTTTTAGGTAATTTTAATATATGGTAAATTATTGTAAAGAGGCCAAAAAAAATTAAAAATCAATACAAATACAACTACTAAGGCAAAGATTTAGTCATTACCTTACAAAATAAATGCGAATTTTGCCAATCTAGGTCTTGTGGCCGAACTAAGGTTTCGTTTTTGGAATGAGAGAGTTGGGTTTCGAAGTTTGGAGTAGAGATTGGGAGAGATAGATAATATGGGAATGGAAGAGGAGGAGGAGGAGCGGACGGAGGTGGAGGAGCGAACGGAGGAGGAGAGGTTTGTGTTTGGGGAGCAACGGACGGAAGAGAGAGAGTCGCCGGAATGATAGAGGAGGGAAGTGAGAGAGGAGTTGCCGGAGTGAGAAGTTCACGATTTTGGAGATAATGGGTTTGGGTTCGGAAAGAAACGAGAGAGAGTGTCGGGATAAATCGAAAGAAGAAGATGGAGTATACCTATGTAAAACAATTAAAATTTAGCCTTAACCCGCTCTTGGAAACGACGGGTTAAGGCAAATTTTTGCCTTAACCCGTCGTTTCCAAGAGCGGGTTAAGGCAAAATTTTAGAAAAAAATATGTGGACCGTTGGATCAAAGATCCAATGGCCTAGATCTTCGTTCGCACGGGTCTGTGCACACAGACCCGTTTGCAACGGAAGAAAGCTCTCTCTCTCTCTCTCTCTCTCTCTCTCTCTCTCTATATATATATATATACATATATATATATATATATATATATATATATATATATATATATATATATACAGTCACACACACTATAAAAGTGAGCCACATATCTTAGACTTGAAAGGCGATAAATTAATTTATGTCATAAAACTTCATATTTTCATTTGTTTATACTAACTCATGATCTAAATATCAAACTGATACTTGCAAACTAGGAAGCATGGGTACTTCTAAATGTCCAATGTATCCGTATTGGGTGTGTTTCGAGTGTTGATACTCCTTGGGTACTCCTGGATGCGTACCTAAGGAATATCCAAATTTTTAATACAATTTTTCAACTTTTGAACACAATTAAGTTTGAATAAATGTTTGGGCCCCAGTGTAATTTCAAAAACTTGATGTTTCTATTATGCTCAAACACAAAACAAGTATACCCAATATTGTGATAGTCAGATTATCATTTTTTTCTTCAAAAAAATGCTCATAACTATAATGTATTCTTATAATTTTATAAAATGGTTAAATATTTATATTTTTAACAATTATATATATATATATATATATATATATATATATATATATATATATATAATAAAACACAAGGCAATTATCTTAATTAGTTTTTTCTTAATTAATTAAAGTAGGGATTAAAGATTAATTAATTTCAAAACCCAAACAAATATCAACTACTTCACACAACATAAAGTATAAATCTAAATATGGCTACTGTAGCTACAGTAATAGGCGAAAAATATTTTTTGTGAGCATAAATCTGGACCGTTGATTTTCTTCCAATTGAAGGAGAGCCACTAAATAGCTTTCTTTTGAATTGCCTTGTGTTTTATTATATAGATCTATATAATAAAACACAAGACAATTTGAAAAAAAAAAAGCTATCAAGTGGTTCCCCTTCAATTGAAACAAAATCAACGGTTCAGATTCACCCCCCAAAAATATATCCCCCCCCCAAAAAAAATATAAAATAAAATAAAAATAAATCAGTACTTTATTACTATCTCTCTCTTCTCTTTTCACTCTTTCATATTTCTTTCTTTCTCCCCCCCCCCCTCTCTCATTCTCTCTCTATTTACTCTGAAATTTAGATCTTCGGATTTCAGGTTTGTAAATTTTTAGATTTTTTATGTTTTTTTTATTACTCATGTTACATTGAAAATAGCAAATATCTCATGAACAGTTAAATTTCATCATTTTCCACCCTCAAAGTTTTAAGAAGTTTGATTTTACACCCCCATTTATAATTGTTTTTCTACATATACTAATGAAAACATGCGCTTTTATTTACAACTAATTATTGTCAGACTATTCAAACTTGAGCTATATAATTGTTGTTTTACTGTTTACAAGGTTTTTCATATGCTGTATCGTTCCGGAGACATGTCGTAGGCACGTGCCTACGGGAAAATCTAGTATAAATAAATCATAAAGTAATTTGAAAAAAAAACTATCAAGTGGCTCTCATTCAATTGAAACAAAATCAATGACTCACATTCATCCTCCCAAAAAACATTTTTCCTTCAACAATTTTCCCCCAAAAACTAAATTTTTTCCCGCCAAAATAAAAAACCTCCTCACTTTATTACTATCTCTCTATCATTTATTCACTTTTTCAGATCTCTCTCTCTCTCTCTCTCTCTCTCTCTCTCTCTCTCCCTCTCTCCCCGGAAATTTAGATTTCAGGTTTGTAATTTTCCGGATTTTTCAGAATTTTTTATGTTTCTTTTGATTGCTCATGTAGAAAATTTTACTGAGTTCCTTGATTGATTTTAAATGCAATGGAAGATTTAAATAGAGATTTTTTATGTTTCTATTGATTACTCATGTAGATATTAACTTGGATAATTTTCATCTCTAAAGTTACATTAAAAATAGCAAATATATCCTCAAAAGTTAAATTTCATCATTTTGCACCATTAAAGTTCAAAGAAGTTGGATTTTACATCCTCATTTATAATTATTTTTCAACAATGGCTGATGGAAACATGAACTTTTATTTACAACTAATTGTTGTCTTACTATTCAGACTTGAGCTACATAAACTTCATGATGGAACTTTCTGATTCATGCATCCAAAAGGCTGAAATGTAAATGTATCCAGTATTATACATGAATGTTATTATAGTGTACATCTTAGAAAGTATATTAAAATCTGATAGTAGAATACACTGAGAATACCAGAGTTAATCGTCAAATATTTTTACCTCCTTGATGTGTTGGACAATACTTTATTGGTGCATTGCCTCATAGTTGGGCTTATGTATTTTGTGTGAATCACTCTATGCACTTATTTTGGGGAGTTGGGGTTAATGTTTTCGTCTATGTTGTTTGTTCTGTTAGCATGTAACCATTTTTTATATCTATAACTATATTCTCTATTTTAATTATATCTATTGTTAGTTCTATATGGATGTATTGGCTGGAGACTTGATGACTCTATCAATATGATATATATAAAAAATTTAGAGATACATATGTGATTGTTTTACGTCATTCTAATTGTTTTTTTTATAACTTATCGTGGAGTTTATAGCCTGGTGATATTGCATATAAATATTGATACTTTGTATATTTTACTATTTACAGGGCATTTCATACGTTGCATTGTTCCGAAGACGTGTCATAGGCACGTGCCCGTGGGCAAACCTAGTATACATATATATATAATTTAACGTACCCACTAACGCACCCATATCCTACTTTTTTTGTAAAGTCACGTACCTCGTGTAGCGCCCCAAATCCCTATACCGGGGACCCGAGACTCTACTCCAGGAGTCGAACTTCAAAATAGCCAAATCACAGAAGTACAGGAAATTTAAAAACTTTTATTCCATATAAATGTTACATTTACAAGGGTTACAATGTCCAAATAAAAGTTACAATATTTACAACAATATAACAGTGCTTGTATATATTCCTCGGATCCTTGGACTAACTCGAGCTCCGTGGTACCTGTAGATCGGCTTCGGATACCTATAAGGTGGAAAACGTCAGTACTTCGACTGACGCAAGGCTGGTGATAACAGCGATCCTCTAAAATTCAATCACAACCAATAATTCATGCAAAATAGAAAGGTGATGTGCCAAAACAAGGGTTTAGTGGATTCGGGTTCTAGTGCAGTGTTATGACATGACCTTAAGTCTAGATGCAGCAAACTCACATACCTAACTTCTAATGCAAGCAAGACTTTGGAGCACGAATGCATCCCATACTACATACGCCCCCAAATCTAGCCGTCTTTCTCCACAATATAGGGATTCGAACCCTCGCCATGCACCCTACTCTTGTACACACTCCAGTTCCCAATAGATTGTCCGTCGTCCAAGGAGATTGTAGCGGTCGGTCTAACTCCGCCCTGCAGTGCCCAAGTGGTCACCGCCAGTTGGTACCCGCGTACGGACCTCCTTAGAAATCACGTTGAACCTGGTCCTTACGACCCTTGGTTCTACATGTCCATTCATGGACTCTCGCATGCGTGTTCACCCCTGGCCCGGGTTATGAACATATATATACCAAAACCCAAAACACAAACCCGCGCTTTAGGGACGTGAGCACCACGGAAGGTCAATTCCTTTGGGCCTCCCACACCTTACTTCGGCAAAACTTTGGGAATCAACAGATCGAGATATGAGCCGAGGACGCAATCCATTAGCGGCCGAGAACGTATCCCTACGACTGGAAGATACAACACCGACTATGGTTTACTAGGACTAATGCAATTTCCCAACCCCTTAATAAACCATTCTAACCCCTACCTTACTCTAATTCTTTTGGGCAAGAATTAACTACTTCCACACTTACCTATCAACCTCTGGCCCCTGGCAACACCGGTCCGGTTCGCCACTTTCCCGACTTGGACTCGTCCAGCAAAAATGGCCTGTGCCTGCCGCTACCCCGGCTATAAATATAAAATTGCCCTATGAGCTCCACTCACTGGCATGCTCGGACGTCCTACGCTCGGCAGAAGTTTAATAATATAGACTTGATAGGTGCAGGGTATCCTTTACCCTAGTGACTATCTCGAGTCACACATCCCACTCGGGAAATCAACAACCTCAATAACAGAGATCAACCATCCCTAGACATGAGTCACCGACTCGGCTCACACACAAGGGAAAAATGCTTTCACAATTCTTAGTCCTAACCCAGACTAAGCGACCTACGGGCTCCTGCCCGAATCTCAAAATGGTCATCCCTCTATCGATACAACTCCGATTGGAGTGTATGGCCCCAACCTGGAAAGGTTCGATCCTAGACTACAACTACCTAGTTGATCACGAGCTTAGATTCAACCATCTAAGTCCTCGACATAGCTTCTCAAGCTCCAGCCTGCGTGCTTCCTGTGCACGGGCTGCACCTTACCAGTAACACAAAATCCTACTTGTTCATCAGAACGACACTAACTCAAATTCTGTAGAAGGGTGTGGGTGTCCTCAACAACTCTCTAGTTGTTCATGAGTACAAATTATCCCATTAAGTTACCCTAACACACTCATCTATCATCAATACACTAATTTACACAATTGGTCTCTCCAATTCAGAGCACACAGCTCTACTCTAGTCCTCTTTCCAGTCTTACAAAAATCATAATAATTCAACCGTTCACTGGAATTGACTCAAATTAGTTTTGTTGGAAAGGTCTAGGTGTCCCCTACAACTCTCTGTAGGGTCATGGTCCTCAAAATATGACTCTAACAGGTCTTAATTTCCCAATCTTTCAGAGTGTCAAAACTGGCTGAAAACAGCACAGTGCTTAATCACAAAATCACAGTAAATTGTAAACTTGTCCAATTGACACAAAATTCATGGTGGTGACACTAGACATCATACCCAACATCATGCAAAAGACCTCATGTCAAAATTCTAATTATACAGTGAGTAATAGCCTTTGCAAGTTAGCACAGAAACCATCATGTTTTCTAATTCAACATCAGATACTGGTTATAGATAGATTTTTCTGATGCCTCTAAAATTATCCAAATAATTTAATGATTTTTTTTAGATAATCAAAATATATTCAGAAACATTGAGTAAAAATTTCAGATCAAAATCGTGCTTCAATAAATCAAGAAAATTCCTACAATATCAACCATCCTGTTTTTCCTTTCCTGAGTCTGCCTTACGACACATATCCATCTCTCAATTTTATTAGCATATCAAATGATCATAGAAAAATCTGAAATAAATCATGGATGATTCTAACACATAAATGAACAAAAAATCTTAATCTTGTGGTCTAATTCAACATATTGTGCTCTCGGAAAAATCCACAAAATGGTACTCCGAACCAGCTTTTCCTAGTTCCAATCTGACTTCTACTTCTAACCTTTAGAAAAGCAATCCTATGCATTCTAGCTCACATGCATGCAACCAAATTTAATTAAAAGACAAGAATTTCAAGTTTAGAGAAACTTCCCACCTTTGGTTGTAGTAGTAGAAGGAATTTCTTGAAGGCTCTTCTCTTGGAAATCTCCTTTTCTTCCTTCTCCTTTACTTCCTTCGTCTTTTCTCTCCTTCTCTTGTGGTGTTCTCTTCTGAAAATTCCAGAGCAAAAGGGGGAAAAGAAGTGGGAAATGAGGGTGATGGGAGGGGGGAGGCCGGATTTGACAGGGGGGGATAGGTTTAGGCTATAAGTGGTTTGTAGACCCAAAACCATGGCTTAGCCCATTGGTTTGGTGTATGTTAGGTTGGCTGCCCAACATAACTCTTAACGAGCTCCAACGAGTGTGAGACGCGTGTTTTAACGAGCGCACGCAACCTATATTCACTGTAGTACCATACCGTGTTATATTTGCATGTGCATCATGCCGAAAACTAGCAGTTATACTAGTATCGGTCCGTCTCGTTCTCGTGCATCTTTAGAATGCAACTCTCCCCAAAACCGTCCCGTAGACCTAACCATCCACCACGATGGCAAAATCGACCCATAATACTACAATCAATTGCATGCATACTAACAATATACATACACATATGCATATCTTCCGGTACCGTACAAAACGGGGTGTTACACCTCGTACCTGTATCGTGTCGTACCCGTATATATGCTTCATAACTTGCAAATGACGAATTTGAGAGAACGAGATAAGTCTTTAGAGCATGATAGGCGGATCTCCTTCCTAATACTGACTTAATGGCATTTACTTAGGTTCAATTGAAAATTGAAAATTGAAAATTGAAAATATGTATATTATCAAATTTGCAACTAAACTTATGGTGTACTTTTTTGCGATGCTTTTAGGGTATTTCATTGAACGGTGGACTAGCTTACAACTTCAAGTTTTGTGACCGCTTTACAAATGAATGAAGATCCTTTCCTTCTTGATGTTCTACACCCGAGAACTCATTTCCTATCTTTCCTTATTTCATCTCACTTCTCATCCTATTTGTTATATATTATATTAGATATTATATTATGAAAGATATTAATTTAATCCCATATCGAATAAAGTATTGGTTTAGTCTTCCCTTCTCTCCTATATATAGGAGACATATTGTACTCAGTTTATTCAATCAATAATCAATCAATAAAGTATTTCTTTCCATCCTTAATTCTAACATGGTATCAGAATCACTCCACCTCCCAACATCTCTCTCCAGATCAAGTCTCCAAAATCCTAACCATCATCAAACAACAAGATCCAAAAACCCTAGCCGTCATCAACTACCTCTACTAAAACCCTAGTCACCATAAAAAACAACAGCAATCGACATCGACTGCACCAACTAACGGAACCAACAACAACCCATCGGCATCAACCTCCAACTTCCAACGACACCATCAACACCATCAACCTCCAACTCCGGCGACACCATCAACACCATCAACTCCAACTCCGACAACCCAAATCCCCGACTTCTTCGGTAATGACCACTGTCTTCTTCGACAACTACCACTCCAACAACAATAGCGACATTAGCAATCAGCGCCACCTCCACCTGCAAACACCTAAACCACCGACGGCTACAAAATCCCTCACCATCGACGACTACAACATCCAGCTGTTGCACCGTCGTCGAACTCCCCTTTTGACCCTATCCAGATCCTGGTTGACTTCATCAACAAGCTCCAGATCCACCCTCATCTTCGTCAATGGTGTTCTTATCCCGAATCTGCGATCTGATGAAGAAGTACGGCAAGGTCGCCACTGGCGTCCACCTCTCCGTCTCCACTGCCTAGTCGTCCCCCTCTCGCACTCCAACAAATCAAAATCCACATTCAAAACTCCGATTCATCGCCGTCTCGTCCCAAAAGACCAGTGGTTTTTTGTCCTCCTCGTCGTCATCGTGGTGGCGAGTCCTCCCCATCAATCCCCCCACTACTCTGCCACCTTCACTGAGATCTAGTCCGCCCTCAAATCCAACATCGACCCCTCCACCCTAGTCGGGATCTAACCTTAGCCGTTGTTCCCCTTGATTTTCCTCCAAACCCTAATCTACCCCAACCCTACCCTAATATATGAAACCCGAACCATTTGTAAAAAAAAATTAAAAAAAAAACTTTCTTGCAGGTTCTTCAGCTTCCACATTCAGATCCAGATACAACCTCACACTGGTTTATCCATTGTGAGTTTGAGAAGAGGAGATATCAACATCATCACAGTTCTCGTCTCCCTCACCTTTCGTCGATGTCCACCATCTTTCGCATTCAGTTCTCAGTTCAGGGACAATTCTCAAGTTAGAAGTGAGATCCCATCAGGGACAATTCTCAAGTCAGGGGTGAGATCCCAACAGTTCGGAATATGGAGTCCCAACAATGCGCCACCACTACTTCCGCTACTACTACTACTGCTGCTATTCTCAAGTCCGGGGTGAGATCCCAACACATGCGCCATCGAGCGCCTGCCTGCGTCATCTACTTGAGCGTCGTTCCTGCATCACAGTTTGTCGTCCCTGTCACATGAACATCGTCAATATTCCAAACTCATATTGTTTGAACCAACTTGAGTTTGAGAGGGGGTATTATATATTATATTATGAGAGAGATTAGTTTAGTCTCATATCGAATAAAGTATTGGTTTAGTCTTCCTTTATCTCCTATATATATGAGACATATTGTACTCAGTTTATTCAATCAATAATCAATCAATAAAGTATTTCTTCTCATCCTTAATTCTAACACTATTCCTCATTTTTTTTATTATAACCTCAATTGCAACTTATAACCCATTGAGGGGTAAGTGTGGGTGGGTGTACAGGGATAAAATAATTGCTCCTCAGAGCCATAATCTCACATGTTCATGAAGAAAATCCAAGTATGGACTATTTGGGACCTTTCGGATCATCACAACAAAGTTATGTCGAATTAGTTGAGGTAACGTCGTTCTTCCTTTCTGTACTCACCATTCAGACTTTATCTTGTGGATGTAAATATTTTATGAGTATTCCTGATAATTCTTTTTTGTTAGGCTTCCTTTTATATACACGCCAATTAATATTCTCTAAATTTATTTGCCTTTCAAAAGTAACATTTTTCCTCTTACTTGTGTGTTAGTGTGTGTGTGTTGGTCTATCCTTCTTAATTTTCTTTTAAGCAAAACTTCCATCAAAATGACTCTTCTTGCACTCAAAGTACAGAACAGTATAAGCTGAAATAGAGACCAAACTTATCACCCCTCCCACATTCATTCCCACAAACCCATTAACCAAGGGACTCTCCACCAACTCAGGAAAAACCCTATTAAGAAAACCATAATAACTTCCATAAACAACCCCAATAACTATCATCACGACACTTGAAACCAAAATCCCCTGCTTCTTCCTCCCTGTTTCATTGAGAAGCTCCATCCCTCTGCCAACTGCCTCAACACCATAAGATCCCTCCTCTACCACTGAAACAAGAAGACCCATGGCCGAAACCGTGGTTAAATACATAATCAAATACATAGCAAAAATCCCAAGAACAAACCTAGAGACCATGAGCAAAACAAAATTCTTCTCGAAGATCAAGGAGAAGAGAGCAAAAAAAGCAGCCAAGAAGAAGATCAAGCCCAAACCATAAACCCCGAAACATAGGAGAGTGATCATTGGGTTTCTCCAATGTGTTCTTCTCTTGATTCTGTTGAGAAACTCCTCTAGTGCTATCGAGCTGTTGTTGTTGTGGAGGTAAGCCATGGTGGTTAAATGGGTGGTCGCAATGAGGAGAGTTGAGTGGAGAGTGAAGGAGATGGAGGTGAAGATGGATTGGATGAGAGTTAGGTTGGTGAGGAGTTTGTGGGTGGAGGAGAGAAGGAAGAGGAAGAGAGTGGTGGTGACGGTGGTGGGGCCATAGAAGAAGGGGTTGGAGGTGGGTCCCAAAAGGTAGAGGTTTATAGAGAGGTCAAGGAGGAGAGAGGAGGTGGAGAGGTAGTTAGTGAGGAGGAGGAGGGAGGTGGAGAGAGAGGAAATGAGGAGAAGAGGAAGGATTAGGGTTTTGGTTTTGTTTAGGAGTTTAAGAGAATCCCATAATATTCTTATTAGAATGCTTAAGGAGTTCGAGGGGTCACTCATTGTTGTGAAGGAGATGAACTCCATGGATTACCTCTCTCTCTCTTAATTAGGGTGTTCTCTCTATTTACAATGTTTTTAAAAAGAATGAGAAGATATGATTCAGATTTGTTTATGGAAGGTTGACGAGATTAACAAGGTGCCAATGACATTGTACCCATCCTTAACTTGTGGAGAGAAGTATAATTATTATAGGTAAGAATGTGAACAAAGGCTCTAATCTAATCAAAATGAAATCATATTAAGGATAAAACTGTTTTGAAACCCTAATTGAGTGGGAATTTCATTTATGCCTTTTGACTTTCCTTTGTAGTTTATACACTTTTAAGAGTTTAGACAACTCAAATTTTCTTATGTAAATGATTTAGAAGAAAAAAATACATTTATGTATCAAATGCAATAAATTTTTAATTAGTCTACAAATTTTGACAAGTGGGCTGTTTTTTTTAAGGATAATTTAAAATTTTGGAATTTGCTACTTTCTATTAGGACAAATTTTGTTTCACAGTAGGGAGAGTTATTTCCTAGCCCGAAGCTAAATTTTAATTTAAGATCAATAGGTTTCATAAATAATAAATAACCTAGTAGCCTAAAGTTAATTATTTTCAAACCATAATCTGTTTTTTTTAATATATAGGTACACTAATTTAAATAGTACTCCCTCCGTTTCACTTTAAGTGATATTTAGGGTTTTTTTTTTTGTTTCACTTTAAGTGATACTATCCAATTTTTTTCTATTTCTTTTCAAGAAAGCTCTTATTTATGTTGAAATTTTATCTTAATTACTCATCTTAATCCTATCAAAAATTCTTAGAAAATTGTACTTTCAACTTTCTAGATTTTATTTTCTCCATAAAATTAATGTCAACTCACCATCTCAAAGAGTTGGTGTAAAAAGAATGTCTTGAAATTGAGAAAACATTAATTACAATTTCTTGAAATCAGAATTTGTATTGGAAAGAGAATTAGTAATTAAATCATGGAGACTTATTAATAAGGGTGTAGAGGAAAACAAATGTTTATCTCACTCTTCCTTAATCTGTGTGCAAAACTCCTGAATATCACTTAAAGTGAAACGAAGGGAGTACATGTTTGTATGATCTATACTACCCTTTCTAAAAATGGTTGGGCTAACCATGGTAAAAATAACCCGAGTTAAAATGAAGCTTGTACAAACCCATTTGTTTTATACAAAAAAGAAGTTGGCAAATTTATTAAACCACTTGTAAGGACATGCATAAGAGAAGAAGGAATTGAATCATTAATTCATCTCCTACCACTTCCACATCTCCTTTTCAAAATAATGTGTGTAATAAAACAATGTGAACAACATGCCAACTAAAACTTAAGGCCTTATGAGGGGTCTAAATCAATTATCCCTTGATGAATAAAGATGACATAATTTAAAAAAAGGGCCGGCAAAGGATTTATATAGGACAACCAAAACGTTGAAAACATCGTTCGGGATATGTTTGGTATTATTGTAAATGAAAAGTGATATCAAAAATACTGTAAAAAAAAATTATATGTAACTTCAAAAATTTTCAAGTAAATAAAAGAAC
This sequence comes from Hemerocallis citrina, assembly GCA_017893485.1. NCBI lineage: Eukaryota > Viridiplantae > Streptophyta > Magnoliopsida > Asparagales > Asphodelaceae > Hemerocallis > Hemerocallis citrina. The sequence continues at coordinate 295,153,586 of CM030360.1, forward strand.
TAGTTGAAAAACTAAACACACCACTTTAGGTAGTTTAAGAAAAATATTTAAAACGGTAGTTCTTTTAAAAAATACTTTTGATTAAACACACTTTTAATTCAATTTGCCAAACAAATATTTTCAACATAAAAGAGCTTTCAAATCAAAAGGCAATATCCAAAAGTAATGCCAAACAGAACCTGAATATTAGATTTATTGCAATTTTAAATTTTTTTAGCTTTTTGAACCTTTCCAAAAGAAGACCAGTGTATTATGACATATGGAAGGTTTTTGTTCAAAAATATAAATACTAAATCAGCATGTGATTCAAACATTATAGAAGAAGAGTCAAGCACTTGCAATACAAGTGGCAAGCCCTCTCACTTTTAAATGAAAGATCACATGTTCAATTTCAACCTTAGTAGACAAAATTAATCTGTGATGTTGAAAAATCCATATCTTCTCAATATGGGGAGCTACGGCCAAATGCCAAAATATATTATAGAAGGTAGGCAGATGGCTAGTTATCAGAGAAACACTCACCAAAGTATATGCATGGTAGTTTTCTGGAAACAAACTCAGGCCATTTTTCAATGGTCAACTTGTCTTTTTTAGCTGAATCATTATTTTCTTACCATCCATTTGTAGATGGGATAAGGATTAGGTTTTATCTAGATAAAAAAAGATAAAAAAAGATGTGATAAATCTCTAATACTATTACTCAAGAGTTGGAGTTGTCTAATTTATAGACAAACCATCTTGATTGATCTAATCTTAACTACACATTTTTAAGTGAGAGTGATATTAATCATCCATTTCTAATCAATTAGTCAGTTACTATAATGTTTCCAAACTTCAAATTTATTTACAACATAATTATTTACAAAAAAAAAATAAAAATTTGTGCCACTAGGGATAATTTTTTCCATCCAGTTGGTGGTTCTCATTACTCTACGTCTCCTCTTCTTCTCCGCTTTCTCTCTTTCTCTCCCTTCTTCAATTTCTCTCTTTTTTCTCTTTCAGGTTTAGGGTTAGGGTTTGGATTTGGGGATCGAGGTGGGTGTTTCTTTGGATTTGATCTCATTTCCAGACTGTAATCTTTCAGGTATGTGGTTAGGATTTGGGTGATCGAATTTAGGGTTCAAGGTGAGTATTTTGTAGAATTCCGTCTATTTTTCGAGTTGTAATCATGGTTTTTTGTTTCAATTTTATGTTCTCTTCTTTTCTCTTTCACGTTTAGGGTTCGGGTTTGGGCATTCAGATTTGGGGATCGAGATGGGTGTTTATTGGATTTGATCTCTTTATCAGGTTGTAATTTGATGATCGGATTTGGGATTCGAAGTGATTATTTCATTGGATTTTGTCTCTTTTTTTAGATGGATGTGTCTTATCTTGCTAGATGAGTTGATTTCAATTCTTCTTCTACTAATTCTACTAATTCTGAGAAATGTACTCTATGTTTTAATTGCTAAATTTTAAGTCTGATTTTGGGATTTCTTTATTTAATTAAATACTTAATAAATATTTCTAATCATCTTAAATTTCTGTTTTTGTTTTAATTCATTGCATACATATACTGTCTCACTCTTTTTTTTAACAATCGTAGCATTTACTTGAAACTAATATAATGCACGTACAATGAACACCTACAAAAGGTATAAGAGCATATCATAATATAATATCAAAACGGAAAGTATTATACGACGAAAAAAATGTTATGTTGTTAAATTTGTGAATGGTGTTGAACTATTAAATGTTAGAAGCAATATGACCACTTTCTTAGAAAACAATAACTCGAATGCATCACATACATGTGCTTAACTCGTAACAACAGTTATCTGCATTCATGCGATGCACGCCCTAACAATTAACAATTAAAAAATCAACCTTTCTTAACTAAAATCACCAGTTCATTCCAAACTTTCTCAATAAAACTGTAGTTTTCCCAAAATTGTAGCCTTTGTCCTTTTCTGCACCATAACTTCAAAAACTACTTCCACCTTTCCCAAAAAAATTTTTTTACTTCCTCATAAAATCTCAAAGCTAAACATATTTTATTCCCCCAGCACTTTTTAGCAAAAGCACTTTCTGTCCACAACAATCCCAACCAAACCCAAACCTCGCAAACTCCTCACATTCCACTCTACTCAATCAAGAAACTCACGAACACATTAATACAAATAGTTACCTGAAGCCCCACCAAGATGCACTCACCTACAACCAAAAAAAAGTTCAGCGCCCGGTGCTTTCGCGACACCTTGCTCATGTGCCTATCATACTCTTTCGACACCGTCCTCAGACTCACCATCAGCAGCTTCGAGTGGCACACACCACACTCCAACATCCCGTTCTTGTTCTTATGCATCGATATCTATAAATAAATCCAATTTCGCGACAAAATTAGCTTAAATTTATTCACATGCATAATTCAAAAATCAAAATCAAGAAGCTTGATCACATGCGAAATCAATCTCAATATGGATCTAGGGTTTTGTTGTCCGCCTACATGCGGGGGGGGGGGGGGGAAGAGTTTGGAACAAATTAGGAGGGGATGCGCCGCAGGGCTACAAGGTGTTACAAATATTGTTTACAAAATTCCTTTTTCAAAGAAAAGATAAAGAGGCACAAAAACACAGAAGAGAACAGGAGAGAGGAAAACCGAAAAAGAAAAAAAAAAGAAAATAAAATAAACAAAACAACTTACAAGAAGAAATGAAAAGTACAACTTGAGAAGCCGAGGCCTGTGTATCACACAGTGTCCTTAAAACAGATTTCGCCTCTTTCCGGTTGCTGGAATGAACGGAGGCTTCTGTCTCTCAGGATGCAACGGCTTGGAGCGATCCCGTAGGCACCACGTACCACTCCCGAACTGAGTATAAGCGCCTGAACCTGTCACCGACTTACCAACAACAGCAGAACCGACGAACAGTACAGAAGAAGACTTAGAGAAGGAGAGAAGAAGATCTGGTTTTTACAGGGAAGAAAGTAAAGGGGAGGCCTCTATTTATAGAGCCTGGGTTATTCAGTAACGGCAGACAAGGCATTAACAGCCTTCACTGTAACGGCAGACAAGGCATTAACAGCCTTCACTGTAACGGCAGACAGTGAATTGAATGTCTTCAGTGTAACGGCAGACAAAATATTAAATACAGCACTGAAACGGCAGACAGAACCGTTTCTGCATTCATTTCAGCCGTTACAAAAGGAAAAATGTAGCAAAAAGTGGCTTTGCACGGGGTGGGATCAAATCGGTCCGGCATTCGTGTCCGCAGGTCGTGCGGGCGCACACAAGTCGCATGTAATCCGGTCCGTGATTTGCAGCCCCCCCTGCGCGCGCGAGAGAGAGAGAGCCTCTCTTCTAGCCATCTTACAATGCTTAGAAGGAGATTACTATATATCCTCTTCTATTTCCTTTGTTATTTCCGATGTGGGACTATGTTCCCTTAACCCATTTTCAAGAATAAAAAACGTCTCACTTTGAGAGACAATTTCTCATTCACCCCTTAACCGATTTTAGCGAACCAATATATGATTTTGATCTACTCACGAAGGAGAACACAAATCAATCAAGATCTCTCAATAATTCATTGAGGATCTTACTCAAAAAATTACTCAAAAATCGGTTCGAAAATGGTGTCTAAAACACTCATTTTCTAACAATCCCCACATGAATGAAAATTGACGACCACAGACAGGACAGACTGACACGACAGACTGACCCGACAGACTTGGTGATAGAATTCAACGATTGATTTCTGCATAGGATAGGTAGGTGTTACCCTTTGAACCTTCTCTTATGAAAATATGTTTACTTTACTAACTAAACAGTAGACGCGATGTCTTTGAACTGTTCTGCCATTTGTGTAAACGATGACATATCTCACACAGAAATCTTTCTAACGCTTTTTCAGTTCTCACTGTTATGTTCGTTTTGGCCATGAACATACGCCTGGTTCTGCAAGATTTTAACAGGAATATTGCCCTATATTATTCCCTTGGAAGCGGCCCTTCTTCCATCTTACATAGGTGATTTCTTACTTGAGAGTAACCCGCATTACTCTGCTCGGATATCCGACGCATAAGAATCATTAAAAGCCTAGCTTAACCTGTTACCTTGCGGGCATCACTGTTTCATTATGGGAATGGACATAGAAAAATCCCCACAGTGATCTAACTTGGTCTTTACAATTTAGTTGTCCCTTTGAACCTAGATCTTGGGATCTCCAGTCAACTAGGTTGGGTTTTCATTGTATCGACTTATTCTTTCATGGGCTTTAGTCCCATTCTCCTCGATGATTTATCAACTAACTCTCTATTTAACCCTTTAGTTAGTGGATCCGCAATGTTATCTTTTGACTTTACATAGTCCACAGAGATAACCCCAGTAGAGAGTAGTTGTCTAATGATATTATGTCTTCGACGAATATGTCTAGATTTACCATTATACATATTGCTCTGTGCTCTATAAATTGCAGATTGACTAAATGAATGTATGCAGATTGGAGGCACAGGCTTCGTCCACCTTGGAATATCCTCAAGGAAGTGGCGTAACCATTCAGCCTCTTCCCCACATTTGTCTAATGCGATAAATTCTGATTCCATCGTGGATTTAGCGATCACTGTTTGTTTCGAGGATTTCCAAGAAACTGCTGCACCACCTAGTGTAAACACATAGTCACTAGTAGATTTTGAATTATCACTCGATATCCAGTTCGCATCACTGTATCCTTCAAGTACAGCTGGGTATCTCGTATAGTGCAGCCCATAGTTACGAGTAAAACGCAAGTACTTCAGTACTCTTATAATTGCTTGCCAATGCTCGCTTCCAGGATTACTCGTGTATCTGCTTAGTTTACTTACTGCATAGGCTATGTCTGGTCTTGTACAACTCATTAAGTACATTAGACTGCCTATGATTCTAGAGTATTCTACTTGAGAAATACTCTCCCCTTTATTCTTGGATAAGTGTAAAGTTAGATCTATTGGAGTTCTCGCAATTCCAGAATTATCTTTATCAAATTTTCCAAGAATATTGTCAACATAATGTGATTGGCTTAAAATAAGCTCGTCTGATGTTCTTGTGATTTTAATTCCCAATATAACATCAGCTAGTCCCATGTCTTTCATGTCAAACCTCGAGTTTAACATGTTTTTAATAGATTTAATTATCTGATCATTGTTTTCAATAATAAGCATGTCATCTACATACAAACATATAATGACATATCCATCTTCTGTGTCTTTGACATATACACATTTATTACATTCATTGATCTTGAAACCATTTGTCATCATGATATTGTCAAATTTTTCATGCCACTGGTTTGGAGCTTGTTTCAAGCCATATAATGACTTCATCAGTTTACACACTTTCTTTTCATGTCCTGGAGCTGAAAAACCCTCAGGTTGTTCCATGTAGATTTCTTCATCTAAATCTCCATTAAGAAAGCTGTTTTTACATCCATTTGATGTACTTCAAGATTGCGTAGAGCTGCTATGGCAAGTACCATCCTAATGGAATTTATTCTCGTCACAGGAGAATATGTATCAAAGTAATCAAGACCTTCCTTTTGTTTATAACCTTTAATTACAAGTCTTGCCTTGTATTTATCAATTGATCCATCAGGTTTTATTTTTCTCTTGAAGATCCACTTGGAACCTAAAGGTTTACTACCCGGTGGAAGATCCACTAGTTTCCAAGTATGGTTTTGCAAGATAGAATCAATTTCACTCTTGATGGCTTCTTTCCATTGAGGACCATCACTAGAGTTCACCGCTTCCTTGAAGGTTTGGGGTTCTTCTTCAAGCATAAAAGTCAAGAAATCCGGACCAAAAGATTTTTCCGTTCTTGTTCTTTTACTGCGTCGAGGTTCCTCCTCAACTTCTTCATTTTGGTCTTCACTATCTTCACTGATAGTCTCATGTGTTCGTTTGGAGGAACTTGGTTCCTCCTTTGACTTACATGGAAATACATCTTCAAAGAACGATGCATTTCTAGATTCCATTATCGTGTTCTTTGATATCTCAATGATATCAGATTTGTACACCAAGAACCGATAGGCACTACTGTTAAGTGCATAACCAATGAAAATACAATCAACTGTTTTTGGTCCTATTTTCATTTTCTTAGGTGGAGGTACTACCACCTTGGCAAGACATCCCCACATTCGCAAGTAATTGTAGGATGGCTTTCTTCCTTTCCATAATTCATATGGAGTTTTTTCTTCTTTCCTTTTGGGCACCTTATTCAAAAGGTAGTTAGCTGAAAGAATAGCTTCTCCCCACAAGTTTGGTGGTAAACCAGAACTTATTAACATCGCATTCATCATTTCTTTCAATGTACGATTCTTTCTCTCAGCAACACCGTTGGACTGAGAAGAATAAGGCGTTGTGGTTTCATGTATAATCCCATGCTTAGCACATGTGTCAGCAAATGGCGATTCATACTCTCCACCTCGGTCGCTTCTTAGCGCCTTAATTTTCTTATTGAGTTAATTTTCAACCTCATTTTTATAGAGAACAAATTTCTCTATAGCTTCATCTTTGCTTTTAAGCAAGTATACATAGCAATATTTTGTGTTATCATCTATGAAGGTAATAAAATATTTATTACCACCTCTTGTTTGTATTATTTTCAAATCACAAATATCAGTGTGAATTAGATCAAGTGGTTCGGTGTTTCTTTCAACACTTTTAAATGATGATCTTGTTAGTTTTGCCTCAACACAAGTTTTACATTTGTGTTTGGAATCAATTTGGAACGTTGGTATGTGATTCAAGTTAATTAGTCTTCGCAAAGTATCATAATTAACATGTCCTAGTCTACCATGCCATAAATTGGAAGACTCAAGCAAATAAGTAGAAGAGCTAGCTTTATTCATATTCTTGACCATGGTCATTACATTGAGTTTGAACATTCCACCACTCATATATCCTCTACCAACATACATTTCACTTTTAGACAAAACAAATTTGTTCGACTCGAACACTAAACGAAAACCGTGGTTATTAAGCAACGAACCAGATACCAGGTTCTTACGGATTTCAGGAACATATGCAACATTGTTCAGAGTCAGTTCCTTTCCAGAAGTCATCTTCAAGATCACCTTGCCTTGGCCCTTTATTTCTGAAGTAGCCGAGTTCCCCATAAACATTTTCTCCCCATTTTTTAATGGTTCGAAAGTGGAGAACATACTTCTATTGGAGCACACATGTCGAGTAGCTCCAGTGTCAATCCACCATTCCTTCGGGTTTGAACCTAACATATTCACTTCTGATATCACAGCTGAGAGGTTGATATCAAAAACATCTTGAACAATTCCTTGAACCAAGTTTGCTTCTCTGTTCCTGTTCCTCTTGGGAAGTCTGCATTCAGTGGACTTGTGACCCATTTTGTCACAATTGAAGCACTTGCCTTGAAACTTCGGCTTCTTGGAGATTCCTCCCTTAGGCCCCAACTTCGGACCCTTGTTGTTGTGCTTGTTGGAACGTTATTTATGTTCCATTACATTTGCCTTAGCTGTATGACTGATGAGTCCAACTTTTTCAGATCCCCTATTGTCTTCTTCAATACGAAGCCTGACAATGAGATCTTCAATGCCCATTTCTTTTCACTTATGCTTTAGGTAATTCTTAAAGTCTTTCCAACCTTGTGGTAATTTTTCAATTATATAAGCCACTTGGAAATTTTCACTTAAGTTCATACCTTCAGCATGAATCTCATGCAAGATTAGTTGTAGTTCTTGAACTTGACTGATTACTGTTTTAGAATCTACCATTTTATAGTCTAGAAAGCGGCCCACAATGAATTTCTTGGCGCCGGCATCCTCAGTTTTATATTTATGTTCTAGTGATTCCCAAAGTTCTTTAGCTGTTCTTTTGTCAATGTATACATTATACAAAGAGTCGGCTAATCCGTTCATTATGTAATTTCTACACAAGTAATCAGCATTTTTCCAAGCATCCATAGCGGCAATGACTTGGTTATCCTGCTCATCTTTCTTAAGATCTGGAGCATCTTCGTTCAAGAACCTTGCAAGATTCAGTGTGGTCAGATAGAACATCATCTTCTGTTGCCACCTCTTAAAGTTCTGCCCGTTGAACTTCTCAGGTTTCTCCCCATGGGAGACTGAGACAGGTACAACGGTGGGCATTGGCACTCGTGCCGCAGCAGCAATCGGTTCTTGCGTTGTATCAACAACCGGGACATAGGCCGTTTCAGACACAACAGCATTGTCCAATGCAGTAGTCATTGTGAATCTGAAATTTACACAACACGAGTGTAAGTTTTTCAGATAAAAGAAATAAAAAGAAAAATCGTGCCTCAAAATCGAAAATGAAAGAAATCGAAAATATGTTTTAAGTTTGTTACAAATATTGTTTACAAAATTCCTTTTTCAAAGAAAAGATAAAGAGGCACAAAAACACAGAAGAGAACAGGAGAGAGGAAAACCGAAAAAGAAAAAAAAAAGAAAATAAAATAAACAAAACAACTTACAAGAAGAAATGAAAAGTACAACTTGAGAAGCCGAGGCCTGTGTATCACACAGTGTCCTTAAAACAGATTTCGCCTCTTTCCGGTTGCTGGAATGAACGGAGGCGTCTGTCTCCCAGGATGCAACGGCTTGGAGCGATCCCGTAGGCACCACGTACCACTCCCGAACTGAGTATAAGCGCCTGAACCTATCACCGACTTACCAACAACAGCAGAACCGACGAACAGTACAGAAGAAGACTTAGAGAAGGAGAGAAGAAGATCTGGTTTTTACAGGGAAGAAAGTAAAGGGGAGGCCTCTATTTATAGAGCCTGGGTTATTCAGTAACGGCAGACAAGGCATTAACAGCCTTCACTGTAACGGCAGACAAGGCATTAACAGCCTTCACTGTAACGGCAGACAGTGAATTGAATGTCTTCAGTGTAACGGCAGACAAAATATTAAATACAGCACTGAAACGGCAGACAGAACCGTTTCTGCATTCATTTCAGCCGTTACAAAAGGAAAACTGTAGCAAAAAGTGGCTCTGCACGAGGTGGGATCAAATCGGTCCGGCATTCGTGTCCGCAGGTCGTGCGGGCGCACACAAGTCGCATGTAATCCGGTCCGTGATTTGCAGCCCCCCCCCCCTGCGCGCGCGAGAGAGAGAGAGCCTATCTTCTAGCCATCTTACAATGCTTAGAAGGAGATTACTATATATCCTCTTCTATTTCCTTTGTTATTTCCGACGTGGGACTATGTTCCCTTAACCCATTTTCAAGAATGAAAACGTCTCACTTTGAGAGACAATTTCTCATTCACCCCTTAACCGATTTTAGCGAACCAATATATGATTTTGATCTACCCACGAAGGAGAACACAAATCAATCAAGATCTCTCAATAATTCATTGAGGATCTTACTCAAAAAATTGCTCAAAAATCGGTTCGAAAATGGTGTCTAAAACACTCATTTTCTAACACAAGGTAGGGGGCTACGGCGCGGCGGTGCAAAAGTGAGGGAGAGGAATAGACAAGGAGCGTGGGGGAGAGGAAGAGACGCGAAAGCATTGGAATATGTTAATTTTGGATACACGTGCGGTGCACGTGTATATATGTTGGATTTCGCATGGACGAGTTTATTTGGTTACAAAGTTAGGATTTGTTTAATTACAAACCCCAACTCTCACATTAAAATAGTAGAGATAAATAAGTAAAAAGTTTGTTAGAGCATACATCGCATGTGCAGAATTATAGTATCCAATCAAAGGAGAAAGAACAAGGACTTTGCATACATAAACATACATTACCATAAATAAGTCAGCCCTATAAAACTAAGAAATACATAAAGCGAACTATATTCCCTTTAATTAAGAGGATCTATAACAAACCAGTCTTCGTCAATATTGTGTTTAAACCCTGATCCTTCAGTACATGGTTGAACAGGTAAAGTACAAAGAGTAGTATTTAGCAGCCAATGACCAAAATAATGTGTACAAAAAATGTTGTAGGAACAGAACCCTACAGAGAACAAATTGAAGCACTCTCGTACTTAGTATATTTTCTCTGGGTTAATTGTGATAAACTAATTTGTATTCTTTGATCAAAGCAGCAATTCTATATGGGATTTTGATCAAGAGTTGTATTTAGCAGCCAATGACCAAAATAATGTGTATAAAAAATGAAGTAGGAACAGAACCCTATAGAGATTAAAGCATTGTCGTACTTAGTATCTTCATTGTCCGTACCTGGTATATTTTCTCTGGGTTAATTATGATAAACTCATTTGTATTCTTAGATTAAAGCAGCAAATAAAGAAATTGTGCTAAACCGAGCAGACCAGAAAATCAGAATTCATGTAGCCAATCCGAACTAGTTGGAAAAAAACCTTTACTATTGTTGTTGTTGTTGTAGTAGATCAAAGCAGCAAATCTATATGGGATTTAGATCAAGAGTTGTATTAGCAGCCAATGGCCAAAATAATGTGTATAATAAAGTAGGAACAGAACCCTATAGGGAAAAGATTGAAGCATTGTTGTACTTAGTATCTTTTCTCTGGGTTAATTGTGATAAACTAATTTGTATTCTTAGACCAAAGCAGCAAATCTATATGCTATATGGGACTTAGATCAACCTATATAACCATTTAAGATCGTTATAAAGTTGTACTTATGTTAGTTTTTGTAAGTGATGAAAATTAATTAAGCTCATTTCTGGGCACCATCATGGGTACAGGTGGCCATCATCTTTAACTATTTCATGGTACCAATAGGGGAGTGTTGTATCTAGGGCTGCAAACGAATCAAGCTATTCGCGAGCTACTCGGCTCGAGCTCGGTCAAAGCTCGGTCCAAGCTCAACTCGAGACGAGCTCGAGCCGAGCTCGACCTCGAAATCGACCTCGATAGCTTAACGAACCGAGCTCGAGCTTGGTCTTTTTGTAATTATTAGACTACGCTCGCGAACTACTCGGCTCGAACTCGGCCAAAACTCGGCTCGAAACGGGCTCGAGCCGAGCTCGAGCTCGAAACTGAACTCAACTCGGCTCATTTGCAGCCCTAGTTGCATCTAAGGGTTGGTTTGGTTGGATGTATTTATGAGGTTGGAAATGGATTCTTGAGGGTATTACTGTTTCCAGCTTTGATTAGGTTTAAATGGACTTGAATTTGATTAGCACAGAGCAGTGCAAGTAGTGCATGTCAGGCCTTTTAGCCCAATTTATACTTATTTATTCCTCTCATTCATTTTCCACTTGTATAAATGGCTTCTTTCTTTCTCCCCGTTCTCATCACCTCCTTCATTCTCATCACCTAGGGTTTCCTTCTTCTTATAACTTCAATCAGCACTTTCCCAAATTTACACACTCAAAACTCTACTTTCAACTAAGGTTTCCCTAAAAATGGAATTTTATGATAGATTTACAGTTTTCCCTTAAGACTTAGATTTTGGATTTCCGGTGGAACCTCGAAGCAATGACCTAAGCTTTTCCAAGCCTCCTCCCTTTGCTGTGGAACCTCCAAGCTTTCCAAAGACCTCAAAGCAGCGACCCAAGTTTTCCCTCTCTCGAAGCAGCGATCCAAGCATCCTCCCTTAGCTGCGGAAGCTGAGATTTAAGATTTGGATTTCCTGAAATGGTATCAAAGCAATGTTACGATCCCAATCCAACCCAACGGTGGATTATCGCAACTTTCATCGCGCCGGCGATGACAGCCATGATTCGAACAAAAAAGAGAACAAGGAAGAAGAGATTGGACTTAAAACTTAATATCAAATTCATGCCTTACAGTGAGTACTAATAGTAGGTGAACCATAAGCCCGTGCGTAACCCATAGAAAAAAGAGGGCTTAATTGCAAAACTCCTATCTCTTTTGCAGAAATTCCTTTGAACTAAAGATAATAACTGAAGGACTGATACGAGAATCGTGGACTGATACGAGAATCGTAGGAACGAACATTTAAAGATACGGTTCTTCGGTAGATCTGTATCAATTCTTTCCCGTTATTTTGACCTTGACAATAAGGTCATGTGACGACCTTCTACAACACTAAGAGCTTCATCCCGAAAACATCTCCAACTATGTGATAATTTCCAATATTTTTTCCCTATGTATCCCCCTCCCTCCCTCCCCCCCCCCCCCCCCCCCCCCCCCCCCCCCCTCTCTTGTGGGTCGAAGATAAAACCCGCATCTAAAATTTCAGCAATATTGCTAAAGAAATCATGCGCAGATTCAAGAAGCTCACTAAAATCCAATGCAAATTAAGAAATTGCAGATTCAATGAAAGAAGGCAATATTGGCTCCATTATAGTACATCCAACTACCATTGCAATTGTTCCAACTAACTCAGTTGCCCTAGGATCGTGAGACCAGATCCTCATCATTTGTGAGCACCATAAAGCTTTTCATCATTTCCAGAACTTGTTTTATATCTTCCTTCTTATAATCAGTAACTCGATCAACTCCACATGTGGTAACTACTTTATTTCCTACTAGTTTTGCCAGTTGAATTGCAAATTGTCCTGTCCCACCAGCTGCAGCGGCTACTAGGACTGTTTCCCCAAATTTCATCCAACCACACTGTTGAAACTGGAAATGAAAACTCAAAGATACTAGCTGTAAAAGCTTGCTTTATTGAATAACAAGAGGGCTATTATATAGCCATACAATGCAGGAAACTTTCAACAGAGTGCATCCACAAACTGCACAACTAAAAATGTGGCTAAGACTGATTCAAAACAGATTTCCCTACAGGTCAGGGATTATTAACAGCAAGGCAATCTAAACAAACTGGATATTGTTAAGGACTTAGTCAGCAACTTCCTAACAGCAAGGCAATCTAAACAAACTGGATGTTGTTAAGGACTTAGTCAGTAACTTCCTAACAATCCTACCTTAAACTATTCGGCAGAAGCTGCAGTTAGTTTATATCGTGACTGAGACACATCCCCAACAATTTTCTCATCTTCAAAAACATTTCCAACTTTAGGGGTTTCGTCATGCCGTCTGCAAGCTGATCCTTTGTGCCACAATGCTTCAAGCTGATTACATCATCTTTAACCAAGTCTCTAAGGAAGTGGAAACGAATATGAATATGCTTACTCCTTCCATGCATGATTGGATTCCTTGATAACTTAATAGTTGAATTGTTATCACAGAAAATAATACACTTACTTTGATTGAGCCCAAGTTTCTCCAGTACCCTCATCATCCATATACTTTGACAGGCACAAGCTGCAGCTGAGATGAATTCAGCCTCTGTTGTAGATAAGCTCACTATTGGCTGCTTCTTGGAGCTCCATGCCACAGCTGCAGAGCTTAGCTTGAAGACATATCCTGATGTACTCCTCCGGTCATCAAGGTCTCCTGCATAGTCTGAGTCAGAGAAGCCAATCAATTCCTCCTCTTCTCCTTTCTTGTACAGAATGCCCATCTCAATTGTTCCTCTTAAGTAACGAAACACCCTCTTCATTGCACAAAGATGCAGCTCAGTAGGCGACTCCATGAATCGACTTAGTAAACATACCACATACATAATGTCAGGTCTGGTGGCAGTTAAATACATAAGGCTGCCCACCATCTGCTTGTAGACCGTAGAGTCTACTTTCACACCACCTTCATCTCTTGTAAGTTTGCACCCGGGAACAATAGGATTTTTGACTGGATTACACTGCTCCATTCCATATCTTTCAAGCACCTCAGCAACATATTTCTTCTGACTTATAAAGATACCAGCGGACTTCTGAATTACCTCCACTCCAAGAAAGTACCTCATTAAGCCAAGATCGGACATTTCAAATTCCTGCTTCATCGACCTTTTGAACTCCTCAAACATCTTATCATTGTTTCCTGTAAAAATGAGATCGTCCACATAAAGGCTGACAATAAGCACTCCTCCATTCCCGTTGCTCTTAACGAACAGAGTAGGCTCACTTACACACCTCTCAAACCCCTTTTTGATGAAGTGAGCCTCTATTTTGCTGAACCATGCACGAGGGGCTTGTTTGAGCCCGTACAAAGCCTTCTTCAAACGATACACCTTTTTTTCAGCTCCACTTATCTCATAGCCTTGAGGCTGCTCGATGTAAACTTCTTCCTTAATTTCTCCGTGCAAGAAAGCACTCTTCACATCAAGCTGATACACTTTCCAGACCCTGCTAGCTGCAAGTGCAAGGATTAGTCTGATTGTATCCCAACGAGCTACTGGAGCAAATACCTCAGTGTAGTCAATTCCTGCTTGCTGCGTGTATCCTTTTGCTACCAACCGGGCTTTATACTTATCTACTTCTCCCTTCTCATTCAGCTTCGTCTTGAAAATCCACTTGACACCGATCTTCTTTGCTCCCTTAGGTAACTCAGTCAGCTCCCAAGTCCCATTCTTTTGAATGGATTGTATTTCACAGTTCATTGCCTCTCTCCAAACTGAGCTTCTTGCAGCTTCTTCATATGTGGTTGGATCATTAGATGCAAACATTGCAAGTTGCTGCATCTCCGTAGTGAGCTGCTCCACTCTATCTTCTTCATCGGACAAGCCTTCTCCGGTCTCATAGTCTTGCATCCACACCGGCGCTCTTCTCCTCCTCCCTTGAGCTGGATTGGTTACATCCTCAGTTACAACATCTCCACCATTTTCTTCTTCAGCTACCTCATTCTCTTCATTTTCATTTTCTTCCTCTCCATCTTCTCTCCACTGTAGCTCTGCACATGGAGTTGCTTTCCCTGTTCCTTTCCAGTTCCACTTTTCTTTCTCTTCGAACACTACATCTCGACTAGTGGTTATTTTCTCTGTATCTGGATCATACATCCGGAAAGCCTTGGACTCCTCACTTACCCCCATGAAAACACATCTGAAGCTCTTCTTGTCCAACTTCTTCCTCTTGACATCAGGTATGTGAACATGTCCGACACATCCGAACACTTTGAAATGCGCCACCGAAGGTTTCACTCCACTCCATGTCTCCTCGGGTGTCTTGTCTTGTATGGCAGATGTGGGACACCTATTGAGGATATGGCTTGCCCAATTAGCTGCTTCCGGCCAAAACATCTCAGGTACATCTCTTGCTTTAAGCATACACCTTACCATATTCATTATGGTTTGGTTTCTCCCCTCCGCGACTCCATTTTGTTGTGGAGAATAAGTCGCAGTGAGTTGACGACTAATCCCATTTGAGCTGCAAAAACTATTAAACTCGGAAGAAGTGAATTCCCCACCTCTGTCGGTGCGCAAGCAACAAACATATGCTCCTACCTCCTTTTCTACTAAAATTTTGAACTTCTTAAATGCATCAAGAGCTTCTGATTTAGCATGCAAAAAATAAACCCACATCCTTCGACTATAATCATCAATGAATGTAATGAAATACCTCTTATGGCTGTGGGATTCCGGGGTGATTGGACCACATATGTCCGAGTGAACCAGCTGCAAGGGTCTTGAAGCTCTCCACACACTCTTCTTTGGAAAGGGATCACGGTGTTGCTTGCCTGCTACGCAATCAATGCACATTGTAGAGCTGCTCTTTAGAATTGGTAGGCCTTCAACCATTTTCCTGTATGCTAGAGTCCGTAGTCCTTTCATATTGAGATGCCCAAACCTCTCATGCCATAGATCTGTGGACTCATTTGTAGTTGCTTTAAAGCAGGTCTGTCTTGGGACATTAGTAGGAACAGAAGCCAACAATACAAACATGCGATTTGCAGTCATCATGGTTTGCATAATTAATCCCCTTTGATCATGATAAATACGACAACAACCATGCTGAATCAAAATAGCTAGATGCTTCTCCTGGAGTTGTCCAATACTAAGCAAGTTGTTTTTGAGATCAGGAATGTAAAATACCTCAGTGATAACTACAACTCTGCCTTCTACTTTCATTCTGACACTGCCCTTCCCCATCACTGCCAATCGTAGATTGTTACCCAGCTTCACACTCTGCCTGAATGAATGATCAATCTCCACAAACCACCTTTTTTCTCCGCTCATATGGTTGCTGCATCCCGAGTCTAAGAACCACACCTCCTCTCGGACAGCTCCTTGCACCTCTACATGGGACATGAGTAGCATTTCTTCGGCTTCATCTAGCTCTGTATATTCAACATAATGAGCATTAGTGGGACACTCATACTGGAAATGTCCCAATTTGTGACAGTGGTAACACTCAATGGTAGCCTTGTTGAATGTTCTTCCTCGACCCCTTCCTCTTCCTCTAAAATTTCCTCGACCTCGGCCTCTTGCACTGTACCAATCTCCTTCCTTAGCTCCAGTCTGCATCCCAACCGCCACACCAGTTGTGGCTACCTTCAGAGCTTGTTCTTCCTCTTCTTGCCCTTGCATCCTTTGCTCGTGGACAAGCAAACTCCCATGAAGCTCATTAAGACTCAAGGTGCTTAGATCATGTGACTCTTCTATCACACAGACAACATAGTTGAACTTAGCTGTCATTGATCTTAAGATTTTTCCCACCACTGCACTTGGCTCCACTCGCTCTCCATTGATCTTCATCTTGTTCACTACACCCAGAGTTCTTGAGATGTAGCTGTCCACCTTTTCACCCTCCTTCATGCTGAGATTTTCATATTCTTTTCTTAATGCTTGAAGCTGTGCCTGACGGACTTTGGATGAGCCTTGATATTTCTGCTTCATCGCATCCCAGATTTGCTTGGAATAGTCATCCTCCAAGATTGTCTCCATGATCTCCCGAGGGATGGCCTGATAAAGATAGTTCTTTATCTTTAGGTCCTTCAATTTCTGCTCTTCAATTAACCTCTGCACTGCTTCTGTAGGAGTTGCGCTGCCTGCAGGTTTGGGGATACCGTTCTCCACAAGACCCCAATACTCCTTGGAGCGCAAGAAGTTCTCCATTAGCTTCGCCCAATGTTCATAGTGGCCATCGAACATCGGAATGCTAGGACTTGCATATTTCCCATTGCTTCCTTCTGCCATCTTCTTCTCTCTCTTTGCACTCTGTGTTTGACCCTATTCTACTGCTCAAATATCAGGCTCGTTGTGAGCTCTGATACCACTGTTGAAACTGGAAATGAAAACTCAAAGATACTAGCTGTAAAAGCTTGCTTTATTGAATAACAAGAGGGCTATTATATAGCCATACAATGCAGGAAACTTTCAACAGAGTGCATCCACAAACTGCACAACTAAAAATGTGGCTAAGACTGATTCAAAACAGATTTCCCTACAGGTCAGGGATTATTAACAGCAAGGCAATCTAAACAAACTGGATATTGTTAAGGACTTAGTCAGCAACTTCCTAACAGCAAGGCAATCTAAACAAACTGGATGTTGTTAAGGACTTAGTCAGTAACTTCCTAACAACTTCTCCAAAGAAATTGAGGCTGTCAAACCAGATGTGAGCATGGCTACAACCTTCGGATCTGGTCTGGGTACGGGGAGTATATGTTTGGTTGGAACCGTGGTGAACTCAGCATAGCTACCAAGAGCCATAATAGCAACAGGAGTGTCAACTTCTAAATGAACAGAATCACCAAAAACAGAGATTAAGCCAACAGCCTCAAAACCAACATCAAATGGAAGCTTTGTATCAAAATTGTTACCCTTGGAGCTGAAATAATGTCCAGAGCTGACGTTTACATCACTTGCATTTACTCCAGCATATATGACTTTGACGAGGGTGTGTTGTGACTTGGTGGCAATCTCAACGGTGTTTGAACAACTTTGGTAGCACTCCGGAAAATAAGATTAAGAGTATGGACAACTAACTTGTTGTATGTATGCGGAATTTCAATGCTCGATGCAGTATATATGGAGCTTCTTCTTGACTTTACTGATTTGACCATATATTTACTCTCCTTAGCTTCACACACGCGCACCTTTTCCCTGTAACCCCCAACTCCTTCTCTAACTCTTGCTTCTCTTTTTCCCTCTTCATCATTAGCTCGTTCGGTAGCTGCAGTGCTTCCTGATCATACTCTGATTGTTGGGGTTTGTGGATCCAATACACGATAATGGGTTGATGAAGAAAGACGAGAGGGAGAATCGAAGTGGGAGCAAGCAGGTCAAGAGTAGTTTGAAGCTACAGGCAGAGTTGCGGTCAACCGCACCCCCCGACCGCACCCCGAGGCAATGTACGGTCGACCGCGCAGTCGACCGTCTCGCTCACTGATTCAACCCTGTAATTTGAAGAGTCAACCAGTCGACCGCGCAGTCGACCGACCTACACTCTGTTGGACCCTGCACAGTAGAAGGAGAGAACCGGTCAACTGACTTGGTGTTGCGGTCGACCGTCCCGATACTGTTTGATGAGCGGCTGAGATTGAATGTTGAGAAAACCTATATATATTGTATTGTGTACAATTTTAGGGTTAAGAGAAAAGGAAATAGAGATCTATCAGCCGTCATTGAGAGATAGGGAGATAGAGTGAAACCCTACACCTTGGGGGTGAGTTCTTGAGAGATTTGTAAACCTATTCGTCATATTTCTAGTGAAAATGCAGGAGTGCCTCTGCACGAGGAAGTAGCCATTGTTTTGGGATGAAGTAGACATTGTTTTGGGAAGCTATCAGAGGAATCAAGACAGTTTCTAAGACTCCACAGGAGAATGATGTAGCAGAAAGAATGAATCGCACTATACTCGAAAGAGCGAGACGCATGAGACTTTATGCGGATCTTCCGGTCCATCTTTGGGCCGCTACAATTGATACATCAGTGTACTTGATTAACCGTTGCCCATCTAGTGCCCTTGATGAGGCCATTTCAGAAGAACTATGGGCAGGTAAAACTGTCAATTATTCGTATTTGAAAGTTTATGGTATGGCATATGTACTAATTGACAGGAAAGAAAAAAAAAGAAGTTGGATTCTAAGTCCAGGAGGTGTGTATTCATTGACTACGGCGGCGATCAGTATGGTTACAGACTTTGAAATTTTGTGGATAACAAGGTCATTCACAACAGGAATGTAGTATTCAATGAGGAGGTCTTATACAAGGACAAGCACACAGGTCAAGACAGTACAACCTGTTCAAAGTCAGATTGAGGTTCAGACTCAAACTCAGATTCATATTCTGAAGGCGGTCCTAGTGGTGGGGGCCCTATAGTGCAGCAGTAGGTACAGGTCCACAGACAGCACAGGAGGCTCATGGTGAACTTATTGGGAATGAGCAGGTTATCCAAGACGAACATGTACAACCTGAATCGGTCGTTGAACCGGTACCCACATTGAGGAGATCGACATGAGTGAGGAGGCCAACCAAAATATTTGATCCACCAGCTAGTGTTATTCACGAGCATGTTCTGTACACAAATTCAGGAGAGCCAGAGACTCACGAGGAGGCTTTGAGGGATGAGGCTCGAATTCAGTGGGAGTTAGCCATGAAGGTCGAGATGAACTCCTTGGAACAGAACCAAACTTGGGAGTTGACCAAGTTACCTGCAAGGAAATACGCTCTTATGAACAAATGGATTTTCTGAGTCAAAGATGAGGCATATGGCAGTAAGAGGTACAAGACAAGACTTATTGTGAAATGATTCTTTCAAAGAGAAGGTATTTATTATAGTAAGATCTTTGCACCAGTTGTGAAGATGGCTTCAATTAGGATTCTGCTTAGTATTGTGGCAGTTGAAGACTTGCACTTAGAGCAATTGGATGTGAAGACAACATTTTTCAATGGTGATATCGAAGAAGAGCTGTACATGAAACAACCCACTGGTTTTAAAGCAAAAGGGAAAGAAGACATGATGTGTCGACTAAAGAAGAGTCTTTATGGGCTCAAACAAGCACCACGGCAATGGTACATGAAGTTTGATTGTTTTATGAGAGAAAAAGGTTTCGATAGATGCGAAACAGATCATTGTGTGTATGTTCGTTGATATGAGGACAATGATATAGTTACCTTGGCATTGTATGTGGACGACATATTGTTAGAAGGTTCATGTATGGAGAAGATCAAGAAAGTGAAAAAGGCACTAGCTTCGGAGTTTTCAATGAAGGACTTGGGTGAAGCAAAGCAAATCCTCGACATAAAGATTAGTAGAGACAGGAGAAACAAGAAGTTTTGGCTATCTCAAGCGGACAACGTAAAGAAGGTGTTGAAGAAGGCGGGGTCAGGTGGAGGTCGGGGATGATGGAGTTTGGGGTGTTGGTGATGATGATGGAGAGGGAATGAGTTTTGGTGCTGGATATGATGATAATGATGATGGATTTGGATTGGATTTGGATTTGGATTTGGATTTGGGAGGGCGAGAGATAGTGAGTGGATCTTGATTTTGATTTTAATTTAGATTTGGATTTGGATTTTATATTTTAAATTTGGATGATGGTGGTGAGGTCGAGGCTATTAGTGATGGTGAAGATGATGGTGGTGAGGGTCGAGGCTGAAGATTTTGGGAGAGAGAGGTGGTGGAGGTTGGGGCTGTCGTTTTTGGGGGAGAGAGAGTGAGAGAGAGAAAGAGAGAGAGAGAGAGAGAGAGAGAGAGAGAGAGAGAGAGTAGTTTTTTAAAATATATATAACGGGAAATTTGGACATTTCACACAGTTTTTAGGTTTTCTGTATGAGATTTAACTGCGATTCGTGGTTGGGGGTTTATCGTTTTGACCGATAGTTTGGGGGGTTTATTTCTTTGACATCATAGATCATGGGTGTTTTTCGATATTTCCCTATTCTAAATGGCTGTCGTAAACACAGTGTCAAATATCTACGCATTGAAGTCGATCTTTTCCTAGATTTAGTTCAGATGATGTGGAATAATGCGCTTTTAAAGGATACCACATGTCTCTGTTGAGCAACAACTTTCCATGTTTCTCCATACTCTTGGTCACAATGCTGCGAATAGTATTTGTGCAATCATTTTCCACCGTTCTAGTGAAACTGTAAGTAGGTACTTCAATATTGTCTTAGCTGCTATATGTGCAATCCGAGGTCATGTGATGTAACAACCTAGTCCAGAAACACCGTTTGATATAGAATCAAACCCTTCATACATGCCCTATTTTAAGGTAACCAACAGTAGTAACAAACTTATTTTATATTATGATAGATTTATTCACTGAATGAAATTTTAAACTTTTCTGTAGGATTGCATCGGATAAATGGGACACACATTCATGCATGTGTTCCATCTAATGAAGTAGCACAATTTAGAGGACATAAAGGAGTTACACAAAATGTTTTAGCTGTAACATCCCCTAATAAATGGTTTACATATGTACTAGCTGGATGTGAAGGATCTGCTAATGACTACCTATTTCTAAAAGATGTCTAATCTGTAACACCCAGAATTCTATTTACATGTAATTCGTAGTACAACAGGATCTTTTACTTCAATTCGTACAATTTTACAAGGAAATTAAAACTTTTCATTATACACATTGTTTATTTCAGAATTACACAGCGGAAGTTAAATAAAATACAATATGAAATATATACAACTCCAACATCAACAGCTTTGAAAAATGATGTTTAGCATCAGTCGTCTTTAAGTCCTTACCAATCCAAGTTCTGCACTGAGAAATTTGTGGGCACGTCAGTTGCTTACAACCGACGCAATGTTATAAAACAGCGATCATCGCTATACCGTAATATAACAATTCTCTTACTTTAAAAAACACAAATTTGAATGTAAAACAAAAATGTGAAAAGTGACTATCCTAAACATGTCAGTGTATGCAATGACTTAATGCCTAATGCAGATGTTATACTACAATGACACTAATGCATACTTGTTCGGATTCAATGCATCCCATTCTGCATAGGTTCGACAGCAAGCACCTACGTACTCCACATTAAAGTGCTTAATCCCTCGCCATGCATCCTACATAAAATTTAGACACTATGCGGATACTTTTTCTCGCCTCGGAATGCTGGAGATCAATCCCGCTCCGTGGATTATTTTGTGGCCCTTACGTCCATCATCCCGAAATACGAGGGATTGTCTCTCTCCGCGAGTCATTATTGAACCCTCATCGCACAAATGCCCCATGAGCGTCGCTCTTGTCCCGGAATACTATAAATCATTCTCGCTCCGTGGATCATTCTGTGGCCGTTACGTCCATCGTCCGGAATACTGGGGACTGTTTCTCTCTAAGGATGATTCTGGAGTTCATAACTCACGTTTGCTCTTGTTTCATCATGTCACCAACTAGTGCATGTCCTTAAGTTTGAAACATGAATAAACAATTCTACCTAGAGCTAACTTATCCTCCTACCGGTCTTGCACAAAAATACTGAGAACGACATCCCATGTTGGCCACTTCTCAAATCAATTAATCATTATCATTACTTGCCGGCACCTGGGTTTCACTAAGCCTCTAGAATCCACATCTTTTCATGTTCAAAAATCATCATGGGGTACTCATACCCTTATAATTCATATTTTCAATTTCATTTATTCACATCTCAATCAATCCTTTCATTCATTCTTATTTACCGACTATGAAGTAAACACTTCTTGGTTGATCACACAACCAAACAATTCACTTTAATAAGCTATAAGTTTCTTCGATTTAGTAAACTCTTTTCATATTCATCTATATTTCAATTATAAATCTCAATTCTATTAAAATGATAGATTTATGAGTTTCATAACAGAGTATACTATATATTTGTAGTTAAAATCACTTAGAATTATCCTCAATTACTTCGTCTAAATTCATTTGTAAAGCAGTAAGTTCAAACCCAGAAACTGCAGTTCATTCTTCTTGTAAAAATCATACAAAATTATATACTTCATGAAAATTTGTGCTCTTTAGATCAAAATAAATTTATACAAGTCTAATACAATTTCTTAGTTATAATTTTCTCCAAAATATTGTATCTATTACCTTGAATTCTTCGAAATCTACAGTAGGGCCGAAATATTAAAATACTGCCACTTGTACAGTCTTGTAAAATTCATTATAAATTCATTTTTTTGTGAAAATTAGATTTCTTAGACTTTATAGATTAACGAGCCTACTTCAAGTTCTTAGTTTCGACTTTTCTCAAATTACTTCATCTAATTTGTTGAAATGATCAAAATTTGAAATGTCTACAAATTTTCAACAACTAGTCAACTACCAACCAATCCTAAGTTTGGATTTTATTAAACTAATAAACGACATCCAAAAAGTATAAATTTTAAAGAGATGTTCCTGACATATACGAGATATTCCTATAAAAATTTTAGCTCTAGATTCTATCTACTTTAATAGATATGATTTTCTGAAGTGTAACTAAAACTAAAAACAACAATTTTCTTTGCATAAATTTAAAATTTTGTGTATGAATTTATACCCAATTCATTTAATCTAAACTAGTAATATACACGTGCGATGCACGTATTATTTTTAAAAAAAATCAAGTAAGAACTCGGATTTACACGTGCGATGCATGTTTCAATAAATAGAATTATATATTTTTAAAAGTAAATGTGAAGACTATAATTGGAGAGTTGGAGTTGCACGTGTGTTGAACTTAAGTAGGTAGATTTATAACTCCAATTCTTCCATTATAATAGTTATTATATATATTATATTATAGATAGATAGATAAATAGATAGTAATTTACACGTGTGATTCACATTTAATATATTAAAAAAATTAAAGTAAAAAATTTGACGTAGTGAGGACTTGAACCTGATACCTCCTTCATATTAGTTATGCACGTGCAATATACGTGTTGGTAAATTTACAAATTTACAAATGACACTAAGGCCTTCTCCCATTATAATATTAGAGATATGATATACTAGTATGCACCCAATAAGACTATAACAACTCAATCTAAAATTTTAATTTGTTAATCATGACAATTTTATAATAAATCTTTCAACTAACATGCATTTATTTTCGTATCTTACTTCTAGTTATCAACACAACACAACATATCAAATTAGAAATTTAAAGAACACATGTCACATTTTTAATCATGGAACAATTAGATATACATACTACAATATCTAGAAAGCAAAAGAAATCACTCACCTTGTTTTTGATGCAATGAAATAGACTTCTATAGGGATTGTTCCAAAGCTCCAACCAAGAAGCCTTCACCTCCTAGCAATATGCCAACACCAAAAGGTCATCTCTTTCTTTTGTTTCTTTTAATGTACATTGTTCATGAATGAGAGAGGTATTTATAGAGCTAAATGGGTGAATGAAGGGACACCCACTACCCAAAATAAATATCCATTATCCAAAATAAATACCCACTCACCATTTACTACCACAAACCCTTATTTCTTCATCTCCTTGACCGGCCAACCCTTGATGTGCACACACGTGCACGTGCACCCCACGTGCACACAATTCTCATTCTTTTAATTATTTGTTATTAGTCTATTTGTGTGTGTTTGTTACATGACAAGTGTGTAGGATTAAAAAAAGTAAATTTAAAGTGTAGAATAAAATCATTGACCTCTCGTGGACTTTAAAATGGACTTTAGGCTGATGAGTTTTTATAGAAAAATAAATAATACAATTGTAACAAATAAAATGAGAATAAAAATGTACATCACTTTGGAAAATTTTAGAGACCAAATACATAAAATTTTACGTGCAATGCACGTGCAAAAATATAAAAAATAATTTGAGAGAATGAAAAATAGTCAAAATACATAGAACAATAATGTTACGGATATTTCACGTAACGGAACATATATGTAATCGACACGTGTATTGAAAGCACGTGCAATGTATGTAAAACACTTATTAAAATAAATGTTTGAGTTTCCTAAAAATATGACTGAAATGAGTTATGAGAAAACGGGAAACATATAAATAATCAGAATATAAGATATGTATCACATTTATATAAAAATATGTTACGAATATTACTCGTAACGGTACAAAATAAACATGCGTAACACACGAGGGCAAAATTGTCATTACTCAATTTTGTGGGGTGTTACATTATCAATACCTTCGCCTTTTGGATTGAAACTAATTATAGGTGATATTCTTATTGATTGAACCTTATAATATGAGAGGTAATAGGGTTATGCTTGTTATATTGATTCTACTTTTTAATCTTTTGGTTTTTTCCCCCATAGGAAAGGGTTAAGTTATCAATATTTTTGTTGGCCTATAAGACTTAAATCAGGTTACTTTATGTTTATATATATGTAATGTATCCATGTGTGTGCTTAGAGAACTCACTGTATGTTTATAGCTACAAATTGGAGCAACTTATATGCCAATTGTAACAGGTTTAGCTCAGCAGCCTGTGTGTAGGGCATGATATAATTTCAACAGTTCGATTCCTTAATCACATGGATGGTTGGATTATGGAGTTATATTATGAATGGAGATGATGAGATTTTGAACACCTTGTTTGATATTTTTATTCATAATACCTAATTGTTATACTTCTATAGATTTTTGTAATGCATTAAAATGGTGGATGGAATTTGTTAAGTTTTTAGGACATGAAGCAGCAAGAAGCATGTATGTAGCATGTGTGTAGGACATGAAGCAGCAAGAAGGAGATAGCATCGCAGCATCCTTAATCACATGGATTGTTGGATTATGGAGTTCTATTATGAATGGAGATGGTAAGATTTGGAACACTTTGTTTGATATTTTTATTCATAATATCTAATTGTTATACTATTATAATTTTTTGTAATAATGCAGTAAAATTGGGGATGGAATTTTCCAAGCTTTTTAGACATGAAGAAGAAGCAAGAAGCCTGTGTGTAGGACATGAAGCAGCAAGAAGAAGCAAGCAAGTGCGGACATAGCAGCAGCAAGGTGAAGTACAATTGATTTTATACTTTCTTTGCATTTTTAACTCTCAAATAACAATTCTCTATATATAGTTAGGCTTTGAGATTATTTCAGTTAACTTGTTGGGCAAAAGTATAGGAGGTAAGCTCACTTATTTTTGAAGTAGTACTATATCCATGGTATATGCATTTACTTTCATGTGAAACAAAGCTAAAAGATGATTAGAATCACTTTCGGTATAGTGTTCTTACGACTCACACAAAACTAATTTTATGAGCTTTTACTATTTCTGCTACAGTAAATCTACATCCAACCAAATTAATTTTTGAATTTTATTTTCAAGAAATTGCTTTTCCTAATAGTTTTCTCACTCTCTTAATTTGCTTTACAAGCAACCAAACCATCCTTAAGTGAAGCAGTTCAGAGAATTGAATTGGGAGAGAATTAGTAGTGAAGAGATACACTTGTCTAGTTAGAGACCAAGTGAAGAGATACAATAGGCTAAATTCATTATATATATTTTTGGGAAGTTATTACTATATCTTATCCTCTATGTTCTCTTATTAGTATATAACGAAACAAATTACATCAAAATTAGTACTAAAAAGGGAACATCGAAAAACATAATTACAAAGCTAAAACTACAAATTTCACTCATCCCTTCCCAAAATAAAATTGTAGTAAAAGATACTTGCAACATGTTTTCCGATCTCACGAATATCGTACAACATAATCCCCTATCAATCACACCAATAACGACTCATCGATCAACCATCACAGTGACGACTCGCCGATTCAGCTTTTGGCGACAACTCACCCGTACACCACTCCAACGATGACTCCCATCACCCCATTTAGAGATGCCTCACCCGTACAACACTCTAGAGATGACTTGCATGTTCATATTTCTGACGATGACTTGCTTATACACCCTTCCTGCGATGACTTGTCCCTTCTCTACCCCGGTAACGACATTCCTGTTCACCACCTCGGTGACAGTTTGCTCATTCACCACTTCTATGTTGACTTGCCTGAACGCCACCCCAGGGACGGCTTGTCTATCTACCAACATGCAACGACTCGCACATCTCTCACCACGAAAATAACTTGCACATCCACCTAAAATAGCAACGACTTGTGCATCTACCATAATAGCGACGACTTGAACATCTGTCTCAATAGCCAAAACTTGCACATCAACCACTAGCAATGGTATTGGATTGGGTCCTTCACTACCTTGGCCCAGACCCTGACCCGTGAGGACCGAGTCTGGTTTTGGGTCCTGATTCTGTTAAAAGATTCCTACCCATTTAGGTAGGAGCAGGAGCGGGAGCGTAAGTGGCAAGCGGATGATTTAAAATAGAGGAGAGAAGAAGAAGGCATGAGTTTTGGGTTTGGAAGAAGAGGATTTAAAATTGAGGAGGAAGGAGAGGATGGAGGAGGGTAAGATATTTATTTTTATGTTTATTTTTTAGGTTTTTTTAATGGGTCGGGTCGGGGTCGGGTCTATTTTGAGCGGACCCGGACCCGAAAGTACAATGGGTCATGTTTTCGGACCCGGACTCGGACCCAAATCCGGACCTGTATAGACCGAGTCAGTTTCGGTTCAATGTCGGGTCCTGGTCGAGTCTGGGTATCGGGTATTTATACCAGTGCTATCAACCATCATGTCAACCACTCGCACATATACGATAACAAGGATGACTTGTTCATCAGCCACAACGGTGAGGACTCGCAAAATCACCCAAATATCGATCGATGGATGACAATTTTGAGAAACACAAAATGAATCCATACATTTATTTCAGAGCCCAAAATGTTTGAGAGCACAAATGTATATTTGATATCCAAAGCCCGCTTCAAAGCCAAATTCCACACAATTATGATTTGAAATTTGAAATTTGAACCCATGTTCGCGTGCGCCTCTCAAAATCCAAAAGTACCCTTCCTTAAAAAATCATGTGCACCACATCCTCTCCTCCCATCGGCGCAACCAGCTTCGCGCTGCCACAACTCTGTGAACCCTTAACTCAGTAGCCCAATTCCCCATCCATGACGTCTCCACCACGCGACCGCCTCACAGCCCACGGGCCCGCATCATCTGCCATGCATGAATCCAAGCCTCTGCCATTGCCAGCATTATGTCCGTCATGCGTGCGCCCACATCATCTGAATGACAACACCCAACTTAAGTGGTGGAGGGAGATTCCGACAGCAAATTGGTGGCAGATCTCGGGTTGCTGAGGTCCCATCGAGACACTGAGGTCGAATCCAAGATAGAACACATCCAAGAATGAAAGCCCAATGGACCCACCAAGCATGGACTCATTCACCATCCAGAGGCCACCTCTTTCTCACCCACATCTAATTTAAATTTTAAATTGAAAGAAGGTGGGACCTCACTCCATGTGAATTCAAAATTTAAATTCTCAGGCCTTGATAGTGTCATTCACAACTGATCAGCCATCCAGATCAACTCGCATGCCTCCAACCATCGACAACCCACTCGGAAGCTCAGCCGGCTTTCCCCGACACCTAATCTAGTGAAAACTCTGGCAAAGCCCCCAATATCAATTTATCCGATGTCGTGCACAATCTCACCATTTCTTGAATGCATGTCCATCTCCGTTACCGGTGATCCAGGGCCAAGCCTGGGGCAGGGCCCAAAGGGTGACCACCCCGAGCCCCCAAATTTTGGGGTCTCACAAGGCCCTTATCCGAAAACTTTTCAAATTATTTTTATTTTAAATTTTAAAAATAATTCCTAAGAGACTTTAAGAGTCCAAGTCTCCGACGGTAGAGTAATACTACACCCACAACCAAATCCACTACTTTTCTCATCACTATCTTAGGTGGCACACTCGTATTAGAGAGTTATACCACCAACTCTCCAATTGTAATTTGCCACCTAAGATAGTGAAGATATTGGTAGTGGAATGGACAGTGGGTGTGGCATTACTCCCAATGGTAATTGTATTTAGGGCATTAGATTGATAATGATGATAAGTAATTATGGTTCTTGGTAATCATAAATGAAAATTAAAAAGAATTTATTATAGCTTATAAGGCATCATTATTATTTTATTATATTCAACTTTTCTTTTCAATTTTCTTCCAATTCAAATCTAATTCTCCCATTCTCATCCAAGAAAGAATTCAACCCAATTTAGAAGAAATTCCACAATTCTTTCTCTTTCTCTTTCTCATCGCTGGACATCCCTTCACATTGCTCCAACAGCCTCCATGATCCACTTTTATTAGGTGTATATTTAACTTTTCTTATTTTATATCATTGTGTTGAAACTTTTGTTTGTCATGTTGCCTAGAAAGTAAGAATCTGGATATAAGAAAAGAAAAAAATTTTAGAACAATTGACTTTGTTACAAAAAGGAGCATTAGATACATTTTTTGTTAATATTTCGATTGCTCAAAGAATATTGACTATATATGTGACTGTGCTATCTGCTGAAAATGGTTTTTCTAAATTAAAAATGTTAAGATCTTATTTGCGATCAACTATGTCATAAGAGAGGTTAAATGGATTAGCAAACTTATGTATTGAAAATGATTTGTTGGAAAAAATGATTTGGAAAACATTATTGATGAATTTGCTTCTCAAACTGCCAGAAGAAGTCATTTTAAATGATGACTGATACTTTTTTTTTCATTTTGTTTTACAGTTGGAAATATTTTGGAGCTGTCAAGATACTTTTTATCTAGTAGACATATTTATGGCCATTTATTATCATGTTTGTATGTTGATTTTTAAAATCTTTGGAACTATTTTTAAGCTTTCATACCATTTAAGTATTTATATATAACTATATTTCTGTGATGATTTTGGACATGTAAATTATTTTTAAATATTAATATAATTCAATTACTAAAAGATGGGCTTCATAACCTTTTATTCGCCCCGGGCCTCCAAGTGGTGAGGACCGGCCCGACGGTGAACCTATCTCAAACTCTATAATTCGCAAACGAACTCAATCCTACCTCCATCTCTACCACTCACCGGTGAATGTGTGACAATAATATCATTCACCAACAAGTCAGTCGTGCCCCAACTTGTTGGCACACTAGTTTTCCCCTAAAAAAGGAGGCGACCTTCTACTCTTCTCGCCAGTATTGCCGACGATCAAACCACCACAACGCGGGGGGGGGGAAGGGGGGGGATTTTTCCCATACTGACCCACTTTTTGAAAATATTAACCAACCTGACCAACTTTCGAAAATATTTACCCAACTAGTCCAGTTTTGGACACGTCAACATAAAACGATATTGGCAATAACGGCATATGTTATTTTGATGTCTCTGTTGCCAAGTGGCACTTGTAAAAAAAAAATTATGTTGCCGTTATTGGAAATAACGACATCAATACATTTTGCATTCATTTATGAGCTCTCTGACTTGAGAAAAAAATTGTAAAAGAAAAAATCTTATAACTGATGCTGCTATTTCCAATAACGGCATAAATTAGCCTGAGTGTAATCTACAGTGTACTCCAAATTTCGTGTAGGTGCATCAAGTTAAAGCTCGATTTCAACCTTGATGCAGCCAGTATCTCTCAAAACTCAAAACATAAAAGTTGTATATCTTTTTCTTGGTGTTTCATAGCATTTTGAATCATTTCAATCGGAGTTCAGATGATAAAGTTATTCCCAGATTACATAGAGATGTCGAAATTGTCCAGAATCAGTTATAGTTTCGACATCACTTCATAACATGGGCATAACTCTATCATCCGAACTCCGATTGAGATTTTTCAAAATGCTATGGAACACCAAGAAAAAGATCTACAACTTTTATGTTTTGAGTTTTGAGAGATACTAACTGTATCAAGCTCGAAATAGGGTTTGAAGTTGATGCACATGCACGAAAGTTGGAGTACACTGTGGATTACACTGATGCCGTTATTGCCAATAGCAGCATCAGGATAATTTATGCTATTATTGGGAATAACGGTATCAGTTATAAGTGATTTACACTTACAATTTTTTTTCCTCCAATCAAATTACTTCTAAGTGAATGCGAGATATACTGATTTCGTTATTTCCAATAGCGGCAATGGATTTTTTTTACAAGTACAGCTATTGGCAACAACGACACCAAAATAACAGATATCGTTATTGCCAATAGCATTTTATGCTGACGTGTCTAAAATTAGGTCAGTTTGGTAAATATTTTCGAAAGTTGGTCAGTTTGGTCAATATTTTCAAAAATTGGATCAGGAAAAATTTGGCGAGGGGGGGATTTCTTCCCCCCCAAAGAGTAATTTCATTATCTTTACAAAGAACACTTGTTCCCGTTGTTGGAACTAGCTAGGCTTATATCCTTTGGATAGTTTTTGGAACAAGAACTACAGAAGGAATAGTTGCTATTAATGGGCTATCCAAATGTTAATTAGTTGCAAGATTATTGTAAATGAGTAAATTATGCGACACATGTAAGCCATGCTGGTAAAGAATGGTTCCATAAACATCATCTACTATAAAGGCTCATGCCCAGCTAACTTCCTTTCTTTTCCTTGTATAGCTACTCGTAGTATCTTTACTTACCCTTTTTGTATCAGGCAATTTTTGCAATTGTATTTGAAAATTTTGCCGTACTGACCCATTTTTTAAAAATACTTTGCACTCTATCCCACTTTCGAAAACAATTAGCGAACTGATCCAGTTTTGGACACGTCATCAAAAACCTTTATTGGAAAAATGGCATAGGTTATTTACATGCCGTTTTTCCCAATAACAACATCTATATTTAAAAAAGTGTCATGCCGTTATTTGGAGTAACAGCATAGATTATTTTGTTTTTCGACAGCTTGTAGTCTCCATTTAGAAAAAAAATTGCAAGTGTGAAAACCTTATAACATATGCCGTTATTTCAAATAACGGCATTCTCAGTACGAATAAGTTAATTTTTTTTTTTAAAGTAACTTATTATTCATCCTCTCTAACGAATAAGTTAATTTTTAGAAGAAAAAAAATTATAACTGATGTCGTTATTCCAAATAACGGCATCAGCTATAATTTTTTTTTAAAATTAACTTATTATTCATCCTCTCTGTTTCCAAACAACGGCAACAGATCATTTATATATATCTCCAATAACGACATCAGTCATTCGAATGCCGTTATTGGGGATAACAGCATTATTTATAAGTTTCTTTTCACACTTAGAATTTTTTAAAGTTAGAAGATTCACACTTGTAAGAAAATATAGTGATGTCGTTATTCCAAATAACGATATGGTAAAAAAATGTAAAATAGATGCCGTTATTGGAAATAACGGTACATAAATAACCTATACTGTTATTTCCAATAACGGTTTATGCTGACGTGTCCAAAACTGGACCAGATCGCTAATTATTTTCGGAAGTGGGTCAGACCCCTAAATATTTTCAAAAAGTGGGTCAGTACGGCAAATCTTTCATTGTATTTTGGGCTTAATGCCATCACACACACGCGCGCACACACACATATATATAGAGAGAGGGAGTGATTCAGTTGCAAACAGGAGTTGAGCGAACTACGTGTGAATGAACTATTGCCGCTATCCCTAGTAGCGGCAATAGTTCAAATAATGCGTCTATTTTCAATTATGGTAGCAAATTGTCGTTATTGGGGATAGCGGCAACAATTCGTTCGCACGCGGTTCGCACCAACTTCTATCCGCAACTGAAGACTCCTCAATAATAATAATAATAATAATAATAATAATAATAATAATAATAATAATAATAATAATAATAATAATAATAAAGTGATACAAAAAGTAAGTTGGCCACCTTCCCCTTAAAAATATTTGAATATGAAAGAAGGTAAAGAATAGTTTAAATCAAAATAAAATAAAATAAAGATGGTGTTTTGGTTTGCTCCGTAAGGAGGCAGATCCGATTGAAAATGGGTTCCACCCTCAGCAACTCATAAAAGAACTTAAATCGTCCCAACAAACAACGAACTGGATTCCAAATGAGCAATAACTCCTAACAGCCTGTAATTAAATCAGCAGCCAACCTAGCTGTAGATCTGAGAGCAAAACAAAACCAATATTCAAATAAATGCTTCATTTTGAATTATGAAATCATTTTGAGGGTCTTCTCTTCAATCTTTATCAAAGTACCAACTCTAATAAATGGGCTTTTAAGAGCATCCACAGTCGTTTGCTATTCTCATTGCTAAAAATAGCATTTAGCAATAGCAATCGGAGTAGTTCGCTGCAGTGGTCAAAATCCTAAAATTTAAGTAGACAGATGAACATCATCCGTTTTTAGTTTTATTTTTTTTTTAATTTTTATAATACTTATCGGTGATTTTTTTAAAAAAAAAATCAGCAAAAAAAGTCAAACCATTCCAAACGGATGATCTTCATCCGTTTGGATGGTTTTGCCTTTTTTTTTTATTTTTTTTTTGGTTTTATATTATAAAAAAATCAAAAAAAATTAAAAAAATAATAAAAAAAATTCAGAAACTGAGCCAAACGGATGATCTTCATCCGTTTGGTCAGTTTTAACTTTTTTTTTTAAAATCAAAGAAAATCAAAAAAAAAAAAAAAAAGTTAAAAACGGATGATCTTCATCCGTCCAAAGCCACAAACGGAATACCATCATCCGTCTTCTATATTTAGCAATCTTCCATCCGGCTTCCTAACTTTAGCAAGGTACTGTAGATTGCTATTCTAACTTTTGAGTTTTTAGCAAACCACTGCACGTCTGTTTTCTAAATGGATTGCTAATTTTTGAGTATTTAGCAAACCACTGTGGATGCTCTAACAACAACATAAAAGAATTTCTCATTCTTATGAACTATTTGAATTAAGGAGGTACTGCAGTCCATATGAGATACAAGTAATAATGATTTTCATTGATCCAGCAAAAACAGATATAAAAAAGCAAGCAAAGGGATGAAAACATATTTGCATTTGATCATTTGTAGAGGATATGCACACGAATATGAATATTGTTCGGATATAAGATACTATCGTACTCTATAAAGATAGACTCAGCTTAAACCAATCACAGATGTTCACCGCAGTGTAAATGAGAAAACAAGTAATAAGTTGAACGGAAATTTTGAGTATAACCTTGTATATTTTATTAGATATACTCAGGAAATTTCTGATTGTTCAGCACTATTCGGCGGATGTCTAATAATATATGCATTTGTAATCAAACAACATAAGTATGCTTAATAATATATATATATATGCACTATTAGTAGTTGGATTTCTTATGAATACAAGAAACTAAGTAGCTGAGGAGGACATTGTTGACAGGAATTTCTTCATATGCAGGAATTTGGTATTATCTGACGTACAGGTAATCCCCTGGTTTGAAGATTCTCATGAATGCTAAATTTGATAGGTTGGTTGGTTCACCTATTTTTCACTTGAAATACCAAATACAGATGATTCCCTACATAACAATACGATCACACAAAATCAAATCAAAGAAACTAAAAAATTAGCCATGTGCAATGTTACGGAGCAGAGTGATTATATGCAAAGGATCAAACATAAACTCAAAAATCTTTTTCTTATCTTTATCGTGCATGGGGTGCAAGTATTGCGACAGTGAATATACTGAGCAAGCTTTCCATAGTGGCGATCAATCTAAAACACCATATCATCAAGAATTTTGAATTTGCCAAAGGACGGAATGGAATAAAAATGTTTTGAGGACTTCCTTCAAAAGGCGAGATAATGTAGTTTTAGCATTTCGCACATTTAGGGTGTAAACATAGCGGTTATATAGGCATTACCGGCCGGATTCATACTTTGTTACTACTAATAGCCAATACAAATTCTTAAATATATTGGCATCCCTATAATTCTTCATTTAGTGTGCATATATAGACGATGATCAATCAAAAGACAAGGACAAAAGAGCTAGTCATCCTAATGAGTCTCATATTAAAATGTGTGAATCAATAGCCCTGAAGACTAGAAGTAGCAAAAATATATGACCAGTCAAAATAACTGTAAATTTTGTGTATATTCCACCTTCTACTACAACTACTGCTCAAAAGATGATGCAACGAAACAAATGTAAAAATGGTGAAAACAAACTGAAACCAATACAAGGACTGAAGAGGACCTGCATAAACCAACACATATAATCACCAATCAAAAGCCCTGTAAATTCTGTGTATTTAAACTTTACTCTCTGTTTCAACATCCTACTACAACTCTTGAGAGAACTCATAATCGTACAATCAAACAAAAAAGATCCATAAAACCAAACAAAA
The DNA here is from genome assembly GCA_017893485.1 of Hemerocallis citrina. Taxonomy (NCBI): domain Eukaryota; kingdom Viridiplantae; phylum Streptophyta; class Magnoliopsida; order Asparagales; family Asphodelaceae; genus Hemerocallis; species Hemerocallis citrina. The sequence continues at coordinate 295,188,451 of CM030360.1, forward strand.
GAATAAAGATAAAAAAACTTACAAATTGACCCAATTTCAGAGATGGCTCCCCACCTTGTTCTGCCTCCCTACAATCCACATCAATGTCCTCCTTGCAAATGAAGGAGCCTCCCCAATCTGAGACCCCATACTCACAATACTATTATTACAGCTCCCTACTTCAATATCCAAATCCACTTCACTTCCAACTTCAAACCCAGAACCAATTCTCTGACTCACACTATAAACCTTTGCCATTGATTCAATCTGCTGACTAACGCTACTAGCCTTTGCCATGGACTCATCATTCACCGGCAATCTAAACGAAAAGGCTCTTCTCGAGTTATCCACACTCATGACTGGCTTCTCCCTCTTCTGCCTTAGCCAAATCTTTGAAATAGAGAAGCTCTCCTTCTTACTAGTATTACTAAGCCTAGCACTAGGTTCTGAACTCTTGGATGAATCAACAAACCCTTTGAACCCTTCTCTCACCGAATGAAAATCGCACTCAGACATCGCGAGCCTGCTTCCCATCTTCTTGGTGCTTCGCCTGGGCTTCTTCTTGGTCGGTTTGATGGCTACTTGGAGAAGAGAAGCCTCATTCATCACATACTCATAAGACCCCATCGAAAAACACCTCCTCTGATCCAACTTACTATTGTTACTAGTACTACTTTCACTCACTTCAGCATTTCTAAATTTCCCAAGCTTAACTTGGACAACTCTAGTTTCTGGAATACCATCTAAAACAGAAGAAGAAGAAGTCAGATCCTCTTTACCCCCACCAACCTCCCCTGTTTTGAGTGAGTTTTCATTACTGGTGGGATTGCTCCCAAACTCATCATTATCATCACCATCACCATCATGGAGAATACCCACATGAGGATTTGAATCAACGAGAAACTCCCCTCTCTGTGAAGAACAAGAAGCAGCCTCTCTAAAGCTCCTCTCACTCCCAGTCCCAGATTCAAGAACAAGAACCACAGGGCTGCAGCTGTTGTTGGGTGAGAATTCAGGCAGAAGACTACTTCTACACAAAGGGCAAGTGGAGTGAGACAGAAGCCAGGTATCGATGCACTCGATATGGAAAGCATGGCTGCACTTTGGCAGAAGCCTGAGCTTGTCATCAGGCTCAAACTCACAGAGACAAACCGCGCAGTCAAAAGGGTCTTTGATTCCAATGATGGCTTTGTAGTGGAAGACAGGGAGGGTGTCAATGAAGGATTGGTCCACACCAGAGTCATGGAGGTGGAAGAGCTGCTGAAGCTGGCCCTGAAAGGCTGTGAGATTGTCTGGGTCTTCTGGTTCTCTAATGGTGGGCTTTAAGAGGAATCTGACCAGGAGGTGGAGAAGGCCAGAGATGAAGAAGATGACTGCTAGGATTACTATTATTAGCAGCATACTTGGGCTTATTTTGTTTTCTAGATTTGTTTCTAATGAAGATGAAGATGAAGATGAAAAAATAGGAGGAGGAGGTGGTGGTGGAAAGAGAGGGATTGGGAGATGGGATGGAGAAAGGAAGTTTGTTTGATGAACAACCCAATTCATGACTTTGGTTTTGGTTTAACTACAAAATGACATACATACATACATACATAATGCATAAACAAGGAGAGAGAGAGAGAGAGAGAGAGAGAAAGAGAGACTCACCAAAGCTCGATTATGGGAGGAGGATGAGAAGGAGATACTTAATTGGATGAATGCCCAAGAGACAAGAGAGAAAACCCACAAAGAGTATATTTAGATTGGATTTTTGCTTCTTCTCATCTCAAAGATAGGAGGTGACATCTTCAAAGGATAGAGAGAGAGAGAGAAACAAAAATGGGAGGTCAATTTGGGGGAGAAGGGATGATGGGAAGCATTAATGAGGGATGACAGGGGAGGCGAGGAGTAAATGGAAGGATGAATTTTGAATGGAATAGAGAAGCAAGGTAATAATAATAAGGGTGAAAAACAATATTAATTGTGGTATTTAAATCTCACCAATTATACTTACTATATTTTTATAAAAAAAAAGAAGAGAAAAACAGGTATAGATTATTGAGTAGGGACAACTGACACTGAAGGAAAATAAGGTTCTTTTCTTTCCTAAAAGCTTCTGGTTCTTCTTCTCTTCTCCTTCCTTCTATTTGACTTTGATAAGCACCAAAATCAATGCACCATTAAATTTCAACCCACATAAAATAATTGACTTTAGATCCCTTGATTCCTTGGTTTCCCCCCTCACCCAATAACCAATACTAGTATCATTTAATCACTGATCAATACTCTCTCTCTCTCTCTCTCTCTCTCTCTCAGGTGGGGCATTGAAGAAGAATAATTAGAAGGTAGAGAGAGACTAAACAGGTAGGTATCAAAGGGCTCAAAGCCAAAGCCGCACACTATCACAATTTGTGCCGACTAAACTGGAAGGCATTGGACCAAACCTTAACTAGAGGTTGGTTTTTTCTAGACCTAGTGTTTCTCTACCCTTTTGGGGGTTTGGGGGGCTATGCAATTGTTTGCGTGGAGCACTAAGGATGATAGATGATAGAGGGAAAACTAATAAATCATCGAAAAACTAATAATAGTAATGCATGCATTATAGGGCATCAATGGTCCACCCACGATATTGTTGGACAGAAAAGGCTACTCCAAGATGAACAGATATAGGTATCTCTCAATTTGTTGTTATTCATGGTGATTTGGTCCAGCGTTGGATGACGGAGAGAGATATTTTGGCAATTCTGAAACAGAAAGACAGTTACTAATTTGTGAGAGAACTAGATTTGCCCGTGAGCACGTGCCAACAGCACGTTTACAAAACGATACAGCATATGAAAAGTCTTGTAACAGTAAATTAACAATTATGTAGCTCAAGTTTGAATAACATGACAATAATTAGTTGTAAATAAAAGTCCATGTTTCCATAAGTATATATATATATATATATATATATATATATATATATATATATATATATATATATAATCTAATCTAATATTATAATGGGAGAACCCTTAGTGTCATTTGTAAATTTGTAAATCTACCAACGCATGCATTGTACGTGCATAATTAATATGAAGGAGGTCTGAGGTTCGAGTTCTCACTACGTCAAATTTTTTACTTTAATATTTTTTTAATATATTAAATGTGCATCACACGTATAAAGTATTATCTATATATAATATAGTATATAATAACTATTATAATGGAAGAGTTGGAATTGTAAATCTACTTACTTACGTGCAACTCCAACTCGATCTCCCATTATAGTTTTCACATTTACTTTCAAAAATATATAATCATATTTATTAAGACATGTACCGCACGTGTAAATCAGAGTTTTTACTTTAATTTTATATATGAAAAATACGTGCATCGCACGAGTATATTACTAGTATATGTATATATACAAAGAGAGAGAAATAATTAAATAAATAAAGAAGTTGTTTTGGGAGGGATTTGAATTTGAGTTTTGGGAGGGGGAATGTGTTTTTTGAGGTTAGATATGGACCTTTGATTTTAGGGGGATTGAAGGAGAGCCAGTTGATAGCTTTCTTTGTGTTTTATTATATAGATGTCTAATTTGCAGTTGGGTACTCGTGTTTGTTTGTGGTATCTAGTGATTTCAGTTGTATTTTGAGTTTTTTTGTACTATATGTTTTCATTAGAGCATCCACTATTGTTTGCTAAAAACTCAAAAATTAGTATTTGCATTGAAAAATACCTCCCTATCGTTCGCTAAAAATCCAAAATTTAGAATATTAGTGAACAGTTGATCGCTTAGCAGTGGCTTTAAACAATTGCTAAAATATAGAAGACGGAGAATCAAGCTCCGTCGGTTTAAAATTTTTATTATTATTATGGTCGGACGGAAGATCATCTTTCGTCCGCCAAAATTTTTAATATATTTTTTTCACAAAATTACTAAAATGTCATCTAAAAAATTACCAAACTGCCATTTAAATAAATTAAAAAAATAAAAAATAAAATAAAAAAGCTCGGACGAAAGAAGATCTTCCGTCCGACAATTTATTCAGAATTTTTTTCCACAAAATTACAAAATTGTCATTACAATAATTACGAAAATGCCATTAAAATAATTTTATTTAAAAATAAAAAAAACTTGGGTGGAAGATCTTCATCCGTTCAGGCAATTTTTCACAAAATTTTTTGAAATAATTAAAAAAATGTCATTATAAGAATTACGAAAATACCATTAAAATAATTTTAATTTAAAATTTTTAAAAATGCTCCGTCCGGCCAAAAAGAAACTTTTTTTTAAAAAAAATCATCAAATTTTCTAAATTTAACAATAACGACTATATCACTCGACGTCAAAAGTTATTTGCCAAATGCTAAAATTGTAAAATTTAGCAGCAATAATGGATGCAATGAAAAAAAAAAGTCCGCACCTTTAAATTGAGAACTTGTCCATAGAGCATGTAGTCAAAACATTTTCTAGAAAAATTTGTAGTGCATTCGTTGTATAAGATGCCCATAGGAAACGAAGCATTGCTTTTGATAAATACATCTCAAAATATTTTATGCAATTCAAGAAGATGAAGCAAGGCATGCATTTCAAAACTGTTTTAATTGTTTAATCAAACGATAATGTTTCTCACCTATTGGGATTGTATAAAGCATGTGCAATGCTTCTTCCTTTTTATAATTATTGTTTTAAATTCACTTTTATGTGTGCAAAATAACATGAAAATGTAGAACTTCACATAGGAGTAAGGAAGAAGATCCTATTTTGTTCATGTTGAGACAACAACAGTAGGGTCTTAATTGCTAAGCCCACGAAATTAATATTTTAGGGGGACCTTGGATGTCATGGTCCATGGATTCTGTTGATCAAGAATTATTGATTACAATTTTACTAGTAGTTTACACGTGCGATGCACGTCTTAATAAATATAGTTTTTTTAAAAGTAAAAATCCAGACGTAGTCTGGATTTGATCTAGGGCAAAAGCCAAAGTACCTCCCCAACGTTTGGTCCGAGTACAAAATGCCCATACAACGTTTGAAAAAGTACAATAAACCCATTTCTCCGTTAACTTAACCCCATCCGTTAAGTTATAATTATTAAATTACTTTTTTACCCTTATCTTTTCATAATCAAATCTCTTCTTTCTTTTTTCCTTTTTCTTCATTCTTTTTTTTCAAATTCCGATCGATCCGTCGATTGAATAAATTAGAGTTCTCAGAAACCCTTGCCATGGCCATGGGTAGTAAATATAAGAGTAAGAAGTTGTGTGTCGAATCCTGATTTTAATTGTATAAAGGTGGGTCTTTCACTCTCTGTGTTTTGATGAAATCTGAGAAATTATAGAGTTTTAAATAAATTGGATGATTTTGCAAATCAGTAAAAACAAACGGTGGAGATTCTGATTAATGTATCACAAGTTACATGCGAAACAAGTCAATTGTCTTGTTGTGTTCTAGTATGAAAAATATGTGAATGTGTTCTGTATATATTGAAATCTGGAATGATTAGAAGCTGAAAAAATATTGGAAAATTAATCTACTATTAGTGTTCTAACAAGAGAAACAATCGGATTCGCAGTCCGAGCTCTGAAACTCTAGATAAAGGTGAAACAAGAGAACCATCAAAATTATATCCCCTGAAATGGGCTGCTGTCATGTACCTTGTAGCTGATGAAATCTGGAACTTATGGTAGCAATTTAATAAAAACTAAAAGTGTAAGATAGTAATGTGTCCCCTAAATTAAGAAACTGACAACACACTGCTTATACTTTTGTGGACTGAGCAGCATGTAAAATGCCCAAGTGTCAAAAGGTAAAATCAACAGGGCAGCTGATGAAAATTCTGTTGAACACATTAGTAAAAATAGTAAACAAAGGTTATTAGGATCTCTGAAATTTATGAAAGACTAATAGCAAATTACTTTGCAGAGAGAGAAGCGGCAGCACAACTAGGAGAATGAGGAGCTTCATGGCCATGTCAAGGGTTTCTGAGAACTCTAATTTATTCAATCGACGGATCGATCGGAATTTGAAAAAAAAGAATGAAGAAAAAGGAAAAAAGAAAGAAGAGATTTGATTATGAAAAGATAAGGATAAAAAAGTAATTTAATAATTATAACTTAACGGATGGGGTTAAGTTAACGGAGAAATGGGTTTATTATACTTTTTCAAACGTTGTATGGGCATTTTGTACTCGGACCAAACGTTTGGGGGGGTACTTTGGCTTTTGCCCTTTGATCTAAAACCTCATTTACAATAATTATGTAAATTAAACAATACATAAAACTGTACATGTGAACTACTTATCTCGGCAAATTGTTTGGCTGTGCTTGTTGGCAAAGTAGTCAACACAACACACTACTCGATTTACAGTGAAGAGAATTATGTGGCACCTAAGCTGAGTGAATCCGATGGAGAAGTGATCTATATATGGTGGGTTACGTTTCCAGACATGCCCATAGTGACGCAAAAATTGGTGAGAAGGACAAAGAATCTGCCTCGGTCTAGTATGAAGTTATTAATGCCCCACGACCATGCTATGTAAGCTGCAGAAACAAATGCACACGCGACCATGTTGTAAAAAGATACTACCCACGATGAGCAGTAAACACCCAAGCTGACTAATAAAAAAATTAATTAATGATTTTGAGGTCTGGGCTTAGAATTTTTCTGGCCTAAACTAATCCCTGGAATTTGTTGGGGTTTGTTCCACAACAATATATATATATATATATATATATATATAGAGAGAGAGAGAGAGAGAGAGAGTAATGCTATTAAGAACTGGGAAGCTGAATGCCTTATCGGGAGCTGGAGCTAACAGCCATCCGATCTGGTTTGATTCAGATCGAATGGCTGAGATCAGATCCCGTTCTCCATCTGTTTAGTTGAGGGTAAAATGGTCATTTACTCCCTCAAAGTCTCCTCTCCTTCTATCTCCCCGCTCTTACTCTCTCTTCTCTGCTCTCTCTCTCAAATCGCCCCAAACCCTAGCGATTAATTCGATCCCTCCCGACGCTCCTCCTCTCTCGCCCTATCGTTATCTCTCTCCCGCTCTCAATCTCATCTCTCTCCCTATCTCTCCAGACCCCTGACCCCAAATCCGTCGCCTCTTTCTCGCCCCCTTCGACTTTCGAAACCCTAGACGGGTTCGAAATCCCCTTAAGCCCCCATCGACCTTCGTCAGCCCCTTCCACCGCTTGTTCTCTCGACCCCCACTCGATCTTCGAAACCATAAATGATCTCCATCAGAATCTCCAACTTGGGTAGAGGTAAAGTTGATATCTTTATTAGAATTACCCCATTAATTTTAATAAAGCTAAAAACCCAAGTTGATACTTGATGTTCTGTTTGTGTTATTTCTGAGCTTACAAATTTTGCATACTTCATGACCTGTCTGTGTTAGTTCTGGACTGGCAAATTTTTGCATACTTCATGATCTGTTTGTATTGGTTCTAAGCTTACAAAATTTTGATACTACATGCTGTGTTTGTGTTAGTTGTGAGCACTTGACAAAATTTGATACTTCATCATCAGTTGGTGTTAGTTCTGTGCTGGCAAAATTTGACAATTCATGCTCTGTCTCTGTCTCGATCACTTCATGATCTGTTTGGTTGGATCTAGTAGGCATGGCTTAATTTAGCATCCCTTGTGACAAACTCAAATTTCTGCATTTGACTCACTTATACTTGATTTTTTGGAAATATTTCTAGCACTTGTGTACGGTCCTACAAGTTATTGGGTTTCTGAGCGTACCCTTTTTTTGGTGGTGTTATTGTTCAGAGCCTACACATTTTTTTTGATGTTGTTCTAAGCCTTCAAGTTTTGTTGCCAAGTGTTGTTCTGAGCCTACCAATTTCTACATTTCGACTCAATTTTTGATAAGTCCGCATTTTCTATGAGATGTCAAATTACTCAGCTCCAATTTTTATGCATCTTTGGTAAACAAAGCTTTTTTTTAATGCTGTATATGAGCTGCTCAAATTCTTTGTTTCTGGAGCTTTGATGGGTTCGAACTGTTTTGATTAATGCTTTGATGGGTTTGTTGTTTTGGGGTTGAAACTAGATTTGAATTCGAAATATTTCGGTGTTTGAGATGTTGGGTAGTTATGGGTATGTTGGGTAGTTATGGGTATGCAAAAGTGAAAGCTCAAGTTTCGGAAGTCAAAGGGGTTATGATGGAAAACATTGAGAAGGTAAAATTTTTGCAGAATTTCATATCCATGTTGTCAACTGATTAGGAATTTGAACTTGTGCTACAACATCACAATTCCAAGCTGTGATGAGCAAATGGAAAACCTGATAAACTGTTTTCTTACTTTTATCTCCAGGTTCTTGATCGTGGTGAGAAGATTGAGCTCCTTGTTGACAAGACAGACAATCTTCGCTCCCAGGTATGTTCACCAACTTTTATCAGTTCAGTCACCTATTTTAGCAAGCATCTTCATCTTTGACTCTTTAAAATGTGTGATGGTCATTTTGCAGGCACAAGATTTCAGGCAGCAGGGAACGCAGATGAGGAGGAAGATGTGGTTTCAGAACATGAAGATAAAATTGATAGTATTGGGCATCATCATTGCTTTAATCCTCATCATTGTCTTATCTGCTTGCCATGGCTTCAAGTGCTAGACTAGATTTAGAGGGTAGCGATGAAATATCAAGTATAGCTTTTATATATCATTTACGTACCAAGAGGGAACTGATTCCTTATTAACTGTGGTTAGTATATTTTGTGAATGGACTTGTTTATTATAGACAACTGGATTGGTTGACCGGTGTAATTCGGATGTGCTGTCTTTATAGCCTAAAAAGCGCTTTTTTCTTTTTCTTTCATGCTAGTGTCCACTGTTTACAAGTTTCTGATATGCCTGGCTAAATGTGTGTTCTTCTGAGCTCTGAATTGTGGCTGGTGTTCTTTAATAATAAAAGTCTGACATGAAAATGATAATGTCTTTGATTTTTATCACTAAATCTTGATTTGTTAACGAGAGTTCTGGCAAACCTCAGTTTGTTTTTTGTCTATTTCAGTTGCCACTACTCATTTGAGTACAAAATGAAATATTGTCCCGAATTTTTTACAGTCAGTATATTTTCTCAAGTTATTTTGCTGTTATTGTTTATATTTGCAGTTTTTCCTTGCAGGTGCCAATCCATGAATGGCGCAGGCAAACTGCTAAGCTGTCTCGACTCTGTAAGAAGGACCGGAAGGACTACAGCGTATAAGACCCAGACGGATTTTGCTGGGTTATAGTTAGATGAAAATGAGGTTTGAAAAATGTACTAAAAATGTATTCTTGGTTGATTAAAAGTAGGAAGTAGGGATCAATTTGGGCTGTCTCATTCTTTCAGCAAGCCGAAATTTTTTGCTAGTTCTATAGGTTCTTTTGTATTCGATGTTCATTGCTTTACATGATTCTGTATGTAGTCAAACAAAGACTACCGTTTCCATGTCAGACTTTGAAACTTTTTGTTGTAATAAATGGAAGTGTTACCATTTGATAACTATTGCGAGTGAAATATTCCTAGTCACCTGAATGCATCGGTTGGCTAAGCTGGAAACTTGCTGTGAGTTCATCATACTGTTCAACCTGCAAGTAGGTGAGTTTTGCCCGAAATGCTTATAATACTTTCAGTATTCTGATTCGGAAAAACCTGACAGCCACGCATTAATTTGAATTGGTAAACATGGTATATGCAGAAGTGCATCTAGTGTTTATAACATCATGTTTTTTTCATCAAATTTTCTTTTGCCTGCACCAATCAGCAACCTCATTGATCTCAAGAAGCAGCCAGAATATTTAGAAAATACAAAACTTCACTACCACAACAACAATAGCAGTGATAACAAAATGACCGACAATCAAACATCAGCACAACCAACAGAAAACTTGTCAACAAACATTTGCATGCTCAAAGACAGATTTATCATGTAGTTTAATAGTGAAAACATATGGGGTATATAATTTTCCAACTGGCCTCTCAGTCCCACAAATCCTGAACTCAGGAAACCAATAACAGTATAAAACTTAAATGATACCGACATGTTACACTTTATGCCATATTGGCCTAAACAACATCCTCATTAAAATTTATAATAATGCATCGCTTTTCTCTCTCATCACCTTGCCGAGGCTCTTGCACTCATTGAAGTATGATAGCTCGTGCTCCTCTGCTTCCGATAACACTGTAGGCTCAGAACAAAATTCTATAACACTGTAGGCTCAGAACAACAAGAATGCAAGTCTTGTAACTGTCTGCTGATGATGCTGATGATGCTCTGCCTCTTCTCACTTGCTCTTGCACATCTTAAAATCATCAAAAGTTTCTTCTGAAGCTAAAACTCAAAAAACTTTTTAGCAGTGAAATTGCTCAAAATTGCTCAGTACACAAATAATTCCTTCATCATAAGGGCTAAGATAAGACTGAAACAAATGAACATAATTATGAATACAACTGTATGGCTCAGCATCACACTAATTTTCTTCACTATCTAGGCTCAGAACTTTTTGAATATCACATTTCATGAACTTAGAAAATTTCATTCAGCAAATCATAAAGTAGACTAAATCAATGCAGTAAAAAACCCGATAGAAGCATAATGAATGCATCACAAAAATATAGCACCATGCAATAACTTCTTTCCATGAATTGAAGGATAAAGCCCCAGAAACACCTCAGATTCAGAGAAGCAGCAGAAGTGTAATGCACCATGTCAAAACAAAGTACAAAACTATATATGTAGAGAACTGATAAGGTGCGAACTGGCAGTGCGAACTGGTTCGCACCTAATCAGTAGAGAACTTCTCCCATAGCTGTTGGAACTTTTTCCATGCATTGAAGGATAGAGTCTCAGAAACACATCTCATATTCAGAGAAGCAGCAAAAGTGTAATGCACCATGTCACAACAAAGTGGAAAAACTAAAAGAAGCCCAAATTAAGTTCATCATTGCCCAAATTCAGAAAATCTTCAATCTCTAAAATATGAAGGAAGCATAACAGTGTAATATCATCCCAGTCATAACCAAATTAAGTGCATTAGTGTAATATAATCACATTGTAAACTCATAACGAAGCATAATAGTGTGATCTCATCCTTGCCATAGCCAAAATATTAGCATCAAAGCATGAGCATAAAAAGCAGCAGTCATCTTAGCCCAGATTCACGAAAAAAAACATCAGAACACTTCCAAACTTGCCCAGTTTCAAGAAAACTGACAGCAACATCAATCTCATTACCAAAAATGTCGATAATGGGTCATAAAGATGTAAACTTTATTGATTTTGGATGTATATAAACAATTAAATAAAACTACATATTGAAATTTTACCTCTATCCAAATTAGAGATGGAGATGGAGATCATTTATGGTTTCGAAGATCGACTGGGGGTCGAGAGAGCAAGCGGTGGAAGGGGGCTGACGAAGGTCGATGGGGGCTTAAGGGGATTTCGAACCCGTCTAGGGTTTCGAAAGTCGAAGGGGGCGAGAGAGAGGCGACGGATTTGGGGTCAGGGGTCTGGAGAGATAGGGAGAGAGATGAGATTGAGAGCGGGAGAGAGATAACGATAGGGCGAGAGAGGAGGAGCGCCGGGAGGGATCGAATTAATCGCTAGGGTTTGGGGCGATTTGAGAGAGAGAGAGCAGAGAAGAGAGAGTAAGAGCGGGGAGATAGAAGGTGAGGAGACTTTGAGGGAGTAAATGACCATTTTACCCTCAACTAAACAGATGGAGAACGGGATCTGATCTCAGCCATTCGATCTGAATCAAACCAGATCGGATGGCTGTTAGCTCCAGCTCCCGATAAGGCATTCAGCTTCCCAGCTCTTAATAGCATTACTCTATATATATATATATATATATATATATATATAACTCCGGGTCCAAGCCTGAAGGCCCTAAACCACGAGTGCAGGATCCATTAGTAATTCATCGAAGTTATCACACAAGGTATCCTTCCTAATGTCGTCTAAGACTAATATTATCACTGATGGCGTTCACCTGCAGTATTTGCAACGGATTTAGACCGTCATAAAAGATAAGCTCCACCGTCATTCATGTTAATGGTCAAGAATTTTTTTCCCGAACTGACCCACTCGTTTTCTCAGATAGCGAGTGTAGTCAAAATTCACTCGCTATCTGAGAAAGTAAGTGTTGGTTTTGGGTTTTTGGTTTCTTCCTTGGCCAAGACTTGCTGTCTCAAAAGGCAAGTTTGTTTTAATCAAACTCGTTTTTTGAGACAGCGAGTGTCGATTGGAGTTTTTTAACTTTTTCAGCCCAGACTCGCTGTCTCAAACATCGAGTTTGTTTTAACCAAACTCATTGTTTGAGACAACGAGTGTCGTGCCGATTAGGGATTTCTGAAACCTCGGGCTCGAAGGCTCGAATTTTTTTATTTTCTTCTCTCCATTCTTACTCCTAACTCCAAAACCCGAAACCCGAAACCCTAGCCTTCCAAATTTGACCTTCTACCCACAAAATCTCCTATAAATCTAAATGTATTCACTTAATCTTTCCCAACCCTCTCTCCTTCTACTCTCAAAACCCTAAACTCATCCTTTGGAAGACCCATATTTTGAAATTTCGATAAACTTCAAGAGGATAGCAACTTCAACTCTCCAACCCGTTTTTCTACGGTTATATCATTCAAATAGCGAGTTTTGAAGGTATGATTTATATCACCTTTTCTTTTGTACATTTGTAGGTTTTGTTTGTGACTAGATAATAATTCGTATTTTCGTATAAATATATATAGGTATGGATTACAATATTCATATTCGGTTATATTTTGGTGGTGAAATAATTCTTGATCCAAAGATAGGTTGTTGTTATAGTGCCGTTGATTCTGAAATAGTTTGGGGACCTCGTACCATTACATTGGCAGAAGTAGTTAAGAAAATTTATGAAGTTACTAATTGGGATAGGACTCAATGGAATGTGAAAATTTTAGCTCGTTATACAGCGGAAAAATAAGATGGTCAGTATTTTATTACAGTGCTCGTATCTACTGATAATGCTATGAAGTCAATGCGCTTGCTAGAACACTTGATCCCAATTGTAGTTGGTTTGCATTGGAGTTATATATTCAACAAATCCAAATTATGAATGCATGGGCACATGCTAATCCTAGTTCAAGCTTTGTAGGGGAAGTACCGACACAGTCGATGAGGTCTAACCCAGTTCAAACTTCACATGCAATTCCACTATCCCCACAAGAAGACACGTTCACAAATACAATAAGCCCGGATTCTACAGATGTTGAGTTGTCACGTCAATCTAGTTTGGTTCATGACTATGTTCAAAATGACACTTTTTATGAACTATTTCAAAATGCTACCGTTAACAACGACCTATTAGATGATGATGAAGAAGATGAAGAAACGGACGATGAAGTTGATGAGAGTATAGAAAATGATGATGAATATACAAATGTAAACACAAATGAGAGGAGGGCTAATGACGTGAGAGCTAATCATTGCTATGCTAATGTTAATGCTCATGTTACCGAGGAGATGACACAAGGTGCTAGAGTACATCAAGTTCCACATGAGTCGTCCGGTTCATCCAATGTAAACGAATTGTACATTGGACAAGAATTTGTAAGTAAGGAGTCGATTCAATAGGCTATGAAACTGTACTTTATCAAGAAACATTGGGAATTCGTCACATTGAAATCTACACCGAAATTGTATACCGTTAAATGTAAGTTGACACCTAGGAAACGTACAATTGAGGAGATGGTGCAAATTCCCCCTGTAGTAAGTGAGGGTGGCTGCCCTTGAGGATTACGTGCAATCGTTCCAAAAGGTGAGAAAAAATTCATGGTGAAGAATATAGTTGGGTATGCAGGAGTCGCTAGTATAGCATCTAATGTAGCTCCTTTGCTCACAACATCAGCTTGTGCAGGACATTACGTAATTACCTTGCGAATTCCTTCATCGGTTCAGCAACATTACTCCTCAACACAGCAGCGCATTCTTTTGCTTGAATCAAAGTCTGGGCCATCTACACAACAAGAAAAATTGCAGTATAAGGTGAAGTGCATATGTATATGTAAACGTAAATTTCACAAAATAATAAAATAACGCAACAAAACTTACGAGTTTACGAATAGTTGATGCCTTCGATTGGAACATAGGCAATTGCATTGAATGGTCATCTGCTGGTTCAGCGGCTCGTTGGCGAATCGGGACTTCCACACCTGCTGGAGTCTGCACTGTGGGAGAGATATAACGTCTAGTCATTATCTCATACCAAGCCATATAATTTTCATGCAACGATGCATCGAACGGAGGAAGGTTTCCAATGATTTCATCGAACCGGTTCACATTCCATCTGTCTACATATGTTACCAAACATGCGGTCCAATCGTAAACCGGTTGTCGACCCATCCCAGTAACAACATGCATCTCGGCATTATATGGTTCAACAACCGAAATACCTTGAAAGAGTCCAAATTGCCGGAGCACTCTATCAGCGAAGTACAACTCGATTGTACCAAAGTTGATTAGAGGTTCCCTTGTCAGCCACACCTCATGCCTTGATGTGCAAATAGGTGGTAGTCGACCCAAACGCTCTCCGTGTAGGGCTCCCACTTGACACACTTATCTGTCAATCTATCCAATTCATCTTGATAGTACGTCAGGTATCTGTTTGGGTTCGCCTTCCTGTGAAATTCCCAGACCAATACACACCTTGTGGAGGTAACATGTGTTGGTCCTCCGGGGCATGCAACCAATTTGGTGATTGCCTACTAACAACGAGTCGACCAACATGAATACGTTCCCAGCTCCACACCCGAAGCAAAATTATTTGTCCATTCATCTGCACTGAACCAAGAGAGAAGTTGCACAAACTCCTATATAGTGAGGCCAACGATGCACTACCCCAACTGTACACTCCGAATGTTCGTAGATCAGCTATCAAAGGCAAGTACATCAACGGCACCGAATGACCAGTCGAGTTCGGAAACATAACGCCTCTAAAAAGTGTCATGATATAAGCCCTACAGTAGCACTCAACATCGAACTCAGTCGAATCCTCGTTCAACCTATCCTTGAATGTATCCTTCAACCACTTCAAACGAATGAACTTTCTATTTATTGCCCCCATTTCGACTTCTACATCGAGTTATTGTTGCACAAGATACTCCGGATCGAAGTCCATCGTCCCAGTTACTGTCTGCCCATCGACTATAAGACTTGTGAGTATCGAGACGTCTTGTAGTGTTACGGTCATCTCCCCGACCGCCAAGTGGAATGTATGGGTTTCAGGATGCCATCTCTCAAGAAGTGCAGTTAGAAGAGGCCGATCTGCCTTAATTGAGCTCATCAGTCCAATACCATATAAGTCGCAGCCCAAAAAAAGCTCGTGAATTCGTGGGTGCATAGGCAATGTACTGTGCCCCCTAAATGTATACTACTTCAATTCGCCTTCCCACTCGGCTTTTGAGCGGTATTGCGATTGCAAAGTCAGCAGTCTAGGGTCGAGAGGACCTGGACCTCCAGTTGGAACATAAGGTGATGAAGAATGGCCTGACTCATTTGGTGAAGTGGTAGGATTAGTTGAGACCTACAAAAAATAATTAAATCAATACGCCGATATGAAATTTTATTGAATGATAATCAAAATGATAGAATAAAAAAATCACTTACATTTGTACGCTCAGTTCCACCACCACCACGTCTACCACCTGGAGGTGGGCCATAACAAGTACGTGGTCTGGCGCCTCGAGTTTTTGGAGGTCTACTACTCGTTCCTTTCTCCACATTACCCCGTGTGAGTGCCATATATAATAACTAATAGTACACTACAACTAAAATAAATCGTTATCAACAATTTAAAACAAATACAACCTACAAATATAGCAAGATATACCCATGTTATAAGGAATTGTGTATGTTGATTGTGAGATTTCTAAAATTATATTCAAACAATACAAACTATATACAAACTATACAAAATAAACAAAACTATATAACTATATACAAACTAAATACAAACTATATAACAATACAAACTATACAAAATTTCTCACGATTTCTCAAAATTTCTCAAAAATTTCTACATTATATACCTACATATATTATCAAAATTTGTATTCAAAATTTCACAAACATTTCTACACTACATACCTACATATATTATCAGACTTTATATTCGAAAATTCTCAAAAATTTCTCAACATAACGTAAGATTTATCAACATTTCTATTCAAAATAACTACTAAAGTCTGACGATTTCGCTAACAATTTCCCAACATTTCTCAAAATTATCCGGTAATTAAAAGTGCAAATGTATATAAAAATACCATTAAAGTTTGGTGCTTTAGGATGTAGATAGTGCAGATGATGGGAATGTAAAGCTTTCCACCACACTCATTTTTGCAAAATCACGAATTCACGATTATCTTCGATTTTGGGGTTTAGGGTTTTGCGAGTATGAGAAGAGAGGGTTGAGAGTGTGAGGAGAGATGTTTGAGAGGGATGTGGAAGATTGAAACAAATTTTGATGGGTTAATCGATCCAAACGCTCGAATTGGGGGCTAGGGTTTATGAGTTATCGAAGGAGAGTTTAGAAAGAGATAGAGAGAGAGAGCTCAATGCTCGAAACAGCGAGACTGGGGTTTAAGAAATCTCGAATCGACACTCGCTGTCTCAAAAATCGAATTTGGTTAAAACAAGTGCGCTTTTTAAGACAGCGAGTCTTGATCAAGGAAGAAACCAAAAAAATTCAAACCCAACACTCGCTTTCTTAGATAGAGAGTGGATTTTGATTACACTCGCTATCTGAGAAAGCGAGTGGGTCAGTTTGGAAATTTTTTTAAAAAGGTTGGTCAGTTTGGAAAAAAACTTTCAAAAAGTGATCCAGTTTGGAAAAAAATTTCAATGGTCAGAGCATCTAGAGTCGTGTGTTATTTATGCATTAAATGCATTTTATAGCAAACGACCAGCTACAGTCGTTTTCTATTTATGCATTTTTTGACAAAATAGTAACAGTAGATTGCTATAAATGAGAGTAGAAATTTAAAAAAAATGCATATTATAAAGGACACAACTTGAAAGTCCGTCCCACTAATTTTTTTTTTTATAATTCGTCAGACGGATCTTCAGGGATCTTGAAGATCCGTCCGACGTCTTTTTTTTAAAAATGAATTGAAAATGTTTTCATATATGGGTTACCTCTTGGATGGATCTTGATGTCAAGATCCGTCCAATGGGGGGCCAATAAAAAAAAAAATTCACTTAAAAAATGTTTTTAATTATTAAAAAATTCGTAAAAAATACTTTAAAATCGTAGGACGGACCTTGCCCATTTTTGCTTCTTTTTTTCCTTCCGACGCAATTTCTACTTCCCTCTAACATTAAAAAAATAATTAATTATGTACGACGCAACTATATATTTCGTCTGATTTTTTTTTCCTTCCTGAAATTGCTATAAAATACCATTCGACGACTGCAGCAAACGTTAAAAAAGTTATATATCTATATAATAAAACACAAAGAAACCTATCAAGTGGCTCTCGTTCTATCTTCCCAAAAATTAAAGGCCAAGATCTAACCTCATAAAACATATTTTTTCTCCCCAAAATTCAAATTCAAATCCCTCACTCAAAACAACTCCTATATTTATTTAATTTTTTTCTCTCTCTCTCCCTCCTTCTTCTATTCAAAAAATTAAGAAAATAAAAATTTTAAGAATTTTAAAAAATATAAAAATTTAAAAACTATAAATTTAAAAACATTAAAAATAATTCAAAAAAATTTTAAAAAATCATATAATATGTTTTTTGGTGGACTCCCAAAAGTTTCTCATATAATATGTTTGCTACTTCAATTAATTTGCTGGAACTTCAAAACTATTTCATATAATTAAATAAAGTGCATCATTCCGAAGATATGCTGTAGGCACATGTCAACGGAGTAAATATACATTTATGTATTTTTTTTTACGATCACGACTGTGGATGCTCACAATAGGTGCAGTAGTTGGTGATGGTCACAAATTTAATGGCATAAATAATCGTCAATTTTTTAATGATTTGACATCAGTGAAGGCCTTTGCATATTTGCATGCGACATTTACAACAATACTCACCAAATGAGGAGTACATTCAGTGACTTTTTGTGTTGTCACTATCATATGACTTGGCCTATTATCTTTCAGTAATAAAGATTCCACAATAACACAAGTATCTTACTAAAATACCAACTCGAAAGATTTCAACTATAATGATTCTAACAGTAAAAATATATGTTCAATTGAACTTAAATCTTCATAAAAAATTCCCTTTTTTGCAGCTGAGGATCTTATGCTCTGATGCAAGTGTATGTATAAATCAGATATCGCTTTGTAGTGAGAGCATCTGTAGCCGTTGAAGGATAGAATATACATATATGAATAAATAAAAATAGCAATCGAAGGTTTTGCTGCAGTAGTCAAATGCTATTTTTTACCTTTTTATATTAAAATAATAAAAGTCAGCCTAACAGATAAACAGCCCTCAAGCGCTGGTGACATCCCCACATGGAGCCTAACTGTAACGGGGACCTTCACAGTAAAGTCAGCTTATTCATCTCTGGACTGCGCTCTCCTTTCTACAAGGTGACGTGGTGTTCACCGGCTCCCTTGAAGTGCAAGATTTTTATTTGGCAATTGAGTCGGGGACGACTCAATTCGAAGGATTTTCTTCGATCAAAAGGCTGGCCGGAAGACACTGCAAGCACAACTTGTGCGTGCCCTGTCGAAACAGTCTATCACATTTTCTTCGATTGCCCCATCGCATCTTTAACTTGGAACTTCTTCACTTCTCTCTTCCACATACAATCCATGCCCACCAACCTGCACAACTGCTTTAATTCATGGTGTTTTGGCTCACGGACACACAGACACATTTGGTACCTACTTACTATCTCAATTTGCTGGAGTATTTGGCTAGCTAGAAATGACTGTGTATTTTCTGCTAAATCATCCACACCACATCGGATCATTTCTAATGCTATTTTCTGGTTTCGATCATGGCTAGATGGGATCAGTAGCGAGAAGAAGAAGAAAGCTATGGAGAGGGAAATAGAGGAAGCAAATGTGCAGGACATCCTTCTCAACAAGGCTCTCATCCGCATTGGCCAGGCCGAGAGCGAGGAAGGGAGCTGCTCAGGCTAGTCTTCCCCTGAGGATAGCTTCTTTATAGTCTCTGATCATCTGCACTTTGTATGGGTTTTGTTTTTTGGGGCACTAGCATGTTACGAGCCCGATGACTTCTTAATTATTCCGTTTTTTGGTGATGTAGCATCTTGATCAAGGGTTCAGATTAGTACACTGAACTAGCTTGATCAGTTTTTGTAATAGGATCCTGTATTTATCTTACTTTAATATAATTTTTGTGTGGTAGGGACTTACTCTACCTTTTCCCCTAAAAAAAAATATATTAAAATAATAAGCGACGACACTTCACCTTCCGTCGGAGAAAAAAAAACACTAAAAATTTGTGGGACGGCATATGAAGCTCCGTCGGAGCGGAAATAATAATAATAATAATAATAATAATAATAATAATAGGTGCGACGGCACTCGAAGTGCCGTTGGAGGGGGAAAAATCCGAAGTGCAAAAAAAAATTACAAAAAAATTATAAAAATTACAAAAATTACAAAAACATTACAAAAAATTACAAAAACAATTCAAAAATTGCAAAAAACAAAAAAAGTGGCGGGATGCCGTCCGAGAAGTGGGGTCTTTAGGGGGGCTTTTTTTGTTTTTTTTTTAATTACGATTTTTTTTTTTTTTTGTGGGACGGCACTTGAAGTGCCGTCCGACCCTTGAAGTGCCGTCCGACCATTAAAAAAATAAAAAAAAATTTGCGACGGCACTTGAAGTGCCGTCCAACAATTAAATTTTTTTTTTTTGTGCGATGGCACTTGAAGTGCCATCTCTCATATATGCATAATATGCATATTTGGCCAACGACTGCAGCTCCGTTTTCAGCCAAATATGCATACTATACAATGCAAACGACTACAGATGCTCCGAGAACTTACACCATTGTTTAGTTCAAAAAACTTTTAAAAGGTTCCCTTTAGAAGTAGATCCCATATTGTACGGGATGAATATGTAGATTTCAATTTTAGGGGAGATGGATTTATAAAATATAATATTTGTTAGGGATATAAATGTAAATAACTCTATATCTCTAATTTCTCATCTCTTATATCTAATCTTTGATCTCTAATCACTAATATTATAATTGGAGAGTTGGGGTTGTTATTTGTAGACAACCTGTAATTTGTAAACAACCATTCAACCAATCATCTAATCTAAACCATTTATTTTTAAATTAGAGTTATATTAACCATTAATTTACTTAACTGCTTTTAGTTACCATAATACTCTCGAAGTTCAAATTTATTTACGTATAATTATTTACAAAAGTGTCACTCATATAAAATAAAAGTTGATGCCACTATGAATAATTTGTAAAGTGTATGTGATGAGTAAACAGGTTTGATGCCAGATTATGTCTTAATATTTACTTTAACAAATAATTATTAGAAAATGCATCACACGTGTAGATTACTAGTATAATTTTATGTGTCAAAACAGAAACTATCACAGTTAGGGTAGTCAACGGGAAGAAGTATACTCTAAAATTTAAAGGTTTTTTTGTACATACGTCATTCACAAATATTTAAATTGCATATACTCACTCACAAATCACTATTTACATATACACCATTAACAGATATAGTGTTGGGTTTATGTGTTGCATACTAAGTCAGATACGAAGACGATGAAGCAATGGAGGAATCGAGGCGATCGAAGCGAAGTGGAAGCAAGCAGAGCGACAGCCACCAGTAAGTGTGGTCGACCGTACAGTCGACTGTCACCCTCTCGGAAAATAGGGCAATCGATCGCACGCGACTGAATCAGTTTTCGGGTGCGGGTTTGGGTGATTTGTTGGAAGTCCGAACTTGCTCTTTAAGTTAGATCGTACGACTTTTATCGTATGTGTAACACCCCGAATTCCAAATAAGCCTGAATTCGAAGTTTCACAGGATCTTTACACTTCACTTCGTACAATTTTACAAGGAAATTAAAACTTTTGTATAATAATGTTTACATCAACACAACGGAAGCAAATTACAACATATTACATGAATAAAAATGTCACTTGAAACAATTCTTTAAGCAGCATTCCTCTTTAGTCCTTTCATTCATTTTGATCCTGCATAGAAACTGTGGGCACGTCTGACGCTAGGATATAATACATCAATTTCTCATACTTGGAAAGCACACACTTGTTCACAAACAAAACTGAGGGGGGACTATCTTATTGATGTCGTGTGTAAATGTGCACTTAGTCCTTAATGCAGTTATGTATACTTAATGACACTAATGCGCACTTGTTCGGATTCTATGCATCCCATACTACATAGGCCCGAGGGCAAGCCCTTAATCGTACTTCACCTTGTAGGGTTGGATCCCTCATTATGAGTTAAACTACTACGGTAACTACGGTAAGTATCCTAGATGTTCTATGAGTTACGAGCCCATGTCTAGACATTCTGGAGGGGAATCCCACGTCATGACATGACGCATCATGCAGATATCCTATGGACAATTCGTCTCCGCCATGGAATGATGGCACTACATAGTCACCAAGCACCCCACAAGCGTCGCCATGGTCCCGATATTCTGGAGATGTATTCACGTCCTGACATTACGCATCATGTAGACTTCCTGTGAATACTCTCACACCGTAGATCCGATGTCCTCATACTTGTGTTTTTCTCTTACTTTCATCACATCTTCATTGTGTCTAATCCTTAGATAACTGAATCACGAGTAAAATTAACTCCTTAGAGTTAGCATCACCTTTACACCGGACTTAACCATCAATTGAAAACAACGACCCAAATCTTGGTATTTTTCTACAACATTCATTTTTCAAGAATTCATTCATGCCGGCATAAGGACTTAGCTACACTTTAGTTCTTAAATTTTTTTTCATATTCATCAAAAAAATGAGTGTTTATTACTCATAAAATTCCCACATTTCATCATGATTCTTTTGTTTCATTTTCCATGCACACTTGCACATATTAAACATCAATTTCATATTTAATTTACCATCTCATAATGTAATTTTCACATAATTTCTTGCATTCACATTTTTCTTCTTTCTTTAATTATATTAAAACCATATTTTAAAAAGAAAATTCATCAAGGTTTTTAATCCATTTTAATATAAAAACCACATCTAATCTTCACAAAATACATAAAATGTTGTATGATTATTTTTCATAAAGTCTAGATAATATTTGTAGAATAATAGAAATTTTTCCCAATTCTTATTTGCACTTTAAACTCTTAAAACTAAAAAAAAGAAATCAAAAAAATGAAAATGTGGGTCGGCGGAATCAAACCCAGAACCAAACAGCCCCCCGCCTATGAACAGTAACAGGCCCAAAGCGCACCCGAAGACCAGTAGGTCTTGAGTGACTAACCGATATGAAAGGAGTTAAACTCTTTATATGTTGACTGTACTGAATTTGAGAAAAATCGAATTTCAAGAAAAACAGAGTCTCTTCAAGACTCGAACCCAATACCTCTTACACTGTATTCAGCGCTTATAACTCACGCCGAGAACCAGTAAGCCCGAGCTCAATTTCTGTTATAGTTGAGAGTCAAAATAATTATGTATCTACTGTCAGTTTATAAAATCTCTTTTACAAAACTCAATTTCTTAATGCATTAGTATCTTTTAAATTAGATTTGTCCAGAATATTTTCCTTAAATAAAACAATATAATAGTAATTAAAATCTTAATTTTTAACCTTAAATAAGTCTTCTTTACAACTTATATTTAAATAGTATCTTATCGACTTAAAATGCACTCTAGTTCCTTCTCAACTACCAATATAAAATCTACTAAGTATAATTTCTTGTTGTCTTTCAATTCTACAAGGGTTAGCAAATCATTTTCTTTTATTATACTAACATTTTATAACAACAGTTTATGCATTTTATCAATTAAACATGACAATATTACTCATCTCAATCTACAACTACACATAGCAATATCCATTCATCTACAATCAAGCCATTCAATTACCAAGATCATCACACTAGCATGGTTCATCAAAATTATATATTCTAGCATGATTTTCGTCAATAGAACACCATGATGAGTCTTAGTTTACTAATCACAATCAACTTTTTCTCTTTTCTCTACTAGTCTTTTTAGGCAAACGCATTAGCTAGTTTCTTTAGAATGTTCATGAAATCAAAATCCCTAGCATGGTATCTATATTAGAAGTAGAGAAATCACCCACCTTATGAAGAAATAAATAAGAAACTCCTAGAGAACTCCTGGAATGCACGATCGTCTCCCTTCTTCTCCTAGCTTGTGCCACACAAACTCGAGCCTTCTCCTCCTAGCAAAGCTTGAACCCGAGACCTCCTTGATGTGCTAGCCAGCCACCCAAGTACAAGAGCACACAAACACACAAATACTCAATCTTTTCTCACACAACTCTATATTTTTCCTTACACAAATTTTATCTTTTTCTCTTGAAAATTCCAAGTGCAAAGAGAAATGAAAGACTAATGGGCTATTTATACACAACTCAAGCTCAAATGAAGGGCTGAGATGAGTTGGGATGAAGGGTTTAGATTCATTTGGAAGTTAGAAGAACTACACATTATCTAATAACCAACTCTCCACTCTACCACTCTCTCCCTCCACTCCAAATGTGGCCGGCCACCCCCTAGTGTCCCCTTGCACGTGCATGTGCAATGCACGTATCTCCATATGCACACTAGTTTAAGTTGAACAATTATTAATTGTTTGTTTATTTGTTACATGATCAAGTCTACCCTTGTAACGCCCCGAATCCCAAATATACTGAATTCGAGATGTTCTACAGGATCTTTTCACTTTCTTAGTACACTTTTACAGGGAAATTAAAACTTTTCATCATACATCAGAGATTACATCATAATTACATCTTTCTTTTGCACAGCGGAAGTAAAATACAACAATTAAATACAAGTACAACAGCTTGATATAATCTTTAAGCATCCAAATCCTCTTTAATCTTTAGCATAGCATTTACCTGCATGTTAGACTGTGGGTACGTCAGTTTATTCAACCGACGATCATTATACACGGCCGTCCTCGCTTGCCGGAAATAGTATAACTTAACATTTCATATTTAGCAAACACAAACTTGTCACATTTCAACTAAAGGGACTACCCTATTGATGTCGTGTTGTGATTGTGCACTTAGTCCTTAATGCAGTTACTTAAGTTACATGACACTAATGCGCACTTGTTCGGATTCTATGCATCCCATACTACATAGGTCCGAGGGCAAGCCCTTATTCGTTCTTCATCTTTATAGGGTTCAATCCCCCGTTATGATCTAATCTACTACTGTAATTACGGTAAGTATCCTAGATGCTATCTGACCTACGAACTCATGTTTAGGCACTCTGGAGTAGTATCCTCACCCAGACGCATCATGGGAATTCCTGGGATACGCTCTCACCTTAAACATGACACCACCCGTAGTCTTCAAACATCCCACGAGCGTCGCCACTGGGACGGTACTCTGGAACAGTATCCTCACCCAGACTCGTCATGGGAATTCCTGGGATACGCTCTCGCCGCTACCCAGGGCCCTCATACTCAGTGTTTTTCTCTTACTTTCATCACGTCTTCACTATGCACTAGTCCTTAGTTTCAATAAAAATCATGAACAAAATAATCACTAGAGTTAGCCTCTCCATCAACCGGACTTATTCCTTTAGTTCAACATGACCAACCTTGGTCTAATTTCAATTTATTTCATTTCTCAATGCCGGGGAGACTTAGCTACTCTATTTCAAATTTCATTTCACAATCTTTAAGTCATGACCACTTTCATGTCACAATTTCATACTCTTTCTTATTCATAATTTCATTTGTTCACAAATCCATGGTGAATACTTATAACTCAAGTTTCATATTCAAGTCCAACAATTTCATCAACAAAGTTTCTAAACTCCATCATCATACAATGGACTCATACACTTTACAAACATACACTCGTACTTCATATTTTACACCATATCTTCAAGTAAAAATTATAATATCATGTCACACCACAAATTCTTTTGTGTCAAATACTTTCTAATAATTCATTTCAATAACTCTTTATAAATTTGAAAATTCCCATGAGTATGTGTCTTAGAACCATAGCTTTAATATACCATTTGTTCACAAACTACATTATATTTTCTTCAATTAATATCCAAACCAATCCCATAAAATTCCTTGTATTTTTATGAAAATTACCATATTTTTCTCATATTTTTTGGACATCAAAATCTCACAAAAAAAAATATTTTTCCCTAAGTGCTAGGGGAAAGATTCGAACCCAGCACAGTAGAGAAGAAGGCCAGAGCACCCGCCGATAGGCCGATCAGTGCTAGCGAATAGAAGAGAGTGCACTAAGTATATGTGCCATTTCTTCGCTGTCATATATATATACACACAGTATTTTTTAAAAAAGAATGGTGAGACCCGGATTCGAACCACACCGCTCAGGGAAACCGAACAGCGCCACCGACCGCCTGAGCCACTGGCTCAGGTTGTCACCGTGTGGATCAAAACCCTTTTGACTCATATTCACACTGTTTCTTTTGAAATTAACTCGATGTTCAAACAATTGATTCATATTGCCTTCATATAAACCACTGAAAAATTCCAGATTTAATCTTCTTTATTCCATCTTCAAAACAGTAATTGTAAAATAAATTCTTGCACTAAAACACATTTTTCTCCACCCAAATTAATTATTTTAATTAAAACTAGCAAATCTTTTATTTTTCGACATTGAAAATAATCGATTGTTCTTCTAATCTCTCTTTTATCCCAAAATTTTTCATGATAAATTACTGGTCATAAATCTTCATTCACAACACAAGACAACTTGGATTTTCCCATACTCATACTAGTCAAAGAATTCATATAGCACATGAATAGGTGAAACTCAACAATTACTAATTTTGGTACATTTCTAATTTGATGACAACAAGCAATTCTTTGGTTCATTCATGCCACTTCTACACATGGATTCGAAGTATTTAATATACTTTTCTATTCAATTCCCCTAGTGTTAATGTCTTTTTCAATTGTCATGTCTCAACCACACAATTTGCAAGTAATTAATAAAAGGCTTTCACACATCATGCTAGTCACATTGCATCATTGTTCAATTAAACTAAATAATCATAGTAAGTGCTTCATATGGTATAATTTCATGCAAGCAATTTACATACACAATTTATCACACCATTCTAAGCCATTCACATACTAACTTCTTAATTAGAGTGGTCTCTTATTAGTATTTTCCATGTATAGTGTCATCAATATACTAGCATGAACCCTATATTAGAAACATGAATTGTTTTACCCACCTCAATTGGAGAGAAACACAACAAAAGCAATCAAGTAGATGAGAACACCTCCTCCTAGCCAAAAGAATGCACCACTCCAAGCCTCCAACCAAATGCCGAATGCTTCCTCAAGCTCCCCACCGAAATGCTCCTAGCCGAATGCTCCTTCTCTTGGCCGAAAGCTCCAAGCAACCAAAAAAAAAAAAAACCACACACTCTCTTATCTTTTATAACTCACAATTATAATACTATTTGCTTTAGAATTTACACTTTGCATATGAAAATTAGCCATGAGAAAGGGGGGTATTTATACAAAAAAAATGAGGGAAATGGAGGGCTAAGATCATCTTGGTGGTTGCAAAATGAAAGGCTTAGATTCAAGTAGGAGTTAGGAAAACTACCCACCTCCTTGAAACTACCCCCATGTTCTCCACACCAAAATTTCAACTTTCCCTCCCAAAAGAAGGATACCCGGCCAAGCATAAGAAATGTGCAATGCACGTGTACGTGTAGTGCACGTGCATGCAACTAGGCCAAATTTGTACATTTCAAAATTGTATAAAAATAATTTTGTTAAGGAAAGTCTTCTACATGACAAGTTTAATTAAAATAAATTAATTCATGGGCTTTCTTTTTGGGCCAAAGATAATTTATAAAAAAAAATAAAAATGCTTTTGGGCTTTTTAAGAAAAGGCTTTTTAATTAATTCAAATAAGGCTTTTAAAGAAGGCTTTTTGTACTAAAATAATTTGAGAAAAATATATTTAAACATACTCATCATGATAAAATAATCCAACAATATATTGCACGTGCACAACACGTGCAAAATAAATAATTTTTCATTTATTGAAAAATCGGGGTATTACAGCACTCCCTCCTTAGAATAGTTCCGTCCCCGGAACTACAATCAAGAGCGAGGAAAACAAACAAAATACAACACACACAACAAAACAAAAGATACAAAAATACAATCAAGCAAAAAGCTCAGGATAGTCCTTCAACATCCTCTCCTCAGATTCCCAAGTAGCCTCTTCAACCAAGTGGTTTCTCCAGACTACCTTGACCATCGGTATCGTCTTATTCCTCAAGACTTTCTCCCTACGGTCAACAATCTCAACAGGAGACTCGATGTAATTCAGGTCTAACTGCAAACCTTCCGGCACTTCAGGCAAATGATGACTCGGGTCTGGAATATAACCTCTCAGCATAGACACATGAAAGACATTGTGCACCTGAGACAACTCTTCCGGTAATTCAAGCCGGTAAGCCGTTTTCCCGATCCTTTTCAATATCTTATACGGGCCTATAAACCTCGGGGCTAACTTCCCGCCTTTGCCAAAACGAACCACACCTTTGCTGGGTGATACCTTCAGAAAGACGAAATCACCAACCTCAAACTCAAGGTCCCTTCTCCGGTTGTCTGCATAGCTTTTCTGCCTGCTCTGAGCTTCCACCAACCTTTTCCTGATCAGATCAATCTTCTCAGAAGTCAGTTGCACAAGCTCAGGACCAAACAACTGACGCTCCCCTACTTCATACCAACACACAGGAGTCCTGCACTTCCTGCCATACAGAGCTTCGTACGGCGCCATCCCAATGCTAGCCTGAAAACTGTTGTTGTAAGCAAATTCCACCAAAGGTAAATGCCTTTCCCAACTGCCTCCAAAGTCTAGTATACAACACCGAAGCATATCCTCAAGAATACGATTGACTCTCTCGGTCTGCCCATCGGTTTGCGGATGAAAAGCAGTGCTGAAATCCGTCTTGGTACCCAAAGCTGCCTGAAGACTCCTCCAGAAATGCGAAGTAAACCGCGCATCTCGATCAGACACAATGGTCGAAGGAACGCCATGAAGTCGGACAATCTCACCAACATACATCTCAGCCAACTTGTCCATCGAAGCAGTGAGTTTCATCGCCAAAAAGTGAGCGGACTTGGTAAGTCGATCGACTATAACCCAAATAGCATCATTGCCTTTAGGACTCTTAGGCAATCCCGTGATGAAATCCATACTGATGTTATCCCACTTCCATTCCGGAATAGGTAACGGCTGTAATAGACCTCCGGGTCTCTGATTTTCGGCTTTGACTTGCTGACAAACCTCACACTTCGCGACAAATTCAGCCACATCCCGCTTCAAACCTGACCACCAGAAATGCTGCTTGATGTCCTTGTACATCTTAGTACTCCCAGGATGTACAGACAAAAGAGTAGCATGCGCCTCCTGAAGAATACTCTCTTTCAGGTCCGCCTGATTTGGAACGCACAGCCTGTCTCCGAACCACAGCACTCCATCCCTGATCTGAAAACCGGGCAACCTGCCAGCACCAACCTGCTCCTTCATCTCCAGAATATCAGCATCAACTTCCTGACTTGCAATGATCCTTGTATTCAGAGTAGGCTGAAGCCTCAACTGAGCCAAAGATGCTCCCAATCCTTGCAAGACAACCTCAATACCAGCTCGGTCCAGCTCCTCAATCAGATGCCTCTGAGTCGTAATCAAACAGGCCAAACTGCTCTTGCGGCTAAGTGCATCAGCCACAACATTAGCTTTTCCAGGATGATACTTGATCTCAGGTCGCATATCCTCGAGTACTTCCAACCATCTCCGCTGCCTCAAATTGAGATCCCTCTGCTGATATATATACTTCAAGCTCTTGTGATCCGTGTACATATTCAGCTTCTCACCGTACACGTAGTGCCTCCATTGCTTCAAAGCAAAAATAATCGCAGCCAACTCCAGATCATGAGTCGGATAATTTTTCTCATGTGGTCGTAGTTGCCTAGACCCATAAGCGATTACTCTTCCTTCTTGCATTAAGACACAACCAAGCCCCCGATGTGAAGCATCGCTATAAACGTCATACTCAACACCAGCTCTAGGCAAAGCCAAAATAGGTGCAGTAGTCAGTCTATCTTTCAACTCCTGAAAACTCGCCTCACATTGCTCGGTCCACTTGAAGCTCACATTCTTCTTGGTCAGCCCTGTAAGCGGTACAGCTATCTGAGCATAACCTTGAATGAATCTCCGATAATATCCAGTCATCCCAAGGAAACTTCTGACTTCCTTCACTGTAGTAGGCCTTTCCCAATCTCTCACTGCCTCTATCTTCTGAGGATCAGTTGCCACTCCCTCCTTAGAAAGGATGTGACCCAGGAATGCCACTTCAGATTTCCAGAAATCACACTTGGATAACTTGGCATACAACTGTTGCTCTTCCAACTTCTGCAAAACTGCTGCCAGATGCTCAGTGTGCTCCTCCTCAGACTTGGAGTACACGAGAATATCGTCGATAAACACCACGACGAAAGAATCAATAAACGGCCTCAGAACTCTGTTCATCAAGTCCATGAAGATTGCAGGTGCATTCGTCACTCCGAATGGCATAACTAAGAATTCGTAATGCCCATGCCGAGTTCTAAATGCAGTCTTATGCACATCTTCAGCTTTCACTCGAACTTGGTGGTAACCTGATCGAAGATCTATTTTGGAGAATACAGCTGCTCCTTGCAGACGATCGAACAAGTCATCAATTCGAGGAATCGGGTACTTATTCTGAACAGTGACCTTATTCAGCTCCCGGTAATCGATGCACATCCTCATCGATCCATCCTTCTTCTTTACCAAAAGCACTGGCGCTCCCCAAGGTGACGCACTAGGTTGAATAAAGCCTTTTCCCAACAGTTCCTCAATCTGCCGTTTCACCTCATCCTGTTCCACTGGAGCCATCCTATAAGGTGCCTTAGAAATGGGTGCACTTCCCGGTTGAACAGTGATGCTGAACTCTACATCACGATGCGGGGGTAACCCAGGAAAATCTTCCAAGAACACAGTCGGATAGTCCCGAACCACAGGAATCCCTTGCACTTCCACAGGAGTCTCTTCCTTGCGGATAGTAGCCACCAGCTTAGAACATTTCCGCTTCCCTTGGAACACGACTTCAGGTCCACCTGGAGCCTTCACTGTCACCGTCTTGGCCTTACACTCGATGCTTGCACTGTACACCGACATCCAATCAATGCCAATGATAACATCGACTCCCAAGATAGTCAGTTCGATCAGATCAATGCCAAAGGTTCTATCCCCAATCACAATCTCGCAATCAGCATAATACCGATCAGTGGTTAAAGTTTCCCCTGACGGAGTAGCTACTGATAAGATCTTGCCTGGGAACATCTTCGGTTCAACTCCCAATACTTTAGCAAACTTTGGAGACACAAAAGTATGAGAGGATCCAGTATCAAACAATACGACAGCTTTAATTCCATATTCTGATGTAAAAGGTCCATTGAATTCGAAGTATAAGACATGAATTTTCAAGTCAATATTTCCATTTCATTGAATTCCAAAAGTCTATACATTCGAATTTAAAAACATCTCTAAACATCAGAATGAAAGAAAACAGAAGCCACAACACTCTAACTCCTACGGGTCCTCTTCGCTGCTCGAAGTTCTTCCCGCAGTTCATCAACCTCATCCTTCAGCACATCAGTTAGGTTCTTTTTCTTCTCAAGTTCCCAAATCCGATGGCTAAGAACAGAATAGTCAGCCTTCCGCTTCTCCAGCTGAGCCTCCAACAATCCAACTCTCTCCTTCAGGGTTTCCACTTGCCTCTGAAGAGAAGCCACAAGACCACTGGGAACTGGTACTTCCTCTTCGTCGGAAGAAGAATCATCAGATGAATCCGGAGGTGGGGTGATCTCTCGGGATTCAGGGTACTCCTCGTCATCAGAATCAGCTTGTCCAGGGTAGTACTCGTCCTCGGAATCTGCCTGTCCAGGATGGTACTCTTCCTCAATGATGTGCCAGTCGTCGCCTCCAGCAGGGTCGAAGTGATCAGCCATCTTAGAAATAGGGAGGAGAAATCACAAATCTTAGAGCAACACAAATGTAAGTCACTTACATTTAAATCTCTAGATTCAAACACACACTCTAATGTCCACTTCTAGGGTGTCGTTCCCTATAAATTTGTACAAGTGTGAAAGTGTAGAAAGCGTGGCTCTGATACCACTCTGTAACGCCCCGAATCCCAAATATACTGAATTCGAGATGTTCTACAGGATCTTTTCACTTTCTTAGTACACTTTTACAGGGAAATTAAAACTTTTCATCATACATCAGAGATTACATCATAATTACATCTTTCTTTTGCACAGCGGAAGTAAAATACAACAATTAAATACAAGTACAACAGCTTGATATAATCTTTAAGCATCCAAATCCTCTTTAATCTTTAGCATAGCATTTACCTGCATGTTAGACTGTGGGTACGTCAGTTTATTCAACCGACGATCATTATACACGGCCGTCCTCGCTTGCCGGAAATAGTATAACTTAACATTTCATATTTAGCAAACACAAACTTGTCACATTTCAACTAAAGGGACTACCCTATTGATGTCGTGTTGTGATTGTGCACTTAGTCCTTAATGCAGTTACTTAAGTTACATGACACTAATGCGCACTTGTTCGGATTCTATGCATCCCATACTACATAGGTCCGAGGGCAAGCCCTTATTCGTTCTTCATCTTTATAGGGTTCAATCCCCCGTTATGATCTAATCTACTACTGTAATTACGGTAAGTATCCTAGATGCTATCTGACCTACGAACTCATGTTTAGGCACTCTGGAGTAGTATCCTCACCCAGACGCATCATGGGAATTCCTGGGATACGCTCTCACCTTAAACATGACACCACCCGTAGTCTTCAAACATCCCACGAGCGTCGCCACTGGGACGGTACTCTGGAACAGTATCCTCACCCAGACTCGTCATGGGAATTCCTGGGATACGCTCTCGCCGCTACCCAGGGCCCTCATACTCAGTGTTTTTCTCTTACTTTCATCACGTCTTCACTATGCACTAGTCCTTAGTTTCAATAAAAATCATGAACAAAATAATCACTAGAGTTAGCCTCTCCATCAACCGGACTTATTCCTTTAGTTCAACATGACCAACCTTGGTCTAATTTCAATTTATTTCATTTCTCAATGCCGGGGAGACTTAGCTACTCTATTTCAAATTTCATTTCACAATCTTTAAGTCATGACCACTTTCATGTCACAATTTCATACTCTTTCTTATTCATAATTTCATTTGTTCACAAATCCATGGTGAATACTTATAACTCAAGTTTCATATTCAAGTCCAACAATTTCATCAACAAAGTTTCTAAACTCCATCATCATACAATGGACTCATACACTTTACAAACATACACTCGTACTTCATATTTTACACCATATCTTCAAGTAAAAATTATAATATCATGTCACACCACAAATTCTTTTGTGTCAAATACTTTCTAATAATTCATTTCAATAACTCTTTATAAATTTGAAAATTCCCATGAGTATGTGTCTTAGAACCATAGCTTTAATATACCATTTGTTCACAAACTACATTATATTTTCTTCAATTAATATCCAAACCAATCCCATAAAATTCCTTGTATTTTTATGAAAATTACCATATTTTTCTCATATTTTTTGGACATCAAAATCTCACAAAAAAAATATTTTTCCCTAAGTGCTAGGGGAAAGATTCGAACCCAGCACAGTAGAGAAGAAGGCCAGAGCACCCGCCGATAGGCCGATCAGTGCTAGCGAATAGAAGAGAGTGCACTAAGTATATGTGCCATTTCTTCGCTGTCATATATATATACACACAGTATTTTTTTAAAAAGAATGGTGAGACCCGGATTCGAACCACACCGCTCAGGGAAACCGAACAGCGCCACCGACCGCCTGAGCCACTGGCTCAGGTTGTCACCGTGTGGATCAAAACCCTTTTGACTCATATTCACACTGTTTCTTTTGAAATTAACTCGATGTTCAAACAATTGATTCATATTGCCTTCATATAAACCACTGAAAAATTCCAGATTTAATCTTCTTTATTCCATCTTCAAAACAGTAATTGTAAAATAAATTCTTGCACTAAAACACATTTTTCTCCACCCAAATTAATTATTTTAATTAAAACTAGCAAATCTTTTATTTTTCGACATTGAAAATAATCGATTGTTCTTCTAATCTCTCTTTTATCCCAAAATTTTTCATGATAAATTACTGGTCATAAATCTTCATTCACAACACAAGACAACTTGGATTTTCCCATACTCATACTAGTCAAAGAATTCATATAGCACATGAATAGGTGAAACTCAACAATTACTAATTTTGGTACATTTCTAATTTGATGACAACAAGCAATTCTTTGGTTCATTCATGCCACTTCTACACATGGATTCGAAGTATTTAATATACTTTTCTATTCAATTCCCCTAGTGTTAATGTCTTTTTCAATTGTCATGTCTCAACCACACAATTTGCAAGTAATTAATAAAAGGCTTTCACACATCATGCTAGTCACATTGCATCATTGTTCAATTAAACTAAATAATCATAGTAAGTGCTTCATATGGTATAATTTCATGCAAGCAATTTACATACACAATTTATCACACCATTCTAAGCCATTCACATACTAACTTCTTAATTAGAGTGGTCTCTTATTAGTATTTTCCATGTATAGTGTCATCAATATACTAGCATGAACCCTATATTAGAAACATGAATTGTTTTACCCACCTCAATTGGAGAGAAACACAACAAAAGCAATCAAGTAGATGAGAACACCTCCTCCTAGCCAAAAGAATGCACCACTCCAAGCCTCCAACCAAATGCCGAATGCTTCCTCAAGCTCCCCACCGAAATGCTCCTAGCCGAATGCTCCTTCTCTTGGCCGAAAGCTCCAAGCAACCAAAAAAAAAAAAACCACACACTCTCTTATCTTTTATAACTCACAATTATAATACTATTTGCTTTAGAATTTACACTTTGCATATGAAAATTAGCCATGAGAAAGGGGGGTATTTATACAAAAAAAATGAGGGAAATGGAGGGCTAAGATCATCTTGGTGGTTGCAAAATGAAAGGCTTAGATTCAAGTAGGAGTTAGGAAAACTACCCACCTCCTTGAAACTACCCCCATGTTCTCCACACCAAAATTTCAACTTTCCCTCCCAAAAGAAGGATACCCGGCCAAGCATAAGAAATGTGCAATGCACGTGTATGTGTAGTGCACGTGCATGCAACTAGGCCAAATTTGTACATTTCAAAATTGTATAAAAATAATTTTGTTAAGGAAAGTCTTCTACATGACAAGTTTAATTAAAATAAATTAATTCATGGGCTTTCTTTTTGGGCCAAAGATAATTTATAAAAAAAAATAAAAATGCTTTTGGGCTTTTTAAGAAAAGGCTTTTTAATTAATTCAAATAA
The DNA here is from genome assembly GCA_017893485.1 of Hemerocallis citrina. NCBI lineage: Eukaryota > Viridiplantae > Streptophyta > Magnoliopsida > Asparagales > Asphodelaceae > Hemerocallis > Hemerocallis citrina. The sequence continues at coordinate 295,223,127 of CM030360.1, forward strand.
GGCTTTTAAAGAAGGCTTTTTGTACTAAAATAATTTGAGAAAAATATATTTAAACATACTCATCATGATAAAATAATCCAACAATATATTGCACGTGCACAACACGTGCAAAATAAATAATTTTTCATTTATTGAAAAATCGGGGTATTACAACCCTACAAGTTGAATTAATTACTAATAGAATTAACTAGTGAGCTAATTAGGTGGGCTAAAACCATGGGCTTTTAATTAATTAATTAATTTAGATGAGTTAGAATTAAACTATTAGGCGTAGGATTTTAGAAGAGGCTTTTTAAAAAGAGAAGAAAATATTTGTGCATGACATTAAATTAATTTTTAAAACCAAAAACATACATAAATTTGCACGTGCAAAACACGTGAAAACAAATGAAAATTTTATACTTAAATATTTTAAAATTCAGGATGTTACAGTATGGTTATCTTTTCAAAAATATGAAGATATCAAACTATGGCATCTCAAGATCTCTATATATTGTTGTAATTTGCCTTCATTGAGAGCCAATGAAGAGAGTACGTTATTGAAAAGAGTTTGAGAGGTTCTCCAATTGTAAACAACTAGTATTTTCTAGTGAGACTTGAAAGATGATCGTGGTGAGAATTGTAATATTCTTGTATATTCTTCAATTGAATAACATCTCGGTTTCTGCTCCCCCGGATTAAGGAGAAAGTCCCAATTGGGATAAATTTGTGTGCTTTGGTGTGTTTGGTGTGATCGTCTATTTACTTGGTAGTTTGTATTGATTACATCGCTTAACTCAAACAAGATCCTAGTAGAAGAGGGAATCAAATTCTGTAACATATATGTCCATTTAAAATAGTTTCTCCTGGTTATTTCCTATCCAAACAAAGATAATGAATATATATATATATATATATATATATATATATATAAAATAAGTGAGAAGTGGTAGTTGGCCTATAGGAGGTTCTATAGGGCTATGGATGAATGGATTAATGGAAGAAGCCTATAGAAATTCTATGGGGCTTAGGGAAAATAATGTGCATTAAATGAAAGAAATGAATGAGAAGTAGGGTGCTGTGCATATTGGGCGTGGGTGGGTTAATCCCACATCGAAGGAGAGAGGAGAGAGAGTGAGTATATATTAGGTTGCTCATGATCAAGAAGGACCTAAATGGCTATAGCCACTTTTGTGAAGCACGCCTGTGGTGGGCAGTTATTAGGATTTTATTTGTTCGCTGATTGCGCGCACGTATAGCCATGTCCACAGCTGAGTCAGACTCCGGGCATTACAAATGGTATCAGAGCCGACTTTCGACACCGAATGTGTGTAAGATGCACGCCTGAGAGGGAGCGAGGTTGGTACAAGTTGCCCGGGTAGGAAACTGTACAACTAGCAGAATTAGGGTAGTCTTCTCCACATTGGCTAGAAAGGGATGTTGGATCAGGTTGCAAGTCCCGGGCTCAGTGAGGACGCTGAGTTCTTAAGGTGGGGTGTGTGTAACACCCCGTACTTAAGAGTGTATAATATATATATATATATATATATATATATATATATATATATATATATATATATATATAATAAGTGAGAAGTGGTAGTTGGCCTATAGAAGGTTCTATAGGGCTATGGATTAATGGATTAATGGAAGAAGCCTATAGAAATTCTATGGGGCTTAGGGAAAATAATGTGCATTAAATGAAAGAAATGAATAAGAAGTGGGGTGTTGTGCATATTGGACGTGGGTGGGTTACCGTTAATCCCACATCAGAGGAGAGAGGAGAGAGGAGAGAGAGTGAGTATATATTAGGTTGCTCATAAGAAAGAAGTACCTAAATGGTTATAGTTCCTTTTGTGAAGCACGCCTGTGGTGGGCAGCTGTTAGGATTTTATTTGTTCGTGCGTATTGCGCGCACGTGTAGCCGGTGCGCAGACCTAAATGGTTATAGTCCCTTTTGTGAAGCACGCCTGTGGTGGGCAGCTGTCAGGATTTTATTTGTTCGCGCGTATTGCGCGCACGTGTAGCCGGTGCGCAGCTGAGTCAGACTCGAGGCGTTATATATATATATATATATATATATATATATATATATATATATATATATATATATACACGGTTTACCCGTTGACACGTGCCTACGGCACGTCTTCGAAACGGTGCACCTTGTTTGATCATATAAAATAGTTTTTGGAGGTCGAGAAAATTAATTGAAGTAGTAAACATAGAGCAAAAAAAATATTATATGATTTTTTTGAATTTTTTTTTGAATTATTTTTTAGTTTTTAAATTTTTGAATATTTAAAAAATTTTAAAATTTTTATTTTCTTAATTTTTTTAATAGAAGAGGGAGAGAGAGAGAGAAAAAAAAACAAATTAAATAAATATAGGAGTTGTTTTGGGTGGGAGATTTGAATTTGAGTGTTGGGGGGAACTTTTGGGTGAAAAATATGTTTTGTAAGGTTAGATCTGGGCCTTTGATTTTTGGAGGGATTGAAGGAGAGCCACTTGATAGCTTTCTTTGTGTTTTATTATATGTGTGTGTGTGTGTGTGTGTGTGTGTGTGTGTGGCAAATGCTCAGTTGAAAACGGGTGCGTTTTCAACGGGTTGGAAAACGCACCCGTGAGCCGTTGGATCACTCAGATCTTGCTCAGATCTTGATCAACGGCTCATATCGAAACCTAATAGGCGCTCCCACTAAAGCTTCCAAAAGCGGAGTGGTAATTTCGTAACTTCATGCCAAAAAACATTTCAGACTTAGCGTTTTTTGGCGTGAAGTTTTTTTTTTGCAGAAATTTATACTTAGGCCATTGTTGGGAACAACGGCCTAGGTTGTTCGAAGTTTTTTTTGAAGAAAATTGTACTTAGGCCGTTGTTGGGAACAACGGCCTAGGTTGTTATTTTTAATCAAAAATTTCAACCTAGGTCGTTGTTTCCAACAACGGCCTAAGTATGTACATGTGTTTTTCCAAACACTTGTACATACTCAGATCGCCATCTCCCTCACAACTCTCTCTCTCGTTACTGGAGCTCGAGAAACCAATTTCCCCAAATCCTAGCTCTCTCTCTCGATCTGAAAACCCTAGCTCTCTCTTGCTTGTTGCTTCTCACTCAATTTCTCCCTCTTCTCACACTCTTGTCCTATTCCTTTGAAGATCCCAATTAAAAAAAAAATCCTAACCCATACGAAATCTTCCCAACCCTAAAACCTTATTCTTAAAAGAAATTAGCCAAACCCTACACCCCTTCTTTTCTCTACAGCAGCACGCAAGGGCCTCCTCTATCTCCTTTCCGAACATCCTCATTGTGAAAGGTATTAATTTTTTCCTATTTTAGTAGATCTAACTAGGTTGATTGGAAAAAAAAATTCAATGTTTGGGTGTACAATTTCTATATTATGCATAGGTATTTATAGATTAGGTAATTATAGTTTTATTGTCGATGTAGATGTAGTATTAGTTGTTGTTGGTCGTTGTTCGTTATTAGTAATAGCGCACAAAGAGATCCAAAAAATTATGCAATTTTGCGAGTATGTCGGGTTCACCACGCACAAGCCAACGCAACTTGTAGAAGTGTGTTTGGATTCACGGTTTGAAGTGTACGGCCATGTATCGCTTTCGAGTATTTTCCGTGAGTAAAAGCGATACATCGGCGTATATTGCAAACCGTGAGTCGAAACTCACCTCTATAAATTTTGTTGGCTCATGTATTTTGCGTCCGTCCTACTCCCAAAGTTTTGGAATTTTTTGATCTCGTTTGTACGGATTTCTACCGTATATCAAACAACAATCTCAATTAATGTTTGATTTCTATCGATGGCACTTTTCAGTAGGAAACGACATCCAAAAAATAAGAAATTTTGCGAGCATATTGGGCTTACCGCTCACTAATAAATGGTACTTGTAGTTGCGAGTTCGGACCCCTGGTTTGGGGCTTACGTCAATGTATCGCATTGTTGGCATTTTTCATGAATGAATGCGATACACGGCCGTATCTTGCAAACCGTTGGTCGGAACTCGCTTGTACAAGTTGTGTTGCCTTGTGTGCGGGGAGCCCGACCCAATCACAAAGTTTAGTTTTTTTTTACCGTCGATTGTGTGGTTTTCTCATGAATTTTGTTATATTTTGAGCGAGTTTTCAATAGAGAACCCACTTGAAAAATCCATAATTTTGCGAGTAGGTCAGTCTCGCCACTCACAAGTCATAGCAACTTGTAGTTACGAGTTGTCACCCACGGTTTGCTATATGCGTCCGTGTATCGCAATCCCCTCATTTCGAAGAGTGAAAGCGAGCGAGACACGACCGTATCTTGCAAACCGTGGATCGGAACCCGCTTCTAAAAGTTATGTTACTTTGTGTGCGGCAAGCCGGACCCAATCGCAGAGTTTCGTATTTTTTTGACGTCGTTTTTGATGTTTTGTCACTTATTTTGTTTCGTATGTATATATATCACAATCGTTTGTTTAAAGATATTTTATATATGATGTATGTATTAATTTACCAATAATATATTTTTTTCCAGATGAACAACGATACGGAGAGTTCTGCTACCGGCAATAATTTTGTGCGGATAAAACCAATCATTGATTCCATGCCGTTAGTCGAAGAACATCTAAAACCAAAGTTAGGTATGATATTTCCAACTTTAGTTGAGACCGAAATTTTTTATTCTTCATATGCTCGTTGTGGGGGTTTTGCAATGCGTAAGGGTAGGAAAGAATTAAAGGAAGGAGTGGAAGTAGATAAGTCATATCTTTGTAATAAAGCCGGTCGCCGAGTCAACATAGTGATGGTAGACGGGGAACAACCTGTAGAACGGGTTGCAAGGCTTGTGTTCGTGTAAAATTGAACGAAGCAAGTAATACGTGGGTGTTGTATTCATTTCATGAAGAACACAATCACGAATTCACCAAACTCGATAGAAGGCATCTTTTGCCCCGAAACCATTCCGTGTCAAATACGAATAAAAGAATAATAGATCAATTCAACCAAGTTAATATCCAGACATGTCGACAAATGCTCTTCTTCGAAAGTGCTAGTGGTGGTCACGATCAAGTAGGATTCACCAAAAAAGATGTTAGAAATTTACTTAGAGATTCACAAGAAGCTTTGAAAGGACATAATTCTACAATCCTAATTAATTTTTTTGAATCTAAGAAACAGACAGATCCTTCATTTTTTATGACATTCAAGTAGATCCCGAAGGGCGGTTGTGACATTGTATATGGGTTGATGGTATTTCTAGGATGAATTATCAAGAATTTGGCGATATACTTTGTTTTGATGTCACGTACAATACGGACCGGTATGGAATGTTATTTGTTCCCTTTGTTGAAGTGAATCAACATTGGCAATCAACTTTCTTAGGAGGTGGGTTCATTCCAAATGAGACGGCCTCTTCGTTTGAATGGTTCTTTGAAAAGTGGTTAGGGGTTATGAATTGTGATCCATCCGGTATCGTCACCGATCAAGACCGTGGGATCGCCGCCGTAGTTAAGAAAGTTTTTCCCCAGACTCGACATCTTTTTTTATTTGGCACATATTGGATAAGTTACCGCAGGAGGTGCGTATGTCGAACGATGTCGACAAGTTTAGGGAATCTTTGAAGAATGTCATCTACAATTCCGATATGTATATGGCTTTGTAAAAAAATGAAATATATTGATTTCGCAATACGGATTAGAGAATAACAAATGGTTGAACGATCTATTTGATATCCGTGAAAATTGGGCACCCGTCTATGCTAAAGATTTTTTTGGGCCGGCATGTTTAGTAGCCAACGGGTTGAGTCATCGCATTCTGCCTTGAAGCATCATACAGAAAAGAAATATTCCTTGCATGAATTTGCCGTCATCTTCGACCGTTTTTTGGGAAGGCAAAGACACGATGAACCGAAAGAAAATCATCGTAACAGTGAGAAGAGACCGAAGTTGAAGAGAGAATGGGCTTTGGAGGCACAAATGGCAAAAACATATACTTTGAAAATCTTTTACAAATTCCAAGATGAATTTACAAAAAACTTCATTTACATGCAATGTGAGTTTCGTTGGCGATCTTGAGATACTGAATAGTTCAACCTTCCATGTGATACTCTGTGGAGAATCAGAACCGGCTTGCCTTCTTCAGTTATGCAAAATCAACGAAATTATTACATGTGTATGTCACTTCTTCGAATTCGTTGGCATTCTTTGCAGGCATATTTTGGCCGTTCTTCGGTTCAGCCATCACACTTTCCTTCCGGATGTATACATTAAAAGAAGACGAACCTGGGATGTAATGAGAAGAAGTTATACATCTGTTCCAACCGAACCCAATACCGAGAATTTTGCTTCTCGATATTGTGAGTTGAGCTACCATGCAAAACAGATTGTCGATCTCGGTTGTTCATCCAATAAAAGTTACAAATACACATTGGAGAATTTGTAGAAGATCTGTAATACTCCGATTTTCATTTATGAAAATTATTAATTTTTGCACGTATTGTGCACGTGCAATTTTTGTATAAAATCTTATAATTATTTCATTATGGACAACGTGTATATATATATATATATATATATATATATATATATATATATATATGTATATGTGTTCTCTAAGTGTTTTTATAAAAGCCATTTTCTTCAAATAAACAAAAACCTTCTTTTTAGCCCAAATCTAATTTTTTTTGTAAACTATTATTTGGCCCATTAAATAAAGCCCATGAGTTATTTCTCTTTTTTTTATTTACAACTTGTAATGTAGAATATTTTTAAGATTATTTTTTTTATAATCTGTACAACTTTTTAAGTGGGGGATACTAAGTGGCACGTGCGAAGCACTTGGTGTGCAATGCACACTCCTTCATTGGCCGGTTTTGAGCATGGTGATGGAAGTGGAATTTTGAGTGCATGGGTGGTTACCTAGTGTGTGGGTAGTTACTATAACTCCTACTCTCATCCTAACCCTCCATCCTATAACTATCTACTAAATCCTAGCCCTCCAATCCACCCAAAATTGTGTATAAATACCCCCTTCTTCCTACTTGTATTTTACACTTTGCAAAGTATTATAGAAGAAACATATTAGCGTGAGTTGAGTGTTATCGTTCCTTTGGAGGCCGGCCACCACTACAGGAAGAGCTTCAATTTCTGGCAAGGAGCAAGGAGGAGGAGACGCGCATCGCAATTCAGGGAACTCTAGGGGATTTCTCTTTATTTTTTCAAAAAGGTGGGTGTTTCTCATGACTTCTAGAATAGAATTAATGCTAGGATTGAGATTGATTTGTTATTATGCGTGTGTAAATTGAATTGATAGAATGATTGTTATATTGAAATCTTCCACGCTATATATAATGTGAAAATTAAATGAATGGTAAGGAACTAAAGGCATTTTGAGAAACTGGAACATACCTGTACAGTCGACCGATCATGTCGAACAGTCGACTGGTATGATGAAATAAAATTTGTGTAGTTCGAAATTCCATGAAATGATATGTTTAAAGTGTGTTATTACCTTGACTTTTGTAGCATGTTAATTCGGAGTTAATATTCATCTCCGTAGACAGACAATGAGTAAAAGAAAAGTGTATGGTTAGAAATCGTAATTGTGTGAAAGAAAAATACTAGTTATGAGAATTCTACATTAGATTGTAAACTATGTTTATGATGATGGTAACCGGATAAAATTGCATGTTTGTATCGATATTGAATATACTGTAGTCTAACAAAATGTTGTGTGCTAATCGAAAGAAAGAAGGAAGAAACATTTCCCTAATTCGAAGTTTAACTCTTTTCAGTCGACCGAATAAATGTAGTAGTCGACTGTCCTGAACAATGAAAGTTTTCGAATAAAAACCTTGTAGAACAGCCGACTGGTTTGAGTAACAGTCGACTGACCCGTGATTGATATTTTAAAGTTGTTAACACTGCGGCACAGTCGACTGGTCATGTGTAGCAGTCGACTATTCCGAAACTTTTCCTTGAATAAAATCCTTGCTGAATTAGTTGACTGGTGATGCTGTTTATTTCTGGGAGACGTGTGGATGCACCAGGTGTGAGTTCGGACTCAATTTGTATTGAAGGAGAATGCCGCTCGTCTGCCGACCTTCGGTTGACCTTCTGGGACCTACGATGAGCTCGGAAAGATGTTGAAGGCTGGGCTCGGATCGGAAGGGTCGGATCCGAGGTCTTGTGTACCTGCAGACGGTCCTGAAACACCGGGGTTTGTCCCGGTGGCGGACCCTCCGACGCTCTAGTCAGTCTCTGTGAGAGAGTAGCAATAACTAGGTATATTTAAGTGGCAAAAGATTCATTACCTCAAAAGGTGGGTGTGGGTCTAGTATTTATAGAGAATCCCAACCGGGTTTGGTTCCACTTGGGGGGCCGGGTCTGGATCCGAAAGCCCGTGGGCCTGACGTGGCAGAAGGCCCAGGGGGTTTAGGGCGGACGTGGCAATACCAGGAGTGGTATAGGGCTGACGTGGCTAAACCCTTGGTGGTATTTGGAGTTGACGTGGCTGATCGTGGGTCTCCTGCGCTTCGGGGGGGAATCGGAGGGCCTAGGCTGCGCCAGGTCATCCTTCTGCCTCGCCGGAGAGGGGGGACGGCCTGTGGTATTGTCACGGGTCAGACTCCGAGGACTACCAAGGCTCGTCGGCACGAGGAGGCCAGTACTGTGAGGGCAAACACGAGGTTCGGCGCCGACCCTGAAGTGGTTCGGAGCCGAACCAGGTTGCTAACTTTACCTTTCTGAGTGGGAATTGTATTGGGCCCTGGTTGGGCCTCAGGCCATTTTTACCCTGTCACACAAGCCCCCCACTCCTGCGGGGGGTGCGGGAGCTAGCCGTGGAGGAGTGCTTATGGTTGTAGAAAAAATGGGAGGGCGAATCATAGGGCCTTCCTGGTGGTGCTGCCCTGAGGCTTGGATAGGACCTCGAGCTAGTCGAGGGTTTACGTGTAGGTGAAGGCGATGGCGAACCGTTGTCTCTTCCGGAGAAGAGTACCCTGGTGTTCGACAGAACCTCGAGAGGTCGAGGGATTATGTGTCGACAAGGGTGATGGCGAGCCGTTGTTTCTTCCTGAGAAGAGTACCCGGGTGCCAGACCGAACCTCGAGATGAGGGGCAATTATGGGCTGGTAAGGGTGATGGTCAGCCGATGGATCTTCCGAAGAAGAGTACCCGGGTGCCAGACCGGACCTCGAGCTGGCGAGGGATTATGGGTCGGTAAGGGTGAAGGCGAGCCGTTGTTTCTTCCTGAGAAGAGTACCCTGGTGCCAGACCGAACCTCGAGACGAGGGGGAATTACGGGCTGGTAAGGGTGATGGCTCGCCGGTGGATCTTCCGAAGAAGAGTACCCAGGTGCCAGACCGGACCTCGAGCTGGCGAGGGATTATGGGTCGGTAAGGGTGAAGGCGAGCCATTGTTTCTTCCTGAGAAGAGTACCCGGGTGCCAGACCTAACCTCGAGACGAGGGGGAATTACGGGCTGGTAAGGGTGATGGCCAGCCGGTGGATCTTCCGAAGAAGAGTACCCGGGTGCCAGACCGGACCTCGAGCTGGCGAGGGATTATGGGCCGGTAAGGGTGAAGGCGAGCCGTTGTTTCTTCCTGAGAAGAGTACCCCGGTGCCAAGCCGAACCTCGAGACGAGGGGGAATTACGGGCTGGTAAGGGTGATGGCCAGCCGGTGGATCTTCCGAAGAAGAGTACTTTAGTGCCGGCGAAGGCGAGCCGTTATTTTGCCCGAACCGACCCCCGTACCGGGCGGCCAGTCTGGCACTGGGTGACGTCAGCAGCACATGTTTCGAGGACGTGGCGTGATTTCCTAGGCGGCAGTTGCACGTCAATCGGTGAATAGTGACTGCGAAAATCGAGGAGTTGTTCCTATCCCCTATAAATGTTCCCCCCTCTCTTCCCATCGCCCATTTCTTTCTTGCTCCTTACTTTTCAAAAAATCCTTCAACTCTTCAGCGCTCGTCCCTTCAGTTTCCTGCAGCAAGGTCGTTTTTCCGAGGTGATCCCAGGTTAGTTGGTAACCCCTTTTAGCTTAGGCATAGATGGATAGGGCTCAGTCCGGCTCGTCGGCGTCGATCTCTGGGGAGGGGTCGGTAGGCGAGGAGGAGGTTGTACACAATGTGAAGCCACTGCGATCTCGGAGGCATTTCGCGGTGGAAAGCAGCGACTCTGAGGAGGGGGTGGTAGTTCAGACGAAGTCCGGACCCTAGGGTTGGCTTCCGGAGAGGAGGGTGGCTCCGAGGGAGATGGCTCCGCAGGGTCTCGGAATCCGCCCGTTCTGGGGCATTTGTCTACACCTTCGCCGGAACGGACTAAGAGGAGGAGGGCTCCGAAGAAGAAGGGATCGAGGATTGGCGGCCCGAGTGACTCGGTGATAGGGTCGTCTGCACAACCCCAGTCTTTCCGTCGCTATCCCGATGATCTCTCAGATAAGGAGTCCTCGGGGGTCCAGCCGTCGTCGTCAAGTCGGAAGAGGTTGAAGGTGGACGCATCCCCGACCATTCTGGAGGCAAGCGACTTGGGGGCTCTGCAGTTGGCCTACTACATAGGGCCCAGTTATGAGCTTATGCTGCCGAGTTCTACTCTTCGGCCGACCGATCCCCTGCCGGATAGGTATTGTATCTTCCCTGTGGACGCCTTTATCTCCGGCCTGAGGCTGCCCATCCATCCATTCGTTCGGGAGGTGTTAAATTGGTCGTCCCTGGCGCCGATGCAGTTTGGGCCGAACTCCTGGAAGCAGATCATCTGCTTCGTGCTGTTGTGCGAGGAGCAGAGGGTACCCCTGCGACTGAGCGTGTTCCGAGCGATGTTGTTGATCGGCTCATCGGCAGAAGGAGTATACTATATCTCGCCTCGAGGTAAGGCGAAGGTTGTCCACGGTCATCCAGATTCCATCAAGTTCTGGAAGAAAAAGTATCTGGTGATCCGGAGTGAGGATCCTTGGGCTATCCCTACTCGGTGGAACCATTCTAAGCCAAGCTACGCAGCACCGGGGCCGGGGGACTTGACGGCGGAGGAGTGGAGACTCGTTGAGCGTCTCCGTCTGTCGTATAGCATCAATTGGGGGAAGGTGACGGTGGCCCATCTGGCGAGCGTCGGACTGAGCCCTAGCCCGGCCGTGCCTCGTACGTGGTTGTTTCTTTCCTCTCACTCCTCTTGTACTTTCTCGCTCATTTGTTCTTAATGGATCTTTTTACAGAAATGGATGAAGAGTCGATTAAGGCGCTGAGGCTCGCCATGAAGAAGAAGAAGGCCGAGAAGAAGGATGTCGTGGCGAAGACGACCGAGTTGTCCCAGGTGGTCTCCGAGGCCCCCATTCAGCCGAGGATGAAAAGGACTCGGTCGGAGACGGGTGGGGACGCGGTGGTCCAGGGGGGTCCGGATCAGGGTACGGCCGCCGACCTTGATAAGGGGAAGGGTCCCCTGGTGGATCCCGGACTAGAGGAGAGACTTCGGCGAAGGTGGGTGCCGGATTGGTCGATCCGCGAGGGTGATTGCCTGGTCCGGGGGCGCCAGGCCGTGGAGGTTGCAGATAAGCTGGAGACCCCTCGGGACCGTTCGGATATGAAGTCCCAGACCCTGGACGAGGCGTACGTGCGTCTTGCGCAGGCCACTGTGCTGGTAAGTCAATCGAACCCCCTAGCTTTCGGGTTATGTTGTTTAAGAAAGATTTCTTAGTAGTGTCTGGCTATGGCAGGCGACCGTGCAGGGGGCCCATGTGAGGGGCCTCTACGAGGCGGCATTGCAGCGAGAGCGAGACCGGGCTGACAAGGCCGAGCAGGAGGTGACGGAATTGAAGGGAGAGCTCGAAGGCTCTCGTAAGAAGGAGGCGGAGACGAAGGCGGCTTTTGACAAGGAGAAGGAGGAATGGGCGAAGGCGAGGGTGGCTCAGGAGGAGATGTCGGAGAAGGAGAAGAAAGAGGTGACTGAGTCGTGTCAGATCCTGGTGATCAAAGCCCAGGATAGCAGTTATGCAAAGGCCCTCAGCCATGTGAGGCACTTTTATCCGACTATCGACCTGTCCAACCTCGAGTATGATATGGAGATTGAGGGGACACCGAAGACCCCTGGCGGACAAGGGTCCGATGATAAACCGGTTGCCGACCCCCCTACGGATCCGGCTGACATTGAGGTGGGAAAACCAGCTGTATAATTTTTGTCCTTTTTTTTCCTTCTCTCGATTGTATTTGCCTTCCGCGGACTGGCCACCGCATTTTTTGTATGGGGAAACTGAATTTATAAAAAGAGGGTTTTTGGCTGGCTAAGTGTTCCAACTTCGAAGAATTTCTGAACCTCTTTGCTTATATGTCTTGAGTGGGCTGGTTCTCTTGTAGGTTACGGCTCCCCTTCCTGAGGTGGACCCCCTTCGTTCCGACGTGGCATGGCTTCGGGGCAAGGTTGAGGCCTTAGAGGCCACTTTGGTTCGGTATCGAAAGAGGGCTCGCGACACTGATGCGGCCTTCCATTATTACAGGAACAAGTCTGAAGCCCTAAGTGAGGAGGCGAGCCGGCTGAGGAGGGCGATGGTGGATCGGGAGCTAGGGGGCGTTGGTCTTGGATATACCATGTCAAGTTCCTCGGTGCAGAGACCTTCCTCTGAGAAGCTACTTCGCGACGTGATAGTGGAGAAGGAGATGGAGATACACCGCTATAGGACTATGTTAGGTGTTTCGACATCTTCCTCGAGGGGTCGGCGAGCAGAGGGGGCTCCCTCGGCGTTGCAACTGATGGAACGCATGCGATCCGTGGATGCCCAGAGCTCCGTGGCCGGGGTGTCGACTGTGGCAGAACCGAAGGACCGTCATGACGAAGAGAGAGTTCCAAGTCGTTTGGTCGGAGTGATTCCGCCCTTCGCCGGATCCGAGGGGCCCTAAGTCGGCGATTCCCTTTAGTTTGAGATGAGTGGAGCGGTCCTGTAACGGTATTTGCTTGTTTTCTCCGCACAAAATAAAAGAGTATGAATAAAGCTTTCTTTTCCTTCTTTGCTCTGGCTAGTGGGGTGGTGAAGGGCGGTGTAGGCGAGGTTGGGCTCCGCCGATTCGTGAGGGATCGATGCGGGGCGACAGGGAGACCTCCGGTCCGGAGTTGGGTCGAACCTGTCGAGGCGTTTTGGGGACGAGACCCGAGTGAGAACCCAGGTGCCGCCCCCATTGCTCGGTACCGGGTCGGGGTTGCCGAGGTATTTAACTTTTGACAAAAAGAGACTTCTTTTATACCAGACAGGGGGGGGGGGTCGCTGAAGCGGCCCTTTACACATGAATGTTTACAAAAGTTTTAATTTACTTAAGCCATGCTAGAACCTAAGCTTGCTCTCCCAGGAATTTCATGAGGTGCTCAGCGTTCCAGGGTCGGCTGATGGGTCGGTCGTTCATATCCGTCAGTCGGTATGTACCAGGGCGTACAGCCTCGACTACTCGGTATGGGCCTTCCCAGTTAGGAGCCAGTTTCCTCTTCTTGGTTGGATCAGAGACAGATAGCTTTCGCAAAATCAGGTCCCCTGCCTGGATGCTGGTGGGGTGGACTTTCTTGTTGTAAAATCTCTCGATCCGTTGCTGATAAATGCTCCTTCGGACCGCGGACTTCTCTCGTACTTCGGCGACGAGGTCCAGGTTAGCCCTCAGGGCGGACGCATTATCGTCTTCATCGAAGGCTATGATCCGGGGAGAAGGCAATCCGACCTCGACGGGGATGACTGCCTCGGTCCCATAGGTCAGATTGAATGGCGTCTCCCCCGTGGGGATCCTCTGTGTGGTTCGGTGTGCCCATAGTACGCTGGGCAGCTCCTCAACCCATAGCCCTTTGGGGGAATTGTCAAGGCGCTTTTTGAGGCCGTCGAGGATTTGCCTGTTCGCATTCTCCGCTTGGCCGTTGGACTGAGGGTGGCAAATGGCGGAGAAACGTTGCTGGATGCCGATGTCCTCACAGAAAGATTGGAAGTTCTGCCCTTGGAACTGGGTTCCGTTGTCCGTGACGAGGATTCGGGGGATCCCGAATCGACAAATGATGTTCTTCCAAAAGAACTGTTGCACTTGGCGCTCGGTGATGCTGGATAGTGGTTCGGCTTCGATCCACTTGGTGAAGTAGTCGATGGCGACAATCAGGAATTTCTTTTGCCCTACCGCTGGGGGGAAGGGCCCCACAAGGTCCATCCCCCACATGGCGAAGGGCGTAGGGCTCGCCAGGGATCGGAGGTTGGCTTGAGGAAGCCTTTTGATAGGGGAGAATCTTTGGCAGGGGCCGCACCTCTTGACTAAGTCTTGTGAGTCTTGGAGCATGGTGGGCCAATAGTACCCTTGATTCAGGGCCTTTCGGGCAAGTGTCCTACTCCCCATGTGGCATCCGCCGATCCCCTCGTGCAGGTCTTTGAGGGCGTAGCTGGCCTCGTCCCTGGCGAGGCAGCGGAGGTATGGTTTGCCGTCGGCCAAGGTGTACGAGCGTTTGAAGAGGATGTTATCGATCATGACGAACCTTTCAGCTCGGATTCTGATTCGTCTGGCCTCGGCTTTGTCTTCAGGAAGCTCGGCCCTGCTTAAGAATTTTCGGATGGGAGTGGTCCAGTCGTCCAGGCTGGTCCCCTCTTGCACACACATCGCTTCCGGCTCTGGGCTATTGATGCTTGGCTCCAAGAGGACCTCGACGAGCACCGTACGATCGAGACCCTCGAAGGAAGAAGAGGCAAGTTTGGATAGCGCGTCGGCTTGGGCGTTCTGTTCCCTGGGGACTCTGACAACCGCAGCGCCGTCGAAGAACGCCAAGAGTCGTCTGACTGCCGCCAAATACATCATCATTCGGTCGTCACGGGCTTCGTACTCTCCGGTGATTTGATGGACCACGAGCTGAGAGTCGCTAAATGCCCGGATTCGCTTGGCACCGACTCGGTGGGCGAGGGTCAATTCGGCGATCATGGCCTCGTATTCTGCCTCGTTGTTGGAGGCTGGAAAGTTGAGGCGCAGGGAGTATTGAAGTAGGAATTGGTCGGGGCCACGCAGGATGACGCCCGCCCCACTCCCCATTTCGCATGACGAGCCGTCAACAAAGACCTCCCAGGTCGGATCCGATTCTTCTATGTCAGGTTGCTCGGAGACGGTGCATTCAGTTATGAACTCGGCGAGGGCCTGTCCTTTAATGGCCGCCCTGGGATGATAGCTAATGTCGAACTGGCTCAGCTCGATCGACCATTTGACTAATCGGCCGGAGTTCTCGGGCTTGTGGAGGACAGTCTTCAGTGGTTGGTCGGTCAGTACTTGGACGGAGTGGGCCTGGAAGTAAGGTCGAAGTTTTCGGGCTGCCATAACCAGGGCATAGGCCACCTTCTCTATCTTCGCGTATCTCGTCTCGGCCGGGTGCAGTACTTTGTTCACATAGTACAGTGGTTTCTGAACTCCTTCCTCCTCTCGGACGAGGACGGCGCTGAGGGCGCAGTCCGAGGCGGACAGGTAGAGCCAAAGCGGCTCGCCCGGCTCGGGCTTGCTGAGGAGAGGCGGGTTGGCGAGGTATTGTTTCAGCTGTTCGAAGGCTTCTTGTTGATGGGTACCCCACTCGAAGCCCCCTTTCCCGCGCAAGGCTTTGAAGAAGGGGAGAGATTTCTCCCCTGACTTGGAGAGAAAACGGCCGATTGCCGCCAACCGACCTGTGAGCCTCTGAACCTCTTTGACATTCCGGGGCGGGGACATGTTAATGATGGCCTGTATTTTTTCGGGGTTTGCCTCAATGCCGCGCTGGCTGACGATGAATCCTAAGAACTTCCCCGTGGAGACGCCGAAGGCGCATTTAGCCGGGTTGAGCCTCATGTTGTGGCGTCGGAGGACACCGAAGGCTTCCTCGAGGTCGGCGACGTGGTCCGGCCTAGCCCGGCTCTTGACAAGCATGTCGTCGACGTAAACTTCTACGTTGCGGCCGATCAGGTCCTTGAAGACTCTGTTGACGAGTCGCTGGTACGTGGCTCCGGCGTTTTTCAGCCCGAAAGGCATAACACGGTAACAATAAAGACCTTGGTCGGTGACGAACGAGGTCTTGGAGATGTCTGGTGGAAACATCCGGATCTGATTGTACCCTGAGAACGCGTCCATGAAGGACAGCAGCTCGTGCCCTGAGGTCGCGTCTATTAAAGCGTCGATGCGCGGGAGGGGGAAAGGATCTTTCGGACACGCTTTGTTAAGGTCCGTGAAGTCAATGCAGATTCGCCAACCCCCTGTCGCTTTCTTCACCATGACGACATTGGCCAACCACTCGGGGTAGCTGACTTCCTGGATGAATCGAGCGGACAAGAGCTTGTCCACTTCAGTTTTTACAATTTGTTGCCTCTCCGGGGCGACTTTGCGCCTCTTTTGGACGATCGGTTTAGAGTCGGGGAGGACGCTCAGTCGGTGCATGATCAAGTCTTCGGAGATCCCGGGCATATCGGAGGGCTTCCAAGCGAAGAGATCAACGTTGCGGCGGACGCAAGCGATGATGCCCGTCTTCAGGTCTTCGGCGAGTGAGCAGCTCACCCGGAACCATTTTGACTCATCCTCGGTGTCGAATAGGACCTCCTCCAGTTCGTCAACGGGCTCGGGGGCGGGGCCGTCTCTCTCGGGTTCGAGTTCAACGGCGCTGAGGGGGAGTACGCCCCCTCCCCTGGGGGCAACGCAACATGACCGTGCTGCTTCGACGCTGTCTCGGACGATGCTGACCCCTTGGGGGGGAATTTGAGTTTCAGATGGTGGGCCGAAGGTATCGCCTGGAGGGAGTTTAGCCTGGGCCGGCCGAGGATGGCGTTGTAGGCCGCCTTGACGTGGATGACCATGAAATCCAAGGACTCGGTTCTCTTGTCAGGGGCCGATCCAGCGGTGACGTCGAGGGTAATAATTCCCTCCACCACGACCGGGACGCCCGAAAATTTGAGCAACGTGCATCTTGCTGGTTTGAGTTTCCTTCTGGATAATCTGAGACTTTCGAAGGTTCTGAGGAAGAGAATATTTACCGAGTTGCCGTTGTCAACAAGGATTCGGCGAACCTCACAATTGGCTATGTGGAGGCTAACGACGAGGGCCTCGCAGTGGGGTAGGTGAACTCCTTCGGGGTCCTCTCCTGAGAAGGAGACTGGCCGCGGTTGTAGCTCGGGAGAGGGGCTGTACTGAATAGCGTTCGTCTCCTGGGTGAAGGTTCTTTGGGAAGTATCGGATTCTCCCCCCACCGGCCCCCCGTGGATGTAGTGTAGGGTGAATGGCGTATTCATGGATACCTCGGATTCGGGATCCTGACCCTGGGTGCGGTTTGGGTTAGGGTTCGGGGTTGATGATCCCCGGTTCCTATCACCTTGCCGACCCCGTGGGCCGTCATCCCTGTGGGTCTGCCTCGGATGGTTCGGGGCCGGGTTGGAAGCGGCCCTTCCCCAGCTGTGGGTAATCTTGCGGTTGAGGATTACTCCCCGGAGGTCGGGCTGGGCTGGCCAGCCAACGCTCCTTTGGGACTCCCGAGGGGGAGCCTTGTGTTTCGACGTGCGTGGCCTGGCTTTATCAGTGGGTGGGGGCGAGTCCCGTTGGTTGACGGAGGAAGCAGCCCCCTCGCCTTTGGAGGCCATGAAGGTTCGGCTGTCGATGGCCTTTGAGGGTCTGGGTCGGATCGGCTTCTGGAGCAGCTGTTCCCACAGACGGCGCCAACCTGATGCTGTTTATTTCTGGGAGACGTGTGGATGCACCAGGTGTGAGTTCGGACTCAATTTGTATTGAAGGAGAATGCCGCTCGTCTGCCGACCTTCGGTTGACCTTCTGGGACCTACGATGAGCTCGGAAAGATGTTGAAGGCTGGGCTCGGATCGGAAGGGTCGGATCCGAGGTCTTGTGTACCTGCAGACGGTCCTGAAACACCGGGGTTTGTCCCGGTGGCGGACCCTCCGACGCTCTAGTCAGTCTCTGTGAGAGAGTAGCAATAACTAGGTATATTTAAGTGGCAAAAGATTCATTACCTCAAAAGGTGGGTGTGGGTCTAGTATTTATAGAGAATCCCAACCGGGTTTGGTTCCACTTGGGGGGCCGGGTCTGGATCCGAAAGCCCGTGGGCCTGACGTGGCAGAAGGCCCAGGGGGTTTAGGGCGGACGTGGCAATACCAGGAGTGGTATAGGGCTGACGTGGCTAAACCCTTGGTGGTATTTGGAGTTGACGTGGCTGATCGTGGGTCTCCTGCGCTTCGGGGGGGAATCGGAGGGCCTAGGCTGCGCCAGGTCATCCTTCTGCCTCGCCGGAGAGGGGGGACGGCCTGTGGTATTGTCACGGGTCGGACTCCGAGGACTACCAAGGCTCGTCGGCACGAGGAGGCCAGTACTGTGAGGGCAAACATGAGGTTCGGCGCCGACCCTGAAGTGGTTCGGAGCCGAACCAGGTTGCTAACTTTACCTTTCTGAGTGGGAATTGTATTGGGCCCTGGTTGGGCCTCAGGCCATTTTTACCCTGTCACAACTGGATATATTCTAAGTCGACTGTCCAGATTATTTTTCGACATCTCAGAATTTTAAGATTTGCTTTAAGATAAAGATTATGAATCTACTGTTGATGAATGATTATTTGTTGTGACAATTTAGAAGAAGTAAATTCTATTTGTCTTTGCATGAATTTATACATGAAATGAAGCAAATCATTTTATTGAATTTAGGAAAGTTTTATGATTGTGAACGCTATGAACATGCAAAGGAAAATTTACTGTGATTATGAAAAATGAACTTATGAGTTTGAAATGCTCAATTCTTGGTAATTGTGAATTGAAATTTGAAAACTAGAGGGTAGCTAAGTCTCACACCGGCAATTGAAAAGAAATAAATTGAAATGAATTGTTGAAATGAAAGACCAAGGTTTGGGTCATGTTGAATGAA
Organism: Hemerocallis citrina; assembly: GCA_017893485.1. Classification (NCBI taxonomy): domain Eukaryota; kingdom Viridiplantae; phylum Streptophyta; class Magnoliopsida; order Asparagales; family Asphodelaceae; genus Hemerocallis; species Hemerocallis citrina. The sequence goes on from CM030360.1 coordinate 295,241,945, forward strand.
TGATTAAGTCCGGTATAGTGGAGAGGCTAACTCTAGAAATTTGATTTTGTTCATGATCCTAATAAACTAAGGACTAGATACATAGTGGAGATGTGATGAAAGTAAGAGAAAAACATAAGTATGAGGGCCATCGGATTGGCGGTGTGAGAGTGTTTCACAGGCTGTCTTCACGATGCGTCGTGACATGACGTGAGCACTGCTCCAGAATTATCGTCCCGGTGGCGATGCTTGTGGGGTGTTTGGTGACTGCGGGTGGTGTCATGTCCCACGACGGAGGCTGAATTGACCACAGGCTGTCTTCACGATGCGTCGTGACATGACGTGGGATTCCCCTCCAGGCTGTCTGGACATGAGCTCGTAGATCATAGAACATCTAGGATACTTACCGTAGTAGATTAAGTCATGGCGAGGGAATGAACCCTATAAAATGAAGTACGATTAAGGGCTTGCCCTCGGACCTATGTAGTATGGGATGCATAGAATCCGAACAAGTGTGCATTAGTGTCATGTAATATAAATGTTTGCATTAAGGACTAAGTGCACAATCACAACACGACATCAACAGGATAGTCCCTTTAGCTTTGTTTGTGAACAAGTTTGTGGTTTGTTAAGAAATGAGAATCATTATACTGTTTCTGGCATAGAAAGGATGGCCATGTATAATTTTCGTCGGTTGAATAAAATGACGTACCCACAGTTTTGTATGCAAGATAAATGGCATGATAAAGATTAAAGGAGAACTGATGCTCATAGATAATTCGTTGTTGTATCTTTGTATAATGTTGTAAATTGCTTCCGCTGTCATTACATGTAAATTATTTGTGATATATGCTTCCGCTGTAAAATGTAAAGCGTAAAAATCTCATGTAACTCTGATGTAAAGTGAAAAGTTTTTATTTCCTTGTAAAATTGTACTAAATGAAGTGTAAAGATCCTGTGGAATCTCGAATTCAGTGTATTTTTGGAATTCGGGGCGTTACAGAGTGGTATCAGAGCCACGCTTCACACTAGTACAAATTTATAAGGAACGACACCCTAGGAGTGGATACTAGAGTGTGTGTTGAATCCAGAGATTTAAATCTAAGTTACTTACATTTGTGTTGCTCTATGATTTATGCTTCTTCCTCTCTATTTCTAAGATGGCTGATCACTTCGACCCCGCTGGAGACGACAATTGGCATATTATCGAGGAAGAGTACTATCCTGGACAAGCAGATCCTGAGGAAGAGTACCACCCAGGGCAAGCAGACTCCGATGGAGAAGAATGGCCTGAGTCCCGAGAGATTACCCCACCTCCAGACTCGTCTGATGACTCTTCTTCTGACGAAGAAGAAGAACCAGTTTCGAATAGTCTTGTTGCGTCTCTTCAGAGGCATTTTGAGACACTGCGGGAAAGAGTTGGATTATTGAAGGCTCAGTTGGCCAAGCGCAAGACGATTTTGCAGTTCTCAGTCATCGTGTATGGGAACTTGAGAAGAGAAAGAATATGACCGATGTGCTGAATGAAGAAGTTGATGAACTACGGGGAGAACTTCGTGAAGCGAAGAGGAACCGTAGGAGTTAGACTGTTGTAGCTTCTACTGCTTTCATTCTGATGTCAAGAAATATTTTTCAATTCGAATGTATAAAGTTTGGAATTCAATGAAATGCAAAGTTGATTTAAAATTCATGTATTATACTTCGAATTTAATGGATCTTTTGCATCAGAATATGGCTAGAAGAGGAGCTAGAAACGGTGAAGGTCTGGACTTGGAAACGGAACTCGCGAGGGTCTATCAGACACTCAACGCCGTGGCCATGAATTAGAACCAAGGAAGGGGCCTGTGAATCCAGTGCCCGAGGCAATTAAACTCGTGGAATCATTCAAACGAATGAAACCACCTGTGTTCGAAGGGAAGTCGGACCCTGATGCGGCTGACAACTGGATTCGTCAGGTAGAGACTATCTTCAAGTGCGGGAGACCCCGGAAGGCAGCAAGGTGAAGTTGGCGACTCTGCAGCTCGAGAAGGATGCGGCTGTTTGGTGACAGTCGATGAAGCGGACAATGGGAGGTATTGTTCTTGGCTGGGAGGAATTTTTAGAAGAATTCCGCAGTCATTATTTCCCCTCCGATGTCCAAGAGAAGAAGGCTATGGAGTTTCTGTCACTACAGCAAGGTGGCATGTTAGCCAGGAAGTATGAGACTAAATTCACCCAACTCTCAAGGTATGCTCCTGAGTTAGTGATGGATGAGGCGAAGAAGGCTTGAAAGTTCGAGCATGGGTTGAGGCCGAGCTTGAGGTTCAGAATGATACCTCTCGGTATCAGGAGTTTTGACAAGCTAATCAAACGAGCGGCAGCCACGGAGGCAGGCATGGAGCAGTTCCACGCTATTCAGAGTAGGAAGAACAACTGGAACGTTAGGAAGAGGCCCGCAGTTACTGGGAATGCCGGGGGAAAACTGTCAGCCCAGAGGTTCAAACCAACGGGAGCAAATGCTGTCAACATAGATGGGAGACCCGGAAACAATTAGGTGAGACCTTTTATGGTGACTTGCTACAACTGTGGTGAGACGAGACATTACATGTCTCAATGCTCCAAGCCGCAGAATGTCACCCGTAGGGGACTAACTCAGCAGGCCGGGAAGAAGCCGTACCAACAAGGGCGAGTATTTGCCTTGACCGAAGCTGATGCCGATGAAGTAGATCATGTCATCACTGGTACGAGGGCAGATGTTTAGAGGTTCATGTTGTTTTCTTTTCCCGTTTATTTAGTGAATTATTACGTAATGAGTATGTATTATGTAACGAGAGAACTTTATTAGAATGGAATAAAAGTTGTTGTTCTGTTCGATACTGGATCCTCTCATACTTTTGTGTCTCCTAAATTTGCTAAAGTATTGGGAGTTGAACCGAAGATCTTTCCAGGCAAGATTTTAGCAGTAGCTACTCCATCAGGGGAGACTCTAACCATCGATCGGTATTATGCCAACTGCGAGATCGTGATTGGAGATTGAATCTTTGGGATCGATCTGATCGAGCTTAATATTTTGGGAGTCGATGTTATCATTGGCATTGATTGGATGTCGGTGTACAGTGCAAGCATTGAGTGCAAAACCAAGATGGTAACAATGAAGACTCCAGGAGGAACTGAAGTCACTTTCCAAGGGAAGAGAAGATGTTCAGAGTTGGTTGTTGCTATCAGCCAGAAGAAAGGGATTCCGGCAGAGGTGCAGCTGATTCCTGTGGTTCGGGACTATCCGACTGTGTTCTTGGATAATTTTCCTGGGTTACCCCCGCATCGTGATGTAGAGTTCAGCATCACTGTTCAACCAGGGAGTGCACCCATTTCTAAGGCACCGTATAGGATGGCACCGGTGGAGCAGGATGAGATCAAAGGGCAGATTGAGGAACTGTTGGAGAAAGTCTTTATTCAACCTAGTGCGTCACCTTGGGGAGCACCAGTGCTTTTGGTAAAGAAGAAGGATGGTTCGATGAGGATGTGTATCGACTACCGAGAGCTGAATAAGGTCACTGTTCAGAATAAGTATCCTATTCTCCGAATTGATGATTTGTTCGATCGTCTACAAGGAGCTGCTGTTTTCTCCAAAATAGATCTTCGATCAGGATATCATCAGGTTCGAGTGAAATTTGAAGATGTGCATAAAACTGCATTTAGAACTCGACACGGGCATTACGAATTCTTAGTTATGCCGTTTGGAGTGACGAATGCACCCGCAATCTTCATGGACATGATGAACAGAGTTCTGAGGCCGTTCATTGATTCTTTCGTCGTGGTGTTTATCGACGATATTCTTGTGTACTCCAAGTCGGAGGAGGAGCACACCGAGCATCTGGCAGTAGTTTTGAGGAAGCTTCAGGAGCATGAGTTGTATGCCAAGTTGTCCAAGTGGAATTTCTGGAAATCTGAAGTGGCATTCCTAGGTCACATCCTTTCTAAGGAGGGAGTGGCAACTGATCCTCAGAAGATAGAGGCAGTGAGAAATTGGGCAAGGCCTACTACAGTGAAGGAAGTGCAGGACGCCTGTTTGTTGGTTCGAAGTCGGGGAGCGTCAGATGTTTGGTCCTGAGCTTGTGCAGCAAACCTCTGAAAAGATTGATCTAATCAGGAAAAGGTTGGTAGAAGCTCAGAGCATGCAGAAGAGCTATGCAGACAACCGGAGAAGGGACCTTGAGTTTGAGGTTGGTGACTTTGTCTTTCTAAAGGTATCACCCAGCAAAGGCGTGATCCGTTTCGGCAAGAGTGGGAAGTTAGCCCCGAGGTTTATAGGCTCGTACAAGATATTGAAAAGGATCGGGAAAACTGCTTATCGGCATGAGTTACCGGAAGAGTTATCTCAGGTGCACAATGTCTTTCATGTGTCTATGCTAAGAGGTTATATTCCAGATCCGAGTCATCATTTTCCTGAAGTGCCAGAAGGTTTGCAGTTGGATCTGAATTACGTCAAGTCTCCTGTCGAGATTGTTGATCGTCGGGAGAAATTCTTGAGGAATAAAACGATACCGATGGTCAAGGTAGTCTGGAGAAACCATTTGGTTGAAGAGGCTACTTGGGAGTCTGAGGAGAGGATGTTGAGAGATCATCCTGAGCTTTTTGCTTGAATTGTATTTATATTTTCTTTGCTTGTTGTGAGTGTTTTGTTTTTCTCGCTCTTGACTGTAGTTCCAGGGACGGAACTATTCTAAGTAGGGAGTGTTGTAATACCCCGATTTTCATTAATGAAAATTATTAATTTTTGCACGTATTGTGCACGTGCAATTTTTGTATAAAATCTTATAATTATTTCATTATGGACAACGTGTGTGTGTGTGTATATATATATATATGTGTGTGTGTGTGTGTGTGTGTGTGTGTGTGTTCTCTAAGTGTTTTTATAAAAGCCATTTTCTTCAAATAAACAAAAGCCTTCTTTTTAGCCCAAATCTAATTTATTTTGTAAACTATTATTTGGCCCATTAAATAAAGCTAATGAGTTATTTCACTTTTTTTTTATTTACAACTTGTAATGTAGAATATTTTTAAGATTTTTTTTTTATAATATGTACAACTTTTTATGTGGGGGATACTAAGTGGCACGTGCGAAGCACTTGGTGTGCAATGCACACTCCTTCATTGGCCGGTTTTGAGCATGGTGATGGAAGTGGATTTTTGAGTGCATGGGTGGTTACCTAGTGTGTGGGTAGTTACTATAACTCCTACTCTCATCCTAACCCTCCATCCTATAACTATCTACTAAATCCTAGCCCTCCAATCCACCCAAAATTGTGTATAAATACCCCCTTCTTCCTACTTGTATTTTACACTTAAGCAAAGTATTATAGAAGAAACATATTAGTGTGAGTTGAGTGTTATTGTTCCTTTGGAGGCCGGCCACCACTACAGGAAGAGCTTCGATTTCTGGCAAGGATCAAGGAGGAGGATACACGCATCGCAATTCAGGGAACTCTAGGGGATTTCTCTTTATTTCTTCAAAAAGGTGGGTGTTTCTCATGACTTCTAGAATAGAATTCATGCTAGGATTGAGATTAATTTGTTATTATGCGTGTGTAAATTGAATTGATAGAATGATTGTTATATTGAAATCTTCCATGCTATATATAATGTGAAAATTAAATGAATGGTAAGGAACTAAAGACATTTTGAGAAACTGGAACGTACCTGTACAGTCGACCAATCATGGTGAACAGTCGACTGGTATGATGAAATAAAATTTGTGTAGTTCGAAATTCCATGAAATGATATGTTTAATGTGTGTTATTACCTTGACTTTTCTAGCATGTTAATTCAGAGTTAATATTCATCTCCGTAGACAGACAATGAGTAAAAGAAAAGTGTATGGTTAGAAATCGTAATTGTGTGAAAGAAAAATACTAGTTATGAGAATTCTACATTAGATTGTAAACTATGTTTATGATGATGGTAACCAGATAAAATTGCCTATTTGTATCGATATTGAATATATTGTACTCTAACAAAATTCTGTGTGCTAATCGAAAGAAAGAAGGAAGAGACATTTCCCTAATTCGAAGTTTAACTCTTTTCAGTCGACCGAATAAATGTAGTAGTCGACTGTCCTGAACAATAAAAGTTTTTGAATAAAAACCTTATAGAACAGCCGACTGGTTTGAGTAACAGTCGACTAACCCGTGATTGATATTATAGAGTTATTAACACTGCGGCACAGTCGACTGGTCATGTGCAGCAGTCGACTATTCCGAAACTTTTCCTTGAATAAAATCCTTGCTGAATAAGTCAACTGGATATATTCTAAGTCGACTGTCCAGATTATTTTTCGACATCTCAGAATTCTAAGATTTGCTTTAAGATAAAGATTATGAATCTACTGTTGATGAATGATTATTTGTTGTGACAATTTAGAAGAAGTAAATTCTATTTGTCTTTGCATGAATTTATACATGAAATGAAGCAAATCATTTTATTGAATTTAGGAAAGTTTTATGATTGTGAACGCTATGAACATGCAAAGGAAAATTTACTGTGATTATGAAAAATGAACTTATGAGTTTGAAATGCTCAATTCTTGGTAATTGTGAATTGAAATTTGAGAACTAAAGGGTAGCTAAGTCTCACACCGGCAATTGAAAAGAAATGAATTGAAACGAATTGTTGAAATGAAAGACCAAGGTTTGGGTCATGTTGAATGAATGATTAAGTCTGGTATAGTGGAGAGGCTAACTCTAGAGATTTGATTTTGTTCATGATCCTAATAAACTAAGGACTAGATACAAGTGGAGATGTGATGAAAGTAAGAGAAAAACGTATGTATGAGGGCCATCGGATTGGCAGTGTGAGAGTGTTTCACAGGCTGTCTTCACGATGCGTCGTGACATGACGTGAGCACTGTTCCAGAATTATCGTCCCGGTGGCGACGCTTGTGGTATGTTTGGTGACTGCGGGTGGTGTCATGTCCCATGACGGAGGCTGAATTGACCACAGGCTGTCTTCACGATGTGTCGTGACATGACGTGGGATTCCCCTCCAGGCTGTCCGGACATGAGCTCGTAGATCATAACATCTAGGATACTTACCGTAGTTACCGTAGTAGATTAAGTCCTGATGAGGGATTGAACCCTATAAAATGAAGTACGATTAAAGGCTTGCCCTCGGACCTATGTAGTATGGGATGCATAGAATCCGAACAAGTGTGCATTAGTGTCATGTAATATAAATGTTTGCATTAAGGACTAAGTGCACAATCACAACACGACATCAACAGGATAGTCCCTTTTGCTTTGTTTGTAAACAAGTTTGTGGTTTGTTAAGAAATGAGAATCATTATACTATTTCTGGCATAGAGAGGATGGCCATGTATAATTTTCATCGGTTGAATAAACTGACGTACCCACAGTTTTGTATGCAGGATAAATGGCTTGATAAAGATTAAAGGAGAACTGATGCTCATAGATAATTTGTTGTTGTATCTTTGTATAATGTTGTAAATTACTTCCGCTGTCATTACATGTAAATTATTTGTGATATATGCTTCCGCCGTAAATGTAAAGCGTAAAAATCTCATGTAACTCTGATGTAAAGTGAAAAATTTTTATTTCCTTGTAAAATTGTACTATATGAAGTGTAAAGATCCTGTGGAATCTCGAATTCAGTGTATTTTTGGAATTCGGGGTGTTACAAGATCATTGACGGCATCTCTTGGCTACAACCCGGATTGGGTGAACAACCCGAACAGGCCTCACAACCACATGATAGTGTAGAACTAGGAGGTAGTTCATAACCGCATGGTGGTGCACAACCTCATGATGAAGGCAGTGGACACATACCTACATGCGTAAGTGACCCACAGCAATGCACGACAAAGGGAAAGCCTCGCGCCAAAAGATTGAGACCGATAAGAGAGCAACTCCGCATATAAAACCGAGACGGTGCCGAAGATGCGGCATTGTGCAAATGAATCATTATTCAAGAAATTGTTCAACATTATTTGAGGTATAACTCGTACTTTCTTTGTTTCTCCCTCTTTTAAATTTATTATACTTCATTTTTGGTAAATGAGTTTCTCACTAACTAAAACTTATCTTTGAATGAAGGCCAATCAATCCGCAAAAAGTGATTCCATCTGATGAAGAGAGTTCTGACGAGAGATATGATGATCCATTGTGAATTGAAATTTTTTAATGTAAAGTTTCAGTATATTACATATTGATGCAAGTGTTGTTAATTGGTTTTTGTTAACTGTAAATGTTGTTGAGACTCAAGTATTTTTGGTTTGTGTCGATTGTTAATATTGTTGTTGTTGTTGTTGGGAGATTGTAGCTGATGGGGTTGTATATAATTTTTTGGGGAGAATTTAGTGTAGCAGCTTTAGCTGCTGCGTGAAAGTGTTGTTAATTTTTTTTCTTTTAGCCTAGGTTCTATGTGGAAAATTTTTTCTTTGGATCAGTAGCTCTCTGTATTGGCCTATTCGAAAGGAGCAAATTTTTTTTTACTTAGGCCGTTGTCTCCAACAACGGTGATAATGGCCAACGTTATAGCAGCAAATTTGAATTTTTTGTGGTGCTCTCTGACTTGGCCAAGTTAAAAAGAGCAACAAGTCAGAGAGAAACACCCCTTTTTTATATACCTTAGGCCGTTATCTCCAACAACGGTCTAAGTTATAGCCAAAAATTTGAAGTTTTTGGGGTGCTCTCTGACTTGGCCAAGTTAAAAAGAGCAACAAGTCAGAGAGCAACAACCCATTTTTTATATAGCTTAGGCCGTTGTCTAGGTTATAGCCTAAAATTTGAAGTTTTTGGGTGCTCTCTGACTTGGCCAAGTTAAAAAGAGCAACAAGTCAGAGAGCAACACACCTTTTTTTTTAAAGCTTAGGCCATTGCCTCCAACAACGGCCTAGGTTATAGCCAAAAATTTAAAAATTTTGGGTGCTCTCTGACTTGACCAAGTTAAAAAGAGCAACAAGTCAGAGAGCAACACCCATTTTATTTATAGCTTAGGCCGTTGTCCCCAACAACGGCCTAGGTTATAGCTAAAAATTTGAAGTTTTTGCGTTGCTCTCTGACTTGACCAAGTTAAAAAGTGGAAAAAGTCAGAGAACACCCATTTTTTTAATAGCTTAGGCCATTGTCTCCAACAACGGCCTAGGTTATAGCTAAACAATTGAAGTTTTGTGCTTTTTATAACTTTCTCTTCACTCTTTATGAACAGTGTCTATGGAACTCTATACCAAAGACAGATAATCTATGCTTGTATATCATTTATATATTTTATTAATTTCCGTTTTTTCCACCTAACTCTCTAATATAAAATCATGATGATTAAATGTTTACAAAAAATACCAGAAAATAAAAGATGATCTTTTCATTTTTTAAAATATATTCTTACCCCTAATATGTAAAATCTTCTGCATTGCATACACCAATCCGGTTCAACACCTAACCCCTAACCGTACCCCCTAATTTCTTCTATTTTTCCTTAACTTTAAAAGTTTATTCACTCTTTCTTTTCTTTTCTTTCCTTTTATGGCTTTAGGATGCAAAATCTGTAACAAGTACAAAAAGTATTATTACAAGGATCATGTGAATGAGAATGGAATGGATTTTTATCAACGCATGGATTCCATAACTTGCACCACATGTAGATCCCCACGTGTAGAACCCAATAAGGGAAAAAATTCAGTGCTCTTTAGAGCAGAGAGTCATCAGATCCAACATGGGAAAAATGACAAGTCCATAACTTGCCTACTATTACATTTCACTCTACAAAGTGGGCACCACATGTAGATCCCCACATGTAGAACCCAATAAGGAAAAAGATTCAATGCGCTTTAGAGTGGAGAGTCATCAGATCTAACATGGGAAAAACCTAAAGTCCATAACTTGCCTACTATTACATTTCACTCTACAAAGTGGATATTACATGCAGATCCCCACATGTAGAACCCAATAAAAGAAAAGATTCAGTGCGCTTTACTACCTCTAACTACAAATATTAACCTAATTAATGAAAACCCAAAACAACCTCTTACTACAAGTATGATTCTTACAGAATTTAGAATGTTTGAATTTCATTAGTAAACATATGATCTATATACATTAAAATTTCCCTACAAAGAGTATATTGAAGGAGCAAAATTCTTGTGACGCAACCATAACCCTATTCATAACCATACACTCAACCCTAAGGTAGGCTTAGGGTTAATAGGCCATTTTTGGAATATTCAGATGGGTTTGAAAATTGGAAGGGTTTTATAACCACTAACCCTAACCCTAACCCATAACCCTACACTAACCCTTAACCCAACCAAAACCCTAGCTTACCCTAACACTAACCCTAACCCTACACTAACCCTAGGTGATTTATTATTACCACTTTGGGGGATATATTTAGGGGTTAGGTGCTAAACTGGATTGGTATATGCACTCCAGAAGAAATTACATATTAGGGATAAAAAATTATATCAAAAAATGAATTTTACGAATGAAAATATCATATTTTATTTTCTGCAATTTTTTTTTATATTTAACCTTAACGATTTTATATTGGTTAGTTAAGTGGCTATAAATGGAAATTAATAAAAAAATATAAACGATGTACAAGCATATGAATGTCTACTTTGCAGAGTTTAGGAAACAATGTTCGTAAAGAGTGGAGAGACTGTTGTAAAAAGCATAAAAAAACATAACCCTAACCCTAACCTTACCCTAACCCTATCTTTAAACAACCTAGAAGTTACTACTTGGGTTGAAAGCCTACACTCACCAGTAACCAGATAGGTGTACACATTGCAGAAGAATTTACATATTAGGGCTAAGAATATATTTTAAAAATTGATTTTTACAAATGAAAAGATCATCTTTTATTTTCTGGTATTTTTTAAAAACATTTAACCATCATGATTTTATATTGGTTAGTTAGGTGGATAAAGATGGAAATTAATAAAATCTATGTAATAAAACACAAAGAAAGCTATCAAGTGGCTCTCCTTCAATTCCCCAAAAAATTAAATGCTCAGATCTAACCTCACAAAACATTTTTCCCCCCAAAAGTTTCCGCCCAAAACTCAAATTCAAATCTCCCGCCCAAAACAACTCCTATATTTATTTAATTATTTTTTTCCTCTCTCTCTCTCTCCCTCTTCTATTCAAAAAATTAAGAAAATAAAAATTTTAAAAATTTTTACAAAATAAAAAATTTAAAAACTAAAAAAATTTAAAATTTAAAAAATTTTAAAATAATTCAAAAAAATCATATAATATGTTTTTTGCTGGACCCTCAAAAGTTTCTCATATAATATGTTTGCTACTTCAATTAATTTGCTGGACTTCCAAAACTATTTATATGATCAAACAAAGTGTACCGTTCCGAATACGTGCCGTAGGCACGTGTCAACGAGCAAACCTAGTATATAAACGATATACAAGCATATGAATGTCATTCGTGTAGATTTCCAGAGAGACTGTTCATAAAGAGTGGAGAGAAAGTTGTAAAAAAGCAAAAAATATTCATATAACTTAGGCCGCTGTTGGAGACAACGGCCTAAGCTTTGTAAAAAAAATCGTTCCTCTCTGACTCGTTGCTGCTTTTAGCTAGGGCAATTCAGAGAGTAAAACAAAATATCTGACAAAAATTTTATAACTTAGGCCGTTGTTGGAGACAACGGCCTAAGCTTAGAGCAAAAAAATTGGTTGCTCTCTGACTTGTTGCTCTTTTGAACTTGGCCAAGTCAGAGAGCACCCAAAAAACTCAAAATTTTGGCTATAACCTAGGCCTACAACAGCCTAAGATATAAAAAAAAGGGGTGTTTCTCTCTGACTTGTTGCTCTTTTGAACTTGTCCAAGTCAGAGAGCACCCCAAAAACTCAAATTTTTTGGCTATAACCTAGGCCGTTGGCCTAAGCTATAAAAAAAAAGGGTGTTGCTCTCTGACTTGTTGCTCTTTTCAACTTGGCCAAGTCAGAGAGCACCCAAAAAACTTTATTTTTTTGGCTATAACCTAGGCCGGGTGTTGCTCTCTGACTTGTTGCTCTTTCCAACTTGGCCAAGTCAGAGAGCACCTCAAAAACTTCAATTTTTTGGCTATAACCTAGGTCGTTGTTGGAGACCAACAATGACCTAAGCTATTAAAAAAAATGGTGTTGCTCTCTGACTTGTTGCTCTTTTTAACTTGGCCAAGTCAGAGAGCACCTCAAATACTTCAAAAAATTTTCTATAACCTATGCCGTTGTTGGAGACAACGGCCTATGCTTAAACAAAAAATAGGGTGTTGCACTCTAACTTGATGCTCCAATACAGAGAGTTATTGATCAAAAAAAAATTCAAAAAACAACCTTAAAAAAAAAACTACAACTCCAACAGCAGCTACAGCTGCTACACTTCAATCACCCCCAAAATCAACAACATTATTCACAATTACCAAGTAATAACAACAATATCAACAACATCAACAGCACTTAAACTGGCCAACAACAATTATCACATAATAAGTTACAACAGGAAAAAAAAACAAAATTTCAATAAAATACTACAACAACAAAAAAATGTATCGGAAGTTAGCTAAGAACCGGGCGTGTAAGGTTGTGGTGCTCGCCTCTTCCGAGCAGGATTTCGTCGCCGGTATGGAATGCCTCCTCAGAAATTTCTTCTTCTTCCCCGTCCTCTTGTACGTCTCCAGCAACCCTTTCTTCATTCGCTTCTTGTTGCTCTTCTTCTTGAGGTGGAGGTGAAGATCTAGCTTGTTGTTCTCTGAGTTGTTGTTGCCATTGTTGCCCCAGTACTATAGATGGCCTACCCCTCACGCGCTTACATCGCTGTGACGTACGGTTCTATCCAAATATCGTTGCAAACGTTCACCTTCTCCCAAAACTTCCAAATTGGTACAACATGAAGAAAGCATCTTCTGAGTGAACTTCTTCATAGGCATGCCAGCATTACTTTTGATTACCTCCGCGCATTCTTTTTCCATGTCCAACGTATTATCGATCTAAAACAAAAAACCAAAAAAATAAAATTAAACACATTCGGATATGTAAACAATTTAATCACTTTAAATAAAATGAACATTCAACAAAATTTGAACATTATACTCACCAATGTACGTATAGCTAAGGCCTTCGGTTGGAACATGGGTTGTGAACTAGAATAGGCGGGTGGTGGTTCAATCTCCCTTTCTTCAATTGGTAATTGAATACCAGCAGGTAGTTCAGTATCGGGAGAGATGTATAAACGTGTATATGTTCTGAACCATTGCATGTACTTCGCTTGAAGCGTTCCATCGTACCCTCGAACATTAACAATTACAAGTTCAAAACGTCGCTCGTTCCATTCTGCAACGTGAACACGGTGAAAATCTGCCCAATCATGTGTAGGCATACGACCGTTACCCCTCACGATGTGTAACTCATGGTTGTATAAATTTGTGCAGTTTGGGGGTTCATTTTGTTGAAGACCGAACTGCCGAAGGACTCTCTTCGGCCGCGGATGCTCCACTATACCAAAGTTGATGAGCGGAGCCTTCGTCATCCACAACTACAACCCGGTCACTATGATCGGTGGTAGTCTTCCAACCCGCTCGGGTGTATACGACACCCAAATCATGAACTCTTCTCATAATTGGTCGAGCTCGTCTTTGTAGTACGTTAGTACACCTTTTGGGTTGTCTTTGTAACTCCATCTACCTACCCAATATACTCCTAAGGGTGCTAACATATGAGGATTTGGTGGTTCGGCCATCCAACCGTCTGTCGGTCTCGTAATTCGGGGACGACCCAAGTGCAGTCGCTCCCATGACCAAATTTATAACAACACCATCGGACCAGTCATCTCGGTCTCATCTAACGATATAGAACACAACGTCCTGCATAGCATTGCCAATGCGCAACTTTCACAGCTGTACCGGCCAGTTAAGCCTAGGTCGGCAAGTAATCATAGATACATGAGGTGTACCGTATCTCTGGATGTGTTAGGCAAGAGAACCCCTCCAAGCACGGTTAGAATGTATGCTCTTGTGTAGGACTGTACATCGTGGTCGATCGATGCATCAGTCAATGTCACTTCAAAATGCCCCTTCAACCAAGATAGTCGAATTGATTGTCCGACAAAAATATCTCTATCTGGCCTCCCCATCAAACTCTGTACCGAGGAGTTGATTATATAGCTCTAACTTATTAAAGTTCAAATTGCCGGTCACAGCTATTCTATCTATTGAAACACTAGAGATCATCGCTATATCCTGAAGCGTCACGGTCATCTCTCCGACCAGTAGATGGAAGGTGTGCGACTCTGTCCTCCATCGCTCCACGAGTGCTGAAAGATGTGCTCGGTCGAGTTTCACCTGACCCATCATGCTGATTCCATAGAAACCGACCGGAACTAGGTACTCGACGATACATGAGTACACCGTCATGGTCTCGTGGGTACGGAAATTATACCTCCGCATCGTCCCACCCCACATTGCCGTGGATCTGTGGTGGTCTTGTAAGATCAGTTCACTGTCATATATTGGTCCTGGACCTCGACGTGGTAGACTCGACGAGGATGCACCAACCTACGCAAATACAAAACACAATTATTATTAGTGTACTAACAATACCACTATATACAAAATGAACAATACAAATTAATAGTTTTCTTACTTCTGTGGAATGTTTGGCCCGACCACTAACAGATGACCTTCCGGTTCCCCTCGTTCTAACCATTTCTCTGTAAGAAAGTTCGCAATTATAAAACAAATTGTTCACACAAAAAAGCATATATATAGATACGAAACAAAATATATGAGACAACTGCAAAAACAACATTCAAAAAATATCAAACTTTGCGAATGGGTCTAAAATGCCGCACACAAGCTACCGCAACTTGTAGAAGCGATTTTGGACTAACAGTCTTCAAGAAACGGCCGTATATCACTTTCACTCTTGAAAAAAAAGAAAAATGCGATCCACGGACGCGTATATCTAACCGTGGGTGAGAACTCCCAACCACAAGTTGCTTTGGCTTGTGAGTAGCGTAAACGGACTACTCGCAAAATTTCGTCATTTTTTAGCCATTTCTCTATTGTAAACTCGTTAAATACATAACAAAATTCATGTGAAAACCACAAAAACGAAGGTAAAAAAAATTACACTTTAATATTGGGTCGGGCTCCCCGCACACAAGGCAACACAACTTGTACAAGTGAGTTCCGACCGACGGTTTGAAAGATACGGCCGTGTATCGCTTTCAATCTTGAAAAAGAGCGGAAACTGATACATTGACGTATCTCGCAAATCGTGGATCGGAACTCGCAACTACAAGTTGCGTTGGGTTGTGAGTGGTTAGCCCAACCTACTCCCACAGTTTCGTATTTTTTGGAATTCGTTTGAGCAGTTTTCTAGTGAGCTCGTATTAAAAAATTCCAAGGTATATAGAAGTTCTTTCATATACGCAACAATACAACACAAACGTGATGCAAAAATTCCGAAATTTGGCCGTTACGTCTGGCACACCAAACACAAGCCAACACAACTTGTGTTGGATCCTGTAGGCAAGGCAAGAAACACTAGAAGGGAGGGGGGTTGAATGGTGTTGTATAAAAAATTAATAACGAAATTGAACTTTTTCTTCTGTTCAGTCGACTTGAAAAGAGAACTAAGTCGACTGTGACGTCAGATTAGAAGAGTATTTTAGAAAAGTCTGATTAGTCGACTTGTAGCGGAAAACAGTCGAGTTGCCAAACAAGTTTTCGAAGAGTATGTTATACCAGTTTGACTAGTCGACTTAAAGAGGATCTGCAGTCGACTGTCCAGACAAGTTTTCGAATAAGAATTAAATGCAAGTAAAGAAAATGCAAGTTTAGAGAAATACAACCACAGAGTACACACGATGTATCCTGGTTCGGTCCTCCAGACCTACATCCAGTCCCCAAGCAACCCACTTGAGATTTTCCACTATTCTTGAAAAAAAATACAAGAATACCCTACGACGTTTAGACAACAACCTTGTCCAATCCGTAGACATCTCTCACCACTAGAGAGAGCAAACCCACTCTTCAACCAAGAGTGAAAACCTGACTCTACAACCTAGAGCCCTACTCTCCAACCGAGAGGACCACTCTCACAACCCAAGAGTGAAGAACAACAACAGAAGAGTTACAATCAACCTATAGCCTTATTTTGTGATTGTGATTTTTGTATAGTGGCTAATAGGTCACTTCTAAAATCAGTCCAAAACGAAATCAATGTTATATTAGACTGAGATTCAGAGAACCAAGACTTAGAAGAATTAGAGTGCTTGTTTGAATACTAGTTCTCAAAAACAAAAACTTAAACTTTTCATCAAAATGCTTGGAACCTTTCAATGGTGATTCCTAGGCTCTATTTATAGAGAGGAATCCCTTAAACGTTGTAAATCAGTTTATAAAACTGATTTAAAATAGATATAATCTTTTGAAATTTGAAAAACAAGTTTTGAAATCAGAAAACTGTCGAAACGACTTGAACAATCGACTGGGTTGCCATAATGAGTCGACTGGCCAGAGTTTGAAATAGTTCAGACAGTTTCATACCGGTACAGTCGACTGGTACTTAACAGCTGATCTGATTCAAACTGTTTCGACCTTTAATCTTTTGAAAAACACTAAATTATAAAGATGTGTGAGTGTGTGTGTGTGACAAGGATGTAAGACTCAAAAAAGGAAAATTACAATTGTTTTACAAGACATGTAATATAATACATTGAAGCATAGGTCTTGTTTTGAGTCTTGAGTCTTGAGATGGAGCTTTAGCCTTTGTCTTTGTCTTTGAAGCTTGCTTGATCATTAGCCTTTGTCTTTGTCTTTGAAGCTTGCTTGATCATTAGCCTTTGTCTTTGTCTTGGAAGCTTGCTTGATCAATCTTGAGCTTTAGAGCCTTGTAGCTTTCTTGATCAATTTGCTTTGAAAGCTTTGTTTGAACACTTTGCCTTTGTGTATACATGGTATTGATACAACCTGCAATATATAAGAGGTAGCACAACAACTTTGCATTGTGTTATAATCATCAAAACCAAGAATCAACATTCTCCCCCTTTTTAATGATGACAACACAATAGCTTACAATAATAGAAATATTACACATGCTCAATGCTCCCCTAACTAATGTACAATATGCATTGTTACCACTGATTTCGGTGTGGGGATAAACAGATAGAATTTATGAATCCGAGATCAACCTGAACAGTTGACTCAGCCTTCTTTGCTCCGGCCGCGACCTGCAAGGAAGTGCGAAACACCGGGGTTGATTCCGGCGACGCATCCTCCGACGCTCTTATCAATAATCAGAAAATATTAAGAAAGAGCTTAAGTGGTGAAAAAGTGATTAACCTGGTCATGGAGGCAGAGGGGTTGTATTTATAGTCGCCAGGGGAGTTGTTTAAGGGTCTGATTTCCTGTGTAACAGCCGGGAGCAAAAATCCTCAGTCTGTTTAGGAAATCTTTCCTTGATTCCCGGTGAGAGCAAATCAAGGCCATTGATTTGGCCAAATCATGGATCCTGATTTGTCTCTTGTTGGTTTGGGTTCGTCTCGGGTCGGAACCCGTACCCAATAGGTGTGGATCCATTCACAGGTTATTGGGTCTGCGAGGAGGAGATTCAGTACCCGCTTTGGATCCGCTTGTATGTGAAATTACCTTTTTACCCCCGAGCATCAAGATTCGTGCCCAATCTGGACGGTTCCGATTTAACCCCATTTTTAGCCATATCACGAGCCCCCCACTCCTAAAGACTGAGTGTGATCAGCCTTTGAGGAGTAGTTTGACTGTTTTGGTGGCTAGCGGAGTTGTATCGGAGTCCATATGGAGGATTTAGAATCTCGAAGGGGGTAGTGATGTAACTTTTTGATGCCATGTGTTGTTTCCTAGCCATATCGAGCATTTGGTGTCTTTCATCTATTTTTTTCGGATTATTTATTTAATTTTGCGATGTGTTTACTAATCCTTCGGGGGCCTTAACTGTACATTCTAGGCAATTATTGTTCATTCAGGGGCTCAAAAATATACCCCCGAATTTTTAATTATTTTCCAGAATTTTTAGTTAATTTTCCCGATTTTTTGGCAATTTTTTCGCAATTTTTAAATAAATAAAACGAATTAAATAAATAAAAAACGATTTTTAATACTGATTTATGGCGTGGCGCAATCTGGACCTCTGATCATCGTCGAGCGTGATTTTCTGGGAGATCTGACAGTCTCCATCGCTCGGCATCTTTTTTCTCCATTTTCGATCTCGGAATGGCACTTGCTCGGCTGCCGACCGGAGACTAGGGGGTTCGGCGAACCGAGCGACGTGGCGCAATCTGAGCCATCGGATGGCGGCACGTTTCCCAAGAAAACGTTATCTTGTCGTTTAGTGACCTCGGCGCTCAATCTGGACCGTTCATCATCATGAGCACGAATTTTTGGAAGATCCAACGGTTGTGAGAGCTCGGTGTCTTTTTTCTCCGTTCGCGAGCTCGGAATGGCACTTACTCGGTCGCCGACCGAAGACAGGGGGTCTCGGGATGCCGAGTGACGTGGCGCGCTCTGAACCGTCGGATGGCGACGCGCATCTCGAGACGGGCACATTTCTCAAGAAAACACTATCTTGTCGTTTAGTGTCCTCGGCGAGATCTGGGCCGTCTGATCGAGATCAGGCGCGATTCTTGAGGAGAAAGTGAGTTTTCCCCATTTGCGAGCTCGGAAAGGCACTTGCGCGGCATCCGACCGGAGACAGGGGGTTTCGGTAGGACGAGCGACGCGGCATAATCCGTCTCGAGACGATCCTGTTCCCAAGGGCATTAATGGTGCTCCGGGGTTTGTGCGGCGTTCCACCTTCTTCAGGTCATTAAGGATAACTCCTTCAATTAATGTGTGGCATTTCAACTTCCGAGGATCATAATGTCTAGGTCTTGGAGGTTAGGCTATAAGTACTCCACTTTCCTTTGTCATTTCAATCGTAATCAACATAGAGTTTCAGACCTCGGAGGTATCTGCCTTGGGTAGCTTCTCTTTTGAGGTCCGGAGGGGTGGTTGCTCTTCTGCCTGGTTTTTCCTCTGTTCCTGACGACCCCAAAGTGGATGTCAGGAGCGGGGGGAACGAGGCAGTAGTGGTGACGACCGTAGACCGGATCCGAGGGATGAGTTGATTCAGAAGGACGAGTGGTCGCCCTATTGTCTTGTTCTTTTCCCGTTCCTCACTGCTCCGACGGGGATGTCAGGAGCGGGAGGGAATAAGGTAGTAGTGGCGACGACCATAGTCTGGACCCGGGGTGTGGGCTACTTCGGAAGGACGGGTGGTCGTTCTTCCACCAAGATCTTCTGCCTTCCCTGTTTGCTCCGCAGCGGGTGTCAGGGTCGGCAGAGGTCATGGTGGGAGAGGTGATCATCCATGTCCGAATCCGAGGGGTGAGCTTGTTCAGAAGGACGAGCGATCGTTCCTTCACCATGATTTTTTCCGGACCATCTGAGCTCGTTGTTTGCAACTGTGAAGGCGCGGTTGCCAGAGTCCTCTGCCAGGCCGAGCCTTCCAGTTGCAACCAACTAGCTCGGAATGGTGCGCTTCTTCTAATCTCTGAGTGTCGATGGGCCCCCTCCCATCTCTGTCTTCCTTCCGGGCTGATGGCTTCTGATGGATGTCAACCCGGAGGAGTTAGAGATGGGGGGAGTGCCGATCTGTTTTTGACCGGGGCCCGTGGGACGGTGGTATACCGACCGATACACGGGACCTGGGGGGTGCGCGCCGAGGGCGGTGCCTTAAGACTTTGAATCAAAATTTTTCCTGGTTCTTCTAGACATAGGTGGGGCATCCGAGGGTTCAATCGTGCGAGCGACGTGGTGCAACCCGAGCCGTTGGATGATGGCGCGCATCTCAAGACGGGCACATTTCTCCAGAAAACACTATCTTGTCGTCTAGTGTTCTCGACGAGATCTGGGCCGTCTGATCGAGATCATGCGCGAAAGTTGAGGAGAAAGTGTGTTTTCTCCGTTTGCAGGCTCGGGAAGGCACTTGCTCGGATTCCGACCGGACCCTGTTGCAGACAAGTTCGGATTGCTCGTAGCTCGGATTCAGATCCCCTGGAGCCGAGCTAGTTGACTTGGTGATGGAGACAATGGTGATGGGCCTTCGCGACGTTTCGAGAGCAGCCCAAAAGTCGCGCTTATTCGTTTGGAAGTCCAAGGGACGTTCCATTTTTACTATAAATCTTCACCCCCCCTTAGACCAAGTCTCATTTTTTACTTTTACTCTCTCTCTTCAGTTCTCGCTTTGCTTCGAAGTTTTTAGCTCTCTGGTGGCGGTGCTAGCTGTTGCGGTAGCGTTCCTTGCTTCCGGTGAACTTTCCGACCGTACATATCACTTCAAGGTCAGTCTCTTTCCCTTCTCTCTTAGAAAAAATGGTTAAGATCTCGGATGAGACCCCCGCCTCGGAGCAAGCCGTTGGCCGAGGGGATAGAGGGAAGGAGGTAGTGGAGCCGAGCGATCAGAATGTCGTTCGACCGGACAGAGAGGGTGAAGTTGCCGAGCTGCCTAAGGAGGTTGCGGCGGTATCCCGGGAGGGCAAGGCCGTGGTCACGATCGTGGAGACGCCGAGGACGGCGGGAGCGTTCGGTCGGCAGCCCATTTCTCTGTCGAGTGTAGGGGGCGTGCGGGACTACGCCGAGGACACCTTGGAGAGAGTGACCCAAGGCACGGCGAAGTTGGTGGAAGAGAACGAGCCAAGGGAGCTATTCGAGGTGGACCATACTATCTCGTCTCTCACCGAGGGTGACCTTCGCCTGGTCCGAGAGGGCTTTCGGATCCCGCTTGAGTATGCACTGCTCCTCCCCGGGCCGGGTTTCCGAGCCAACACAAAGTCCTCGTCGGACGTGTGCGTCTTCCCGGTCGACTCCCTTATTGCCGGACTTCGCTTTCCCCTCCACCCGTTCGTGGTTGAAGTCCTGGTCTGGTACGGTTTGAGCCCCGCTCAGCTGATGCCGAACACATGGAGGCACGTCATGGCGTTCGTCCTCCGGTGCCAAGAAGTCGGCGGCAAGCCGACTATGTTCCTCTTTCGGAGTCTCTTCCGAACTTGCCAGCCAAGGCGAGACGAACAGAGGTTCTTCCTTTCTCCTCGGACAGGCGTGAAGTTGATCGAGAATCCAGACTCGATCAAACATTGGAAGGAGAAGTACTTCCTCGTCCGAGCCCTGACGCCGTGGGTGATACCGACGGTTTGGGCAAAGGAGGGTCTGCCCAAGCGGACCAAGAGGGAGGCGCCGCTGAGTGATGAGGAGGCGGAGGTCCAGAGGAAGCTCCTCGCCCTGCCAGCGCTAAGCTGGAAAGATATTACCGAGGAGCATCTGTTCCGTGGGGGTCTCAGTCCGATCGACCCTCGTATGCTTCTGGTATTTATACTCTTTGTTTAAAAGTTCATGAAAAATTTTCTAAGTTTTTTCATTCGGCTTTTGCAGAGACGATGAAGCTTGATTACAAGGCTCTGGTGGCGAAGGGCAGGTCAGAGCAGGAGAAGAAGAAGAGGCCGTTGGCCGGGCCTCAGGACGGCCGAGCCCCGAAGAAGCCCTCGGCGGCAAAGCTCGCCGACCAGCCGAAGGTCATGGTCTTCGAGCAGGGGGATGTCATGGTCCTCGACACTCCGACCCCGAACCCGCCGGTCGTTGACCCTCCGACCTCGGATGCGCCGGTCCTCGATCCTCCGACCTCGGATGTGCCGACACCGATCTCGAAGGGAGATACTCCCGGCTCGTCGAGCAGTGTGTTCGGCGCGAAGGAGGCGCTGTCCCTCCAAGTTCCGCCCCTTACTGCCGATGTGGAGAAGATCTTGACCGAGCGTCATAAGCAGATCTTCGTCCCCGACTGGCAGGTGATGAATGTCGACGGCTTCTTGGGCGACGGGAACATCTGCATGGAGGCGGTGAGGCACCTGCCGACTCCGAAGGATCGAGTGACCCTGAAGGCCGGGATGGCAGGGGACGCCGTGATGCAGATTGCTCGGAATACTATGTCGGTAAGTGGGCCGAGCCCTCCTTCATCCAAATTTCTTCCTTAGAATTTTTCTAAGTTATAGGGTTCGGGTTTTAACGTGTTGTTCTCTTTCAGACTCTCTGCCACTTCAACTTCCTGGTTGAGGAGTTGGCGAACAAGGAGCGGGAGAACGAGCAGGAGAGGGCGGAGCGCGTCAAGGTCGCGCAGCAGCTTGATGCCGAGCAGCTTCTCTCGACGAAGAGAGCTGCCGCAGTGGGGGGCCTGGAGAAGCAGCTGGCCGACGCCATTCAGCTGTCGAAGGACACGGCGGCCAAGCTTGAGAAGGAGGTAGCCGAGCTGAAGGAGGAGCTGGCCAATGCTCGGTCGAGAGCGGAGAAAGAGGTTGCCGAGCTGAAGGAGGCGCTGGCCAAGGCTCGGTCGGAAGCGGAGACGGCTCGGAAGAGGGCCGAGAAGATCAAGGCCAAACACCTGAAGAAGGTGAAGAAGGTGAGGAAGGCCGTGCAGGAGGAGGCCGCGCAGCACATGATCCAGAACATGGAGGATGCCTACGGTCGAGCCCTGCTCCACGTAGCCGCCAAGAACCCGGGCTTCGACACGTCCTCCTATCATTTTTATGACCCTGTGGAAGGGGAGGAAGGGATTACCGAGGGTCTGCTCGGCCCCGAGGGAGAGACGGAACCTGTCGAAGGCCCTGGGGAGACTGAAGTCGAGGGCGAGGAGGAGGATGACTCCGGGGAGGAGAGTTGGAGCGAAGGCGGAAGCGAGGGCGATGGCGAGGACAAGACCGGGGGGTCGACGGACCCGAACGGCAAAAAGGTCGACCCCTGACTCGGTTGTCTTCTTTTAGTCTTTTATTGTTTTGTTTTCTTTTTGTAAGCCTCATTGCGGACTGGCCACCGCTTTTGTAAAACCTTCTCTTCGGTTTTGAATGAAAAACATTTTGTTTGGCCAAAATTTGTCCAAGTGTTGAGCTTCGGATTTGTGTGTGACTAGTCGTAGATGTTTCCGACTGTTGGGTATCGAATTTATCTCTGCTTTTCAGGTGAAGTTCGGCCCAATCACGGAGGTTGTCTACCTTCGGAAGGAGCTGGCCAAAACAAAGCGTGAGCTCTTGGACAGCCGACAGAGGCGGTTTCTCCTGCTCGGCCAACTGGAGGAGACGAGGGCAGCTCTACGGAGGTACTGTCGCGAGCTGTGGCAACTGCGGAAGTACCACCAAGCTCCTTGTCCCGGAGGGGAAGTCGAGCGGCTCCGTGGGGAGCTTACTTTCGCCGAGCAGAAGAATGACGACCTTTTGGCCGAGGTCCAACACTTGGAATTGGCGGAGAAGGAACGCTCGGCGGCGGAAGAGAAACTGACTGCCGAGCTGGAGAAGGCATCGACCGAGCGCAAGAGGCTATTGGCCGAAGTCGATAGGCTCAAAAGGATCACGATAGATAGGGGGATCGAGGTCACCCACTTTCGACGGCTTGCGACCGATGGCGCCACCGTCTCTGGCTCGTCAAGACCCTCTCGTCCGAAGAAGACGGCGAAGGACGACGTTTTGAGGGACAGAATCATTGAACTGGAGGAAGAGGTCGTGTCGCTCAAGCCTGCGCCGGAGAGGGCTAAGGCCGCAGCACGTCGTGCACTCGTGAAGAGAGCGAGAGGGGGATTACGTTTTACGAACTCGCGACACGCTCGCCTGTGACCAGACGGAGTCCAGCCGACGCTCAGAGCAGTGCGGCCGTTTCGTCGAGCGGGGCCTCGGTCGGTGCCGCCGTTAGAGCCAGCAGCGAAGGGGGGTCGCGCTTCGTTGGTTTAGGATCGAGCTCGGAGGGCAGGCCTCGTCGTCCTCGTGTTTCCTTAAACCTAAGCGTTCCCCTTCCGAAGAGGAACTGACTATGTCGCTTCGTGTCCCTTCTGATTTGTTGTAAAACGTTGTTGTAGACTTGGTCTTGTTGTATTGTGGAACCATTATGTCTGAATATGATTGGAAGATTCTTCAAGTGTGGTGCCTCGGGAGTATATTGAAATCTTGTTGTTTACTTTCCCCTTTTTTTCAGCTCGAGGCGTCCGATTCATATGCTGATCTGTACGGCTCGGATGATGACTCTGAATCCGAAGCCTCTTCTGGGACGGCGGCTCTGAGTCCTAGGAGCGTCGAGCTGGAGTTACGCCGAGCTGAAGGTGAGCGGGCTCACCTTTTGTCTGTCCTCGACCTTCGGGAAGCCGAGATCCAGCGTCTGGAGAATAGGATCGCCGAGCTGAACCCTACAGAAGGGGACGAGGACTCGCAAACCGCGTTCAGCAACGCTCTTTGGGTCAAGTGTATTCGGCACAGCCAGTCGAAGATCATAGCCGAGCAGGATGATTTGCTCTCGGAGATTCGACACTTGCAGACTGTGGTAGCGAGGCTCCGGAACGGTGCAGGGGAGCTAGCAGCCGAGGAGGATGAACAGTCCGCCGAACAGTCTAGTGAAGATTTTTCTATTTGAGGGCTAAGTGTAGTGGGTCGGCGTCGTGTATTTTGTTTCCAAACACTTTGTAACCATGTGTTTTGTATTGAGGCCTGATTGCTTAATAAAATATCTTTTGTCGCTCTGCATATTTGTCTTACTTATAACTGTGTTGGTCGCGCCGAGGTCCTTGAACCGAGCATGTTATTTCCGTCGGCGAGAACGTTTGAACCGAACGGGTTCCCACGAGTATGGTATTTTGTCGTTTAGCGATTCTGACAAGGTACGGCGCGAAATCCTAGGCGGCTCTGTCCCCAAGAAAGCGCCATTTCGTCGTTTAGTGGAGGTGCGAATCTCGAGGCGGCTCAGTTTCCAAGAAAACGTTATCTTGTCGTTTAGCACAGGTGGCAAGATCCGAGCCGTCTGATCGAGATCATGCACGAAAGTTGAGGAGAAAGTGAGTTTTCTCCGTTTGCGAGCTCGGGAAGGCACTTGCTCGGTGGCCGACCGGAGACGTAGGGCTTCGGTCTTCGGCAAGTGGCCAAGATCGCTCGGATTAAATGGCCGAACGAAGCTCCGGCATCGATCTTATGGGGAAAACACATCGATCTGCTGGGCCCCGGGACCATTTTTGTAGCTCGACGGTTGTGGGAGCAATTCCGAACGGCGATCTACCCCTGGTTCGTCCGGAGACGAGCCGAGGAGGTAAAGTCGAGCCGAGTGTTGGACTCCGAACCATCGGTATAGTTCAATGGCTGTGGGAGCAATTCCGAACGGCGATCTACCCCTGGTTCGTCCGGAGACGAGCCGAGGAGGTAAAGTCGAGCCGAGTGTTGGACTCCGAACCATCGGTATAGTTCAACGGCTGTAGAAGCAATTCCGAACGGCGATCTACCCCTGGTTCGTCCGGAGACGAGCCGAGGAGGTAAAGTCGAGCCGAGTGTTGGACTCCGAACCATCGGTATAGTTCAACGGTTGTGGGAGCAGTTCGGAACGGCGGTCTACCTCTGGTCCGTCCGGAGACGATCCGAAGGGATGAGGCTGAGCCGAACGTGGACTCCGAACCATTGGTTGAAATCACAATTTAAAAAGCAGGTGATAAGAGGGGAGAAAAACATGCGAATTCACAAACATAATAAAGCTTTCTTTATTGATAATTGACGGCGAACCGTTTTACATAGTACAATTTATGAAAAATGGGTTACAAGTCGGAGGACTGGAATGGCTCGATACTCCATGATACTTAGAGTGGCGCCGGAACGCTTTCTTGGTATTTCAGGAGGTGGTCGGCATTCCAGGTCCTCGGAAGCTCTCTGCCCTCTAGGTCTTCGAGGCGATATGTTTCGGGCCGAACTACCTTTGTGATCCTATACGGCCCTTCGAAGTTCGGAGCCAGCTTGCTCTTCTGACTGGGGAAGGATATGGCTAGCTTCCTCAAGACCAAATCTCCTCGCTTAAGGTTGGCGGGTCGGACCCTTTTGTTGTACGCTAGTTCAACTCTTCTTCGGTAACTCTGCTGCCGAATCGACGCCATTTTCCTCAGCTCGTCTATCAAGTCCGAGTCTGCTCTGAGGTCCATAGCATTCTGCGCTTCGTCATAGGCTGTGAGCCGAGGGGAAGGTATTCCGACCTCAATAGGTATCACGGCCTCGGACCCATAGGTGAGGTTGAAAGGGGACTCGCCTGTGGGGGTCCGCTTGCTCGTGCAGTAGTTCCATAGGACGTTGGGGAGTTGGTCGACCCATAAACCCTTGGAACTTTTGTCGAGCCTTTTCTTGATGCCTGTGAGGATCTGCCGGTTAGCATTTTCTGCCTGTTCGTTCGACTGAGGGTGGGAGACGGACGAGAAGCGCTGCTGAATGGCCAGGTCGTCGCATAGAGCTCGGAACGCTGCGCCTGTGAACTGAGTCCCGTTGTCCGTTACGAGGACACGGGGGATGCCGAACCTGCATATGATGCTCTTCCAGAAGAACTGTACCACTTTGTTCTCGGTTATAGTAGCGAGGGGCTCGGCCTCGACCCACTTCGAGAAGTAGTCAATGGCTACGACCAAGAACCTGAACTGACCCGGAGCCGGAGGGAAGGGCCCTAGTAAGTCCATGCCCCACATTGCGAAGGGGATGGGACTTGATAGGGAGGCGAGGTTGGCCTGAGGGAGGCGTCGGATGCTAGAGTGTCTCTGACAGGAGCTGCATTGCCGAACGTATCGCTCGGCGTCTTGAAGGAGGGTCGGCCAGAAGTACCCATAATTCAAAGCTTTTCGGGCCAAGGACCTAAATCCTGAGTGTGCCCCTCCGATGCCTTCGTGGAGCTCTTGCAGGGCATATTCGGCCTGATCCGAAGAGAGGCACCTCAGGTACGGTCGGCCGTCTATTTGAGAAAAAGAGCGTTTGTATAAGATGCCCTCGATCAAGACATACCGCTCGGCTCGGGTCCTGACTCGGCGAGCCTCTTTGGGATCCGAGGGCAGAACTCCATCCCTTAAGAATTCTATCAATGGCTTCATCCAATCGTCTTGTAACATGACTGGCAACGATTCCGCCGAAGCAGGCGTCTCATCTTCGATGCTCGGCTTAGAGAGGACTTCGATCAGCACGGTCTGTTCGAGACCTTGAAGTGAGGACGAGGCCAATTTGGAGAGGGCATCGGCCTGTGAGTTTTCTTCCCGAGGGACTCATTCGATGATGGCTTCTTCAAACCGGCTCATGAGGTCCCGGACCTTGGCAAGGTACTTCGCCATTCGCTCGTCTCGGGCCTCATATTCGCCCAAGACCTGGTTCACGACTAGTTGGGAATCACTGTGAATCCGGAGGCGCTGGGCTCCAGCACTTCGGGCGAGTCCGAGCCCGGCGATGAGTGCTTCGTACTCCGCCTCGTTGTTCGAGGCCTTGAAGTTCATGCGGATTGCGTACTGGAGGACGAAGTTGTCAGGGCCGTTTAGTATGATGCCGGCGCCGCTTCCTTCGTTACAGGACGATCCGTCCACAAAGACTGTCCAAATGGGGGGTCCATTCGGGACGTGGCCGACCTCAGGGATAGTGGACTCCACGATGAAGTCGGCGAGGGCCTGCGCCTTAATTGCCGTCTGAGGCTGATAAGAGATGTCATGCTGACTCAGCTCTATGGACCACTTCATCAACCGACCCGAGGTCTCAGGCTTGTGGAGTATCAGCTTTAGGGGTTGGTCGGTGAGGACGACGACCAAGTGGGATTGAAAGTACGGCCGAAGCTTCCTCACGGCCATGACCAGGGCGTAGGCCATCTTCTCTATTCTCGGATAGCGGAGCTCGGCGTCCCGAAGCACCTTGCTCACGTAGTAGATGGGCCTTTGGTTCCGGTCCTCTTCTCTCACCAGGACAGCACTCAGGGTCTGCTCGGAAGCAGCCAAGTAGATGAAGAGAGTCTCGCCGGGGACCGGTTTGCTGAGCAGATGGGGGTTCACCAAGTAGGCCTTCAGCCGGTCGAACGATTCCTGCTGTGGCTGACCCCATTCAAAACCCTTAGTCCCCCTGAGTGCTTTGAAGAAGGGGAGGCACTTTTCCCCGGACTTCGAGAGGAACCGACCGATAGCGGCGAGCCGACCGGTAAGTTTCTGCACCTCTTTGATGTTCCGAGGTGGGGCCATGTCTAATATGGCCTTAATCTTCTCGGGATTAGCTTCGATTCCTCGTTGGCTTACCATGAAGCCGAGGAATTTTCCCGAGGAGACCCCGAACGCACACTTGTTCGGGTTCAGCCGCATGCTGTGCTTTCTCAACACGCCGAAGGCCTCCTGGAGGTCGGCTACATGATCGGTGCCGTGGATGCTCTTGACGAGCATGTCATCAACGTACACCTCCATGTTTCGGCCGATCTGGCTCTGGAAGACCTTGTTGACGAGGTGCTGGTAGGTGGCGCCTGCGTTCTTCAAGCCGAACGGCATTACCCGGTAGCAGTAGAGGCCTTGGTCGGTGACGAAGGAGGTCTTCGAGATGTCCGGAGGGAACATTCGGATTTGATTGTACCCCGAGAAGGCATCCATGAAGCTGAGGAGCTCATGGCCCGAGGTGGCGTCGATAAGGGTGTCGATGTTCGGGAGCGGGAAGGGATCCTTCGGACACGCCTTGTTCAGGTCGGTGAAGTCAATGCATATCCTCCACGAGCCATTGGACTTCTTGACCATTACAACATTCGACAGCCACTCGGGGTAATTTACCTCCTGTATGAACTTGGCCTTTAGAAGTTTATCAACTTCCTCCTTGATGGCCTGCTGTCGCTCGGGAGCGAACTTTCGCCTCTTCTGCTGGACTGGTTTGCACCCCGGTTCGACACTTAGGCGATGGACGAGCAGCTCCTCGGAAATGCCGGGCATGTCCGCGGCCGACCATGCAAACAAGTCATGGTTGTCCCGGATGCATTTAATCAGGTCCGAACACAGTACGGTCGGCAAGGATTTGCTGATGAGGAATTTCCGGCTCGGATCCTCGTCCGAGAAGAGCACTTCTTCTAACTCGTCCGCCGGCTCGGACGTCGGGCAGGCCTTCGGCTCGGGGATTTCTAGTGTCTCGAGCGAGAGCAAGTCATGTAGCACTTCCGGGCTGTTTCCTGGCTTCCCCTGACTTCCCCTACTCCCGACCGAGTGGGGAACTTCATTTTCAAATGGTATGCCGAGGGGACAGCTTCCAGGGCGGCTAGGCCGGGTCGGCCTAGAATAACATTATATGCTGCCGGGACGTCGACGACCATGAAGTCCATCGGCTCGGTCCGGGTAGTAGGGGTGCTTCCCGCAGTAACGTCTAGGGTTATCACCCCTTCGACGGTTACCGGGACCCCCGTGAACCCGTGGAGTGTGTAACCGGCCGGCTTGAGACGATCTAGGGAAAGCTGCAGGCCTCGGAAGGCCGAGAGGAAGAGGATATTGACCGAACTTCCATTGTCTACTAAAATCCTCTGCACCTTGAAGTTGGCCATGCGGAGGTCGATGACGAGGGCATCGCAGTGCGGGGTTCGGACCCCTTCGAGGTCGGCATCGGAGAAAGACACAGGGACGCCGAGACTTTTTGGGGGAGGGGCACTGTGGACCGAGTTGACCTCTCGGACGAAGGCTTTCCGGGAGGAATTAGAGGAGCCCCCCATGGGGCCTCCGTGAATCAGGTGTAGAACCCGTTCCTCCTCGAACTCGGGTGTCTCCTCGCGCCGCTCGGAGCGCTTGTTGGCCCCCCGAGGCAGAGGAGAGTTGCGATCCGTCCGATCGTTAGCCTTCACGAATTTGGCCAACTGCCCCCTCCGGATGAGGGCTTCAATCTCATCTCTCAGAGCCCGGCAATCATTCGTGTCATGGCCGTGGTCTCGGTGGTAACGACACCACTTATCTTTGTTCCTCCTCTTCGCTGGGGTGTACATCCTCGGAGCCGGAGGGATGACCCCCTCCTTCTCCACCTCCATTAGGATAGTAGAGACATTAGTGGTGAGGGGAGTGAACTTCTCGAACCTGGGGGGAGGGCGGCGCTGACCGCCAATGTCCTTCTGAGCTTTCTTGGACCCCTCTTCCCCCGTCGCCTTCCTCTTCGACCCTGTGGAGGGCCCTCCGAAGCTCGGAAGGGCTTCAGCCTCCTCTGCTCGGATGTACTTCTCGCACCTCAGGAGGAGGTTGGCGAAGTCATGCGGGGGCTTCTTGGCCAGGGATGATCGGAGGTTGGCGTTAAGGACGTTCGATTGGAACGCCACGGTGGCCACGGACTGGTCTAAGGAGGCGATAGACCTGACCTCTGCGGTGAATCTCTTCACATAGTCCCGCAGCTTCTCTTTCCTTTCCTGCCGCAGGTTCAGTAGGGAAAGACTTGTCTTCTCGGCTCGCCTGCTACTCACGAAGTAAGTTATGAACAGCGTCTCGAACTGCTCGAATGAGAAGATGGATGAGGGGGCGAGCCTGGAATACCATTCCCGAGCCGACTCCCTGAGGGTGGCAGGGAAGGTCCTGCAGAGCACCGCGTCGGAAGCTTGATGGATCAGCATCAGGGTCTTGAAGCTTTCGACGTGATCGACCGGGTCGGATTCCCCTGAGTATGTTTCAAACTGTAGCGGTTTGAAACTCCTCGGTATGTGGGCCTCCATGATCGACCGTAAGAAGGGGGGTCGGCTGGGACGGAAGGTTCCTGCTCGGGACTCCTCCTCCCTGTCCATGCGGTCGATCCACCTTTCCACTTCGTGGATACGGTGGATGAGGGCATCGTCCCTTCGCTGGTAATCGTATGATCCCCTGGACTCCTCTTCATAGGAGGGGGAGCGCGGGCTTTGGCGCCGGTAGTCCTGGGATCGGCGAGGACTATATTGCTGCCGCTGGCGGCTGGGTGCCGGGGAAGGACTTCGGGTTCGGCGGCGAGGACTGGGGTCCCTCGGGGGCGTCGGAGCCCTCTGAGCATTCTGGACGTTCTGCCGAAGGTTGAGAGCCTGTAGAACGGTCTCCTAAAATTGGAGGAATTCAACCCGACTGATAGGCACTTCTCGGTCCCTCGGATGACGCCGATCCCCGGGGGAACGCGACCTCCTCCTTCGGCGCTCGGGGGACGCCACTCGGCCTCTGCGGTCCAGGGACCTTCTGCCGTCTCGGCGACGTGGGGACCGCTCACCCTGACGCTGGCGGGAGGCTCCCTCTCGGGCCCGCCTCTCGTCAAGATGGGTGCGGAGGTCGTCTTCCTTCTGGCGGTTCAGGAGTGTGATGCGGAGGTCGGGATGATGAGAAGCCATCGAGTCCGAGGACCCATTATGGACCGAGACATGGCCCGGATTGAGGGGCTGCTTCTCCTTTCGACCGTTATGACCGGACAGACCATTGTTGGGCTGCTGCTTGGGAGGAGGAGGTGGGCCCTGCTGGGCCGGAGGAGGGAGGTCGGACTGAGGAATAGGATTGACCGGGACTTCATTCGTCGGGTCGGCAAGGTTGGCCACACGGTTTGACCCTCTGGATCTGACCTTCTTCGGAGGCATGAGTGCAGAGGACGACGGGGAAGGGGCTGAGGCTGTTCGTGTGGTGCTTCCCACAGACGGCGCCAATCTGTTACCGCTGATTTCGGTGTGGGGGTAAACAGATAGAATTTATGAGTCCGAGATCAACCTGAACAGTTGACTCAGCCTTCTTTGCTCCGGCCGCGACCTGCAAGGAAGTGCGAAACACCGGGGTTGATTCCGGCGATGCACCCTCCGACGCTCTTGTCAGTAATCAGAAAAGATTAAGAAAGAGCTTAAGTGGTGAAAAAGTGATTAACCTGGTCATGGAGGCAGAGGGGTTGTATTTATAGTCGCCAGGGGAGTTGTTTAAGGGTCTGATTTCCTGTGTAACAGCCGGGAGCAAAAATCCTCAGTCTGTTTAGGAAATCTTTCCTTGATTCCCGGTGAGAGCAAATCAAGGCCATTGATTTGGCCAAATCATGGATCCTGATTTGTCTCTTGTTGGTTTGGGTTCGTCTCGGGTCGGAACCCGTACCCAATAGGTGTGGATCCATTCACGGGTTATTGGGTCTGCGAGGAGGAGATTCAGTACCCGCTTTGGATCCGCTTGTATGTGAAATTACCTTTTTACCCCCGAGCATCAAGATTCGTACCCAATCTGGACGGTTCCGATTTAACCCCATTTTTAGCCATATCATGCATATATTGAAAAACATGCACCAAATACACAAACATTGCATATATTGAAAAACATGCACTAAATACACAAACATGTACCAAATACACAAACATGCTCAATGCCCCCCTTAACTAATGTACAATATGCATATGTTGAAAAACATGCACCAAATACACAAACATACACATATAGCTATTTTTCTCCCCCTTTGTCATCAACAAAAAATACGAGAAAAAAATAGTAAACACAAAGGAGCATTTGCGACATAATAAACACATAGCAAACGCAAAGTTACACATAGAAAGTTGAAATACATTGTTCAAAAACATAAAATACAAAATAAGTAGAAAAATACAAAAAAAATGCAACTAATCAGTCTTCTTCATCGTCAACTTGGGTACCTTGAGAGGGAGGAGGAAACTGAGAGGTGAACAAGTGAGTGAGATGGGAAAAACTGGCTTCAAGAGCGTCTTGATGATCCATGATATAAATGACAGAAGTGTAAAGACTCCTAGGATCATCAAAATCAGCACGAGGACGAGATGAACTAGAAACAGAAGACCGACGAGCTGAAGTGGCTAAGGGGATAGGAGGAGTATTCCTACGAGGTGGAGAGGTGAGAAGTTTCATACGTGCTAGACTTGCAAGATCAAAGGACTCATAGTGTTTTACAATACTCGTCTCAAAATCAAGATCAACTTCATAAGCGGAGAAGATGTGAGTGAGTAAAGCACCAAAAGGAAGAAATGAAGAATGAGTCTGATGAAGACGATTAAAGATGACTTGACCCAATTTATTTTTATATTGCCAAAAATTGCATAAACGGTTTGTTGCAAATCATGGGAATACTGGTCATAACTCTCTGTTTTAGGAATAATGTTATATGACAGTATGCGTGCAACTAGCTTAGCAATAGCAGTAATTGATCGATTGGTCATAGGAGGACCATGATTCGGCAAATAAATTCTAGACAATATGGTGTCATCAATCATCTCAACATGTTCTAAATCAATCCCTTCATCAGATAAACCCAAAATAAGACATAATCTAGCAGGGGTGATTTTCACGCGTTTATTTTTGACACAAGATACAATAAATATCTCGCTACCATTAGATCTCCAATGTAACAACCTTCATATTTGTGTAAAACAAATATATAAGGTGAGGGTAGTAAGAGGGTTGGTTCACTAAAGACAATAAATCAAATAACCCACATTGTTCAAACAATGGGGCTAGAGGAAACCTATCAAGATCCGGAAAGTTTAAAAGTCTACCCGGAAAAATGATAATTGAAAAAATAATGTACCATTTATCAATAAGACTAGGAACCATTACGCAAAAACTCCTCTACATTAGAGGTACTGAAGATAGTCACTTGAGGATTGTCCCTCCTCTACATTAGAGGTATGAGATCTTTTAGGAACCATAACGCAAAAACTCTAGAAATAAAGAGATGGAGGATTTATACCAACAAAGAGACACAAAGAGAGGCAGAAAACTTCGGGGATCTTTGAGAGGACTTCTGCAACAAAAGATTGGATCAAAAGTTGAATCTTGGGGCTCCAAAAATTCTGGAATCTCCAAGCAGCAGCAGCAGCCGACTGGGAGACCTCGGAAGGGAGAGAGACAATGAAGAGTAAAGTGAAAAAAAGTGAGGTAGAAGTTAGGGTTTTTACTCAAGGGTAAAGAGCTAGAATCAGATCTGGAGAACATCGAGGGATGAGATTGGTCAAAGGTGATGTAACACCCCACATTTTTATTTGAATTAAAAATGCATTTTTTGATTTTAGCACGTATGATGCACGTGCATTTTATTCTCATTTTATTACTCTCATTTGTAAACTTTTAGCATGCATAAGTTTTTAATTAGCCTTCTTTTAACCCATGGACCCAAAAATGAAATCTAGCCCAATAGACAAGTTAATTAGTGGATTAAAGAAAAGCCCACTAGGATAATTAAACTAGTTAATTAAAATAAGAGCCCATGAATCAAGCCCACTAGTAAAATCACAAATTAAGTTGAGCTTGGATTAATACATGACAAGTTACAACTTTTAGTACACATTTAGAGATATAGAAATGTATTCATATTTGTATGTGCATGTGTGCATGTATGCACACTTGTTGGCCGGATTCATGCATAGGATAGGCCGATTTTGGACTAAGTGGGGGAGAGGGAAAGTTTGGAGGTTATGGGAGTAAAACTTTTGAAGGGTTAGAAAGGAGAAGGGTTTGGAGTTTAGGAGTTAAGAAAATAAAGGGTTGAGAGAATTAAAAGAAAGAGTTATTAGGTGTACAATTTTGCATATAGACCCTAACAAAACACTATAAATAGAACCCCCCATTTCTCATTCTCTTTTGCACAAAAAACAATAACAAAATCAAAAGAAGAGAAATAAAAGAAAGAGAGTAAGAGAGTTCTTGTGCTTGGATAAGCCATTTCTAGGATAAGGAGTTCTTGCTAGGAGAATGAGCTCTTGCTAGTAGTTTTGCTAGGAGCAAGGAAGCGCTTGTGGAGCTAGGAGCTAGAAGGAGTCTTTTTCATTAGTGGTTTTTATTCTTCAATTAAGGTGGGTGATCTCTTCCTTTCTAAAATGAAAATTTGCATGCTAAATAGTTTAATGAGTAGTATAAAGTTGAATATGATATTTGTATATAAAATCCACGCTCGCATAATATGCAATACTCTTGTTGAGACTTAGTGAACAATTGTTACCATGCATGCTAAATTAAAAAGGAGAATTCAACCAAAGAGTTAATCATATGAACCATGCTAGAATGTTTGCAAATATATGTATGTCAAATTTGTGATATATATGAGTAATTGTTAAAGAATGATTTTTTGACATATAATTTAGAAACATGATGGTTAAGAAAGAAAAAGAAAAGAGAGAAAATTATCTTAGTCATTGCTTGTCGACATATGTTAAAATTGTTTTGCATGAAAGAATTCTCTTGTGATGCTCATGGTTGATTAAGTAACATGTTTAAGTTTATTACAAAATTTAACTAGTATGATGAAATACATAAACTAGTTTTACTAAACATGATTTTTAGTTTCGAGATTTTGAGAAAATGTGTAATCTTGGACGCAAAAAAAAGGAAAAAATATTTGAAAATGAAGATATATTTCTTAAAATAAGTTTGAACACTTTGATTACTGTTTTAATATTTATCTCCGTCCAATAGAGAATTTTTGTTTCAATACACTAAAGGGATGGATTATTTTGATTAACGAGTTTTGTTTAAAATAATTAAATTCAGTTTTGTATCAACAAAAGTAAATTATTATAACTCTTAAACAGGAAATACACTTAGACTTACTGGTTAGCCAGTGCAATATAGAGCATTGTTGAAAGAGATCCTAGGTTCGAAACTTGATAGTTACATTCACTTCTGTTTCTTTTTTTAAAATACCGAAACTGAAACTTGATTCAAATATATTTCAGCATACAAATATGACACAAAGTCCACATGGACTAAGTGACTAGTGGGTTCGGGATCTGGGTGCCGACTGTGAGTTGCCGCAGGTCATGGGTTCAAAACCCGGCCTCACTTTTGATTATTCGTTTTGATTTTTTTAATCATGAATGGTCATTTGAATTGAAATAAAATCTTAGTATCATTATAATAAGAAGTGGAAATATTAAGAGATAGTTTTCTTGTATATTTTTGCAGTACAAAAAGAAATGAAATTTTGAAAATATAACTTGTGGTGAAGAAAAGTAAAATATTATTTTGTGAAGTGATCTTTTAAAGAGATTACACTTGTATGTTGTTTAAGAAATATTTTAAGCAAATTG
Source organism: Hemerocallis citrina (assembly GCA_017893485.1). Lineage (NCBI taxonomy): Eukaryota > Viridiplantae > Streptophyta > Magnoliopsida > Asparagales > Asphodelaceae > Hemerocallis > Hemerocallis citrina. Next base: position 295,277,736 of record CM030360.1, read on the forward strand.
AGACTTGAAATAGCTTGGGTTGATTATAAAATTTCATGTGATGAAATTGTATTCCTTAAAGAAATTTCTTTTTGCTTGTAAAAATTATGAATGGATGAATAAGATCATGAATAAAGACAAGACTAAGCAAAAGATTGCTTTGTGAATAAGATATTGATATTTTGTGAATAAGTTGAAAGATGAAAATTTCTAGGTTTAATACTTGTTTACTAAAGGGTATGTGTACCCATGATTCTTGTACATAAGAAATTCTGATTTAGAGTTAGTAAGACCTCGGGTACCGGCACTATTGAAATAAAATATTTTGAGATGTGATTTTGAGATATGGCCATGGTGCTATCTCGATAAATGTTGATTAAGTCCGGTAGGAGGTAAAACTAATTCTAGGTTTGAAAATTTATTCATGTCTTGAACTAAACAATTAGGTACATAAGTGAAGATGTAGTGAACCTGGGCAATCGTAAGTGGGTTTCTTCTATATAGTCGGCGGTGGATCTCCGTGGCTATAGACCCAGTCGACGGTGGATCTCCGTGACTGTGGTTGCTCTGTAAGAGATGGGCCTTATCCGGGACATAGCATAGTCGGGCGGAGGGTTTGCCATACTTCTATGTATATACATATACCGGGCTAGAAGGGCACTTGCGAGATGATTCGCTCGATGAGGGATCTGTTATAATAGTCGGCGGTGGATCTCCGTAGCTGGGGTCCATTGTAGAACCCCGTATTTTCAAATATTATTTTAAAGATTTGAAAAATGAATTAAAATGATTTTCTGGAGATTTAATAAATATTTTCTGAAGGTTATCTTTTTACACGTGCAAAACACGTGCAAATATTTTTGGTACAAATAACCAATTTTATATTTTTAGTAAATTTTCCTAATTATAATGGAGTGTATTCTAAAATTTGGGATTTTTCTGAGTAGAGAAACTATTTTTATAAATATCTCGAAAGAGAGGGACTTTTATGTAAAAAGCCGTGTGGATCTTAAATAGATTATGAAAATTCGTTTTTACTGATATTTTGGTTTTCCATGGTTATCATTTAAATTTAAATATATTTAGATTTTATTTAAAGTCGATTTGGTGAAGATTTAAACAAAAAGGGTGTTTTTGCAAATATGGAATTTATGTAAAATCTTGTGCAAATGTTTTTCTGGAAAGTAAAGGTCAGATATTTTTATTGAAAAATATCATATACATTATTAGATATTATTTCTGATTTTTCTGGATTTTTATGAATATTGCAAATATTACAAAAGGGGTGGCTTTTGTGCAAAATCGCCACCATGAGTTGTAAATCCGGATTTCTCTTATTTACTGGGCTGTGCTGGATTGCTGGAAAACTCAGTGATAAGAAGATTTGATTTGGTTTTGATTTAGTTAACTTATTTTAACTAAGAGAGGGTTATATATGTAAAGTTATATTTTGGAAGGATTCTTTTGCAAATGTATTTCGAAAACCCTAATTCCTTATTTCCGGCCTGTATAAAAGAGGGTGTGCAGACGTCATTCGCTGCACAACACAATTTTTATTATATTTCTTATTTTCTTGGTGATTGAAGAGGAGATCTTGGACTCTTTGCAAAAGAAGGGATTCTTCATCGTGCTTCGTGATATTCGCTTAACCTCTCCAACTATGTAAGTGACATTGTTTTGTTTATTTTGTTTGTGTATGTTGTAGATGAGTAGATATAATTGTTTAGTTGTTTTGTTTATTTCTCTTTGATTTGTGTACGTCATATGAGAACAATATGAATGTTTAGATTGATTGGATGTTGAATATGTATATGTATGAATGGATGAAAAATTGGATCTCCAAGAAGACCCTAGATATTTGCTTGTGAATGATGTTAGATCTGTTGAGAACCTAATATAAATTGTTGGTGGGCTAATACTGTTAGATTTCCGTGGTGAACAGTCGACTGGTGACTCGAAACAGTCGACTGCTACTGCTTAGATCATATTTTCTTAACATGTTGGATTATCCTTGATTTGATTGAGTTTGATAGATGCCATGCATTAATTAAGATGAGATTTTTGGACTATTGGTGAGTTGGATAAAAACAACTTGACCACGTTGAGGATAAATTGGTTTTGTTCACGAATCAACTATAGAGAATAGTTGAGATTTAGTTGAGGAATTTTATGAATGATAAATGGTCTAGAGGACCAGGTTTTGAGGATTTAGGTTATGAGGAGTTAAATTGGGGATTTGTGATTGTTGTAAAATATGTTGTTTGAACTTGGATTTCTCAAATGCTAAGTTTAAATCTAATTATTTTGGTATTAATAAGATTGGGAAAAATAATACAGAGTTATTTTGTTATATGACTGATTCTTAAAAAAAACCCTAGTTTTGACATATGTACAACCTAAATTCTTTAGACTGTAGGCCAACAGTCGACTGGTACGACCTTTCAGTTGACTGGTACGACCCAGCTGCTACGATCTTTAGTTTTCTTGAAATTGGGTTCTGGACAGTCGACTGACGACTTTTACAGTCGACTGGTACCACTCAGATTACTCTTAAAATTACTGGAGTTTTCTCTCTAAAGTCGACCTATGACTTTTAAGTCGACTTACAACACTTAGAATATTTTCTTAAAGAAATGTTGGAATTTACTCTGGACAGTCGACCTATACTATTAGCAGTCGACTTCTGCTATACTTAGACTTATTTTCCGAAAATTACTGGATTTCTCTCTGGACAGTCGATTGGTGAGTTTTGCAGTCGACTGTAGATACTTAGATTTTATTTTCTTAAAGATGTTAGTTTCCACTCTGGACAGTCGACTGGTGACCTTTTGCAGTCGACTGGTTCTGATACTTTTCCTAAGGTATTTTGATATTCTTTAAATGACTAATTCTTTAAATGTTTTGGATCTACAACTTAATACTCTAAATACTATTCTTCTATAGAACATATGTTTTCAAGATACTTCATCGTTGGATTGGATGTTGAAAATTTATAAAGATTTGGGTTTTGTTGAGTGGAGAGATTTCTCCTTTGATCGTTTTAACGATGGATTAGTGAGTTTTGGTCCTATTGGGGTCTCTAGGAGTTGAGTGGGAATCCTGTGAACTGGCAGTTGAGATTTATTGAGTTAGGCCTGAGGGGTCTTGGATTAGTTGTTGTTGAAGTCCGGCAGGGTACACTAACTCTAGAGATAAGGATTTTTGGTGTTTTAATAATAACCAACTTAAGGACAGGCACTAGTGGAGATATGATGGAACTTGAGAAACGTAAGTATAGGCTCATGGTTTTGTTAGTCCAACTAGAGGGTATTTATATGTTCGCGTGTCGAGGGCCTACAGGCCTATTCACGGAGCATGCAGGGTGCATTCGCGTGTTGATGGTCGGCACGCCTATTCACAGAATGTATCGGGTGTATCTGCACGTTGAGGGTCTTGAAAGCCTATTCGTAGGGTACATGGTATTATATGTTTGCATGTTGAGGGTCTACGGGCCTATTCACGGAGCATGCAGGGTGCATTCGCGTGTTGAGGGTCGGTAGGCCTATTCATGGAATGTACCGGGTGTATCTGCGTGTTGAGGGTCTTGAAGGCCTATTCGTGGGGTACACGGCAGGGAGATGATTCTCCGGTTGTTGTTTTTGAGCTATCTTACATGATTCTTGCGTGTCGAGGGCGGTGACGCCTATTCGTGGAGTATTCTGAAGCTTGTTTCCCATCACCGTAGTAAGATTAGTTTCATAACGAGGGGTTATCCCTATGTCGTAGAGATCGTTAAGGGCTTGCACCGGACCTATGTACTATGGAATGCATAGACTCCGACAAGTATGCATTAGGGAGTCAGCATATAGAATTGTGTTTTCTTGACTTGGTTTTATGCTTGTGTTTTCCAGTTTTCCTACACTTGACACTTAGTCTAGCTTCACTTGTTGTTTTCATTCCATGATGTTTTCATGCTTTATATCTTTGTTATTTCTCATTCATTTACCCTTGTTGTTAATACATGCTGTTGAAGACTTTATGTTTTATGATTTAATTATGTTGTATGTTTTTATGTCACTCACACCATTTATGGCTGACCCCTTTAGTTTTGGGGGTTAGGGATCATCTCTATCCTCATGTGATACATGTTGTTGCTTAGAGTTTGGAGGCTTGGATGCTTGAGATAGTTTTGAGATAAACTGGTGTAATAGAGCTTTGTGTAAAATTTTGTAAAAAGAAGTGTTGTAAAAAGAAGTGTTGTAAAAAGAATGTTGTAATTCAAGGTGTTTTGTATTTCGCTGTGTTTGTAAATGATTGTTGTAATAAAAGTTTGGAATAAAATTATTCGTGTTTTTGGGCTATGTGTACTATTACATTGAAGTTGATGCTGGGATTGTGCCACGTATTTTCTAAGATATCATATTAGAAATTCGGGGCGCTACATCCATATTCGTGGAATGATCTAAATTTTGCTTCATTACTGGGTAGTTGTCATGGCAAGGGATCGAGCCCTTTATTGTGGATTACGTAGACGCTTGCCCTCGGACCTATGTAGTATGGAATGCATAGAATCTGAACAAGTGTGCATTAGTGTCATCCTAGTATAAAATGTGTGCATTAGGCATTAAGGCATGACACACACTTACATGTTTAGCGTAGTCACGATTTAACACTTTATTGTTCATTCAATTTTTGTGATTAGTTAAAGTATGAGATCGTTATATGTACAGCATAGAGAGGATAACCGAGTATAACATTTTCGTCAGTTGTAAGTGACTGACGTGCCCACACCTCAATATGCAGGTAATGGACTATTCATGAAGGAATAAAGATATTATGATGCATTAGATGACATATTTGATAAAGTTGTACAAGTTGTATTTTTGTTTTCCATGTTGTAATCTTTTATTCTTCCGCTGTGTAAGTAAGATGTAAATGAACTCTGATATATTATTGAAAAGTTTTAATTTCCTTGACGAAGTGAAGTAAAAATCCTGTGAAATCTCGAATTCGGTCTTATTTGGAATTCAGGGTGTTACAGATGATATCAGAGCAAGCTTCACAAGTAGTACAAATTTATAAGGAACGACACCCTAGAGTGGGCACTAGAGTGTGAGTTTCAACTTATAGAGATTTAAACTTATGTTTGCGTTGCTCTATGAGATTACATTTTTCCTCCTTTCCCTACAAGATGGCCAATCAGCATGATTCCCAGAATGAGGCTCCTTGGTTTGTCCACTTCGAGGATGAAGAGGAAGAACCAATTGAAGAAGAAGAAGATGACCCTAAAGAAGAACCTGAAAAGGAGGAAGAAGAAGAACCATTTGAGATAGAAGAAGGAGAAGAATTTCCCAAGTCCAAGGAGATTACTCCACCTCCGCCTGATCTTCCCGAAGACTCCCCAGAAGAAAAACTTGTTCCAGATAACCCAAATGACATTATTACTTCTCTTCGACGGGAATTGGACGCTCAAAAGTGGAGAGTTAACCACTTGGAGTTACAACGGGCACAAGACAAGGAGCGCATCCGGGAGCTGAACTTTCAAGGGTGCGAGCTTGAGAAGGTCCAACTAGTGAATGATCGACACTTCGCCAAGTTGGACCACATCACTCACTGGGACAAGGAAGAGCGACAACAGAAATTTGAAGATATGCAGAAGGAAATCCAAAAACTATGAGAAGAGCTCAGAGAAGCCAAGAGAAACCGTAGAATCTAGGATGTCTTTATGGAAGGTGCGATCTTGAAATCGGAGGCAGGCTCTTAGGCATCGACCTCATTGAATTGGCAGTTCTTGGAGTCGACGTCATTATTGGTATATCTTGGATGTTAGTTTACAGTGCCACTATTGAATGCTAGATCATGGAAGTTGTGGTGAAGGCTCCAGGAGAACCAGCAGTTACATTCCAAGGTAAAAGGAAATGTAAACAGTTGGTGGAAGTTTTGTCAGAGCAGAAGGTTCCGGAAGAAGTGAAGCTAATCCCAGTTGTTCGAGATTTTTCAGCTGTGTTTCTTGATGATTTACCAGGGCTTCCTCCTCATCGAGATGTAGAGTTTAGCACTATTCAGCCAGGAAGTGCACCTATTTCCAAGGCACCATACAGAATGGCACTAGTTCAACAAGATGAGATCAAGTAGCAGATCGAAGAATTATTAAGCAAAGGATACATCAGACCAAGTGCATCACCGTGGGGAGCCCCAGTTATTTTGGTGAAGAAGAGGATGGATCAATGAGGATATGTATCGACTATAGAGAGTTGAACAAGGTTAATGTACAGAACAAGTACCCAATTTCTCGAATCGATGATTTGTTCATCCATCTACAAGGAGCAGCTATATTCTCCAAGATAGACTTGCGGTCATGGTATCACCAGGTGTGAGTGAAAGAAGAGGATGTGCACAAGATAGCTTTCTGAACCAGGCATGGTCACTACGAGTTTCTAGTCATGCCATTTGGATTCACAAATGCACCGGCTATTTTCATGGACATAATGAACAGAGTTTTGCGGCCTTTCATCGATTCTTTTTTCATTGTATTCATCGATGACATATTGGTCTATTCCAAGACAGAGGAAGAGCATGCCAAGCACTTAGCAGAAGTTCTGAAGAAGCTACAGGAGCATTTGCTATATGCGAAATTATCCAAATGTGACTTCTGGAAAACTGAAGTCGCCTTCTTGGGTCACATCCTTTCTAAGGAGGGAGTAGCTACTGACCCGCAGAAAGTTGAAGCTGTAAAAGATTGGCCAAGACCGACCACAGTAAAAGAGATAAGGAGCTTTCTGGGCTTGACTGGATACTACAGAAGGTTCATTCAAGGTTACGCCCAGCTAGCTGTGCCACTCACATGGCTCACAAGGAAGAATATGAGTTTCAAATGGTCGGAGCAGCGTGAAGCTAGTTTCCAAGAGTTAAAGGAAAGGTTGACTACCGCTCCCATTTTGGCGTTGCCAAAAGCAGGAGTCGACTATGATATCTACAGCAATGCTTCCCATCGCGGATTGGGTTGTGTGCTGATGCAGGAAAGGAAGGTAATTGCTTATGAGTCTAGGCAGCTGAGACCACATGAAAAGAATTACCCAACCCATGATTTGGGCAGTCATCTTTGCTTTGAAGCAATGGAGGCATTACGTGTACGAAGAGAAGGTCAACATATACACGGATCACAAGAGTCTGAAATATATCTATTAGCAGAGGGACATGAATCTGAGGCAAAGGAGATGGTTAGAAGTGTTGGAAGATATCTGACCTGAGATCAAATACCATCCAGGCAAGGCCAATGTTATGGAAGATGCGCTTATCAGAAAGTGCAGTTTGTCCCAGCTAATCACAACTCAGAAGTCATTGGCAGAGGAGCTTGATCGAGCAGGAATTGAAGTGGTCTTACAAGGTGTGGAAGCTTCCTTAGCCCAGTTGAGGATTCAACCTACCTTGAGAGACAGAATTATTGACTGTCAGAAGGTAGATCCAGAGATCCAGAAGAAGATAGAGCAGGTTGGTTTTGGCAGATTGTCAAGAGTTCCAGGTGAAGGATGCAATGCTATGGTATGGCGAACGGCTGTGTGTGCCAGATCTAGCAGAACTGAAAGAAAGAATTCTTCAGGAGGCACATGCTACTTTGTTATCAGTTAGTCCAGGGAGTACCAAGATGTACAAGGATATAAAGCTATACTTCTGGTGGCCAAGGATGAAGCGAGATGTAGCCAAATTTTTTTCCAATTGTGCAGTTTGTCAACAGGTCGAGGCAGAGAATCAGAAGCTCGACGGTTTTTTGTAGCCATTACCCATCCCGGAGTGAAAATGGGACTGTATCAGCATGGATTTCATCACAGGCTTACCCAAGAGTTCCAAAGGCAATGATACAATTTGGGTAATAGTTGACCGACTCACCAAATCGGCTCACTTCCTAGCGATGAAGCTTACTTGGTCAATGGAGAAGCTGGCAGAGATGTATGTTGGTGAGATTGTGAAGCTTCATGGAGTTCTACTGTCAATAGTATCCAATCGAGATGCACGTTTCACTTTGCATTTCTGGAGAAGTCTTCAAGCAGTTTTGGGGACAAAGACCGATTTTAGTACCGCCTTTCACCCTCAAACTGATGGGCAAATTGAGAGATTCAACAGGGTGTTGGAAGATATGTTGAGGTGCTGTGTGTTGGATTTCGGTGGCAACTGGGATAGACATTTAGCTCTTGTGGAATTTGCCTACAACAACAGCTTTCAGGCAAGCATTAGGATGGTGCCGTATGAAGTTCTATATGGAAGGAAATGCAGGACACCGGTTTGTTGGTATGAAGTGGGTGAGCGGCAGCTGTATGGAGCAGAAATTGTGCAGCAAACCTTAGAAAAGATCGATCTTATCTGAAAGAGGTTGGTTGACGCACAGAGCAAGCAAAAGAGTAACGCCGACAACAAAAGAAGAGACCTGGAGTTTGATGAAGGTGACTATATCTTTGTGAAGGTGTCTCCGACTAAAGGGGTGATTCGGTTCGGAAGGGGAGGAAAATTAGCCCAGAGATTCATTGGACCATACAAGATATTGAAGAGAATTGGAAAGACAGCTTATCGGTTGGAGCTACCGGAAGAGTTGGCCCAAGTACACAATGTCTTTCATGTGTCCATGCTACGAGGTTATGTCCCAGATCCGAGTCATCATTTGCCAGAAGTGCCAAAAGGCTTACAACTGGATTTCAGTTATGTTGAGCGTCCTGTTGAGATCGTGGATCGTTGAGAAATGGTCTTGAGAAAAAAGACGATACCTATGGTCAAATTCATTTGGAGAAACCAGTTTGTTGAGGAGGCCACTTGGGAATCAGAGGAAAAGATGATGAAAAATCACCCTGAACTCTTCCACAGAAATCTTTGTACACTTTCCTTTTTCTTCTTTGTATTTTTCTCGCTTCTAAGTGTAGTTCCGGGGAGGGAACTATTCTAAGGAGGGAGTGTTGTAACACCCAACATTTTTATTTGAATTTAAAATGCACTTTTTGATTTTTTGCACGTATGATGCACGTGCAAATTTTTTATTCTCATTTTATTGCTCTCATTTACAAACTTTTAGCATGCATAAGTTTTTAATTAGCCTTCTTTTAATCCATGGACCCAAAAATAAAATCTAGCCAATAGACAAGTTAATTAGTTGATTAAAAAAAAGCCCACTAGGATAATTAAACTAGTTAATTAAAATAAGAGCCCATGAATCAGGCCCACTAGTAAAATCACAAATTAAGTTGAGCTTTGACTAATACATGACAAGTTACAACTTTTAGTACACATTTCGAGATATAGAAATGTATTCATATTTGTATGTGCATGTGTGGATGTATGCACACTTGTTGGCCGGATTCATGCATAGGATAGGCCGGTTTTGGACTAAGTGGGGGAGAGGGAAAGTTTGGAGGTTATGGGAGTTAAGCTTTTGAAAGGTTGGAAAGGTGAAGGGTTAGGACTTCAGGAGTTAAGAAAATGAAGGGTTGAGAGAATTAAAAGAAAGAGTTATTAGGTGTAAAATTTTGCGTATTAGACCCTAACAAAACACTATAAATAGAACCCTCATTTCTCATTCTCCTTTGCACCAAAAACAATAATAAAATCAAAAGAAGAGAAAGAAAAGAAAGAGAGTAAGAGAGTTCTTGTGCTTGGAGAAGTCATTACTAGGAGAAGGAGCTCTTGCTAGGAGGAGAAGTTTTGCTAGGAGCAAGGAAGCGCTTGTGGAGCTAGGAGCTAGAAGGAGTCTTTTTCATTAGTGGTTTTTATTCTTCAATTAAGGTGGGTGATCTCTTCCTTTCTAGAATGGAAATTTACATTCTAAATAGTTTAATGAGTAGTATAAAGTTGAATATGATATTTGTAGATAAAATCCACGCTAGCATAATATGCAATACTCTTGTTGAGACTTAGTGAACAATTGTTACCGTGCTAAATTAAAAAGAAGAATTCAACCAAAGAGTTAATCATATGAACCATGCTAGAATGTTTGCAAATATATGTATGTCAAATGTGTGATATATATGAGTAATTGTTAAAGAATGATTTTTTGACATATACTTTAGAAACATGATGGTTAAGAAAGAAAAAGAAAAGAGAAAAAATTATCTTAGTCATTGCTTGTCGACATATGTTAAAATTGTTTTGCATGAAATAATTCTCTTGTGATGCTCATGGTTGATTAAGTAACATGTTTAAGTTTATTACAAAATTTAACTAGTATGATGAAATACATAAACTAGTTTGACTAAACATGATTTTTAGTTTCGAGATTTTGAGAAAATGTGTAATCTTGGACGCAAAAAAAAAGGAAAAAATATTTGAAAATGAAGATATATTTCTTAAAATAAGTTTGAACACTTTGATTACTGTTTTAATATTTATCTCCGTCCAATAGAGAATTTTTGTTTCAATACACTAAAGGGATGGATTATTTTGATTAACGAGTTTTGTTTAAAATAATTAAATTCAGTTTTGTATCAACAAAAGTAAATTATTATAACCTTTAAACAGGAAATACACTTAGACTTACTGGTTAGCCAGTGCAATATAGAACAATGTTTAAAGAGATCCTAGGTTCGAAACTTGATAGTTACATTCACTTTTGTTTCTTTTTTTAAAATACCGAAACTGAAACTTGATTCAAATATATTTCGGCATACAAATATGACACAAAGTCTACATGGACTAAGTGGCTAGTAGGTTGGGGATCTGGGTGCCGACTGTGAGTTGCCGCACGTCATGGGTTCAAAACCCGGCCTCACTTTTGATTTTTTTTTTTTTTTGATTTTTTTAATCATGAATGGTCATTTGAATTGAAATAAAATCTTAGTATCAATATAATAAGAAGTGGAAATACTAAGAGATAGTTTTCTTGTATATTTTTGACGTACAAAAAGAAATGAAATTTTGAAAATATAACTTGTGGTGAAGAAAAGTACAATATTATTTTGTGAAGTGATCTTTTAAAAAGATTACACTTGTATGTTGTTTAAGAAATATTTTAAGCAAATTGAGAATTGAAATAGCTTGGTTTTTTTTTTTTGATGTATCGGATAGAGCCAAACGGCTCCAACCATCAAAAAATATATAAATCAATAAAAACAATTAAGTTATAGACAATATTACAAAGGTTTTACAAGCTGTAAAACTAAGAGAAGATTACAAAAGAGTAATAAAAAACGGCTGAATTGCACGCAAACAAGGGATCTGCATAACAACAGTAGCACCACACCGAAAAGGGTGACGGAGCAATCAGCCAGGATAATAATGCATCAAAAGGAGCCCAACAACCCTGCCGCACTCGAATGTGGATCAGAACCAAGAGACTGAGCCATGAAACAGGATGCCAAACCTCCCCACACAAAGACATCAAGCTCTACCAGCAGCCCATGAGAACTCTAGCGCCACAAAATTGACAAGTCTGACTGCCTACACCGAGGATGGCAAAGAGGAGCCTAAACTCAACTGTGCACAAGCTGATGAGCTGACTCAGAAGCTGCTTTCCTAGCTAGAATACGAGCACTCACACGAATCTGCAAATTATTAAAGACTTTTTTATTGTATTTCCGCTTAACGGGGGGAGGGGCAACCTTCACCAATAGGGATGAAATTGCGGCAGGGTCAGACAATCTAGCTTCGTCTTTGATGAGGCAAGAAGGGGTAAAGAGAAAACTGGGAGCAACCGAAGAGGAAATTGGGATGAAGTTAGTTTGATAGGAACAACGGGAGAAAGAAGAGTCATCAAGAATCGGAGAAGACTTAAGGGGAAAAGGGTGCAAGATATGCATAACCTCCATAAGGAGATGATTGAGCCAAGATTGAACCCCTAAATGTTGATACAATGAGAATATGCATCCTGGAAAAAGAAAATAGAATGTAGCACGTTTGGGAGAAGAGATCTTCAAGGAACAAAGAGAATTATAAAATGAAGAAGGAGCCTTAAAATACACAATAGCATTGTCAGAAGGCACTTGAGGGTCTGAAATGCGGTGGTGAAGAGCGTGCCCTATCACACTACGAGACCAAGAATGACAAGAGACAAAGGATTTAAACAAACCAGAATTTTTAACCAGACTTAAACTCAGCGAAGGACCACCGAAATAGAACGGGGACGAGCCTTGTAAAAACCCAGACGAGGGTAGGAGACAAGTTTCGTAAAAACCTTACGATCCATAAAACGGTTCGCAATATTAGGAGGTTGAAAAGTAGCATGAGAATCATTATAAGCAGACGAAGAAGTAGTGGAGTTCATAGTTGGCAAAGGACCAACTGCAGAGGAGTCGAAATCCTTTCCAGTTTCAAGACTGAACTTTCTAGCCAAGCAAACATGAAGCTTGCGCTTTAAGAGGGGGTAGTTAAGAAAGGAGAGAAGTTTGGCTGGTAAGGGATGGCCTCTGGGAAATCTAAGGAGTTTTTGAAGGGAAAAGCATCGACTGTGCGAGTAACCAAACTTATCAGGAAAAAAGCACTTCATTTTATACCCACACTCACATTTAAAATGCCCAGAAATGAGGCACCTGAAACAAACCAGATGAGGGTCGGACCTACAAGAAGAAGGGAAAATAGTGAAGTTGGGAGCGCACTTAGAAATAGCTTGGGTTGATTATAAAATTTTATGTGATGAAATTCCTTAAAGAAATATCTTTTTGCTTGTAAAAATTATGAATAGATGAATAAGATCATGAATAGAGACAAGACTAAGCAAAAGATTGCTTTGTGAATAAGATATTGATATTTTGTGAATAAGCTGAAAGATGAAAATATCTAGGTTTAAGATTTGTTTACTAAAGGGTATGTGTACCCATGATTCTTGTACACGAGAAATTGTGATTTAGAGTTAGTAAGACCTCGGGTACCGGCACTATTGAAATAAAAGATTTTGAGATGTGATTTTGAGATATGGCCATGGAGCTATCTCGATAAATGTTGATTAAGTTCGGTAGGAGGTAAAACTGATTCTAGGTTTGAAAATTTATTCATGTCTTGAACTAAACAATTAGGTACATAAGTGAAGATGTAGTGAACCTGGGCAAACGTAAGTGGGTTGCTTCTATATAGTCGGCGATGGATCTCCATGGCTATAGACCCAGTCGGCGATGGATCTCCGTGACTGTGGTTGCTTTGTAGGAGATGGGCCTTATCCGGGACTTAGCGTAGTCGGGCGGAGAGTTTTCCATACTCCTATGTATGTACATATACCGGGCTAGAAGGGCACTTGCGGGATGATTCGCACGATGTGTGATCTGTTATAACAGTCGGTGATAGATCTCCGTGGCTGGGGTCCATATTCGTGGAATGATCTAAATCTTGCTTCATTATTGGGTAGTTGTCATGGCGAGGGATCAAGCCCTTTATTGTGGAGTATGTAGGTGCTTGCCCTCGGACCTATGTAGTATGGGATGCATAGAATCCGAACAAGTGTGGATTAGTGTCATCTTAGTATAAAATGTGTGCATTAGGCATTAAGGCATGGCATACACCTACATGTTTAGCGTAGTCACGATTTAACACTTTATTGTTCATTCAACTTTTGTGATTTGTTAAAGTATGAGATCGTTATATGTACGGCATAGAGAGGACAGCTGAGTATAATATTTTCGTCAGTTGTAAGTGACTGACGTGCCCACAGCTCAATATGTAGGTAATGGACTATTCATGAAGGAATAAAGATATTATGATGCATTCGATGACTTATTTGATAAAGTTATACAAGTTGTATTTTTGTTTTCCATGTTGTAATCTTTTATTCTTTCGCTGTGTAAGTTAGATGTAAATGAACTCTGATGTATTATTGAAAAGTTTTAATTTCCTTATAAAATTGTACGAAGTGAAGTAAAGATCATGTGAAATCTCTAATTCGATCTTATTTGGAATTCGGGGTGTTACTGGTGAAAACAGGGTAAAAGAGTCGCCTCAAAAGAAGTGCCAATTTCGAATCTGAAAGAAGAGCTGATTCGCGACAGTCGACTATATGGTTAGAGCAGTCGACTTAGTCGAGAACAAAATAGATAAACGAAAATAGCAAAAATACAACTGGCAGTCGACTGGATTACTATTCACAGTCGACTTTCCAGAGCATAAAAACTCAGAAAAATAGATATTACGATAAATACTTGGTCAGTCGACTGAGATAAAGTTTTAAGTCGACTTGCCAAAGTTAAAATTTCAAGAAACATCATGAAAACTACAAATTCCTGGTTCTCTTCTTAAAGTGATAAATGTGTCTTCCTTAAGTGGTTTAGTAAAGATATCTGCTACCTGTTTATCAGTAGAAATAAAGTCTACAGAAATATCTCCCTTTAAAACATGATCACGTAGAAAATGATGTCTAATATCAATATATTTTGTACGTGAATGTTAAACCAGATTTTTAGATAAGTTAATGGCACTAGTATTGTCACACATTATAGCAGGTTTCGAAAATAAAATACTATAGTCTAATAGGGTTTTTTTCATCCACAAAATTTAGGCACAAGCCAAACTTGCAACGATATATTCAGCTTCTGTAATAGATAGGTGTAACACCCCTTTTTTTTGACTCCAAAATCAATTCATTCAATTTCTATATCACTTTAAACATAAACTAAGATAGTTATATTTCAATAAAAATTTTGGCAGAGTTTCCCCTGTAATTTCTGCCCCGAAACACAATTAGCTTTCGGAATTCTGCTCAAAATTCTGTAGCTCACACCACATACAACAATTTCACGAGCTCCCCCGGCCAAAATGAGCAGAAACATACAGGCAATCAATATATATGCTCTGGGGGCCAAACAAATAAAAACCATAAATTTCTTTGAAAACGAGGTAAAAATTTTTAGAAAAATCTTCGTAAAACATACCACAGGGCTCGGTACACCACAACGAGATGGGTACGGGTCAAGAACATACCATACTACCCCACACTATATTCATCATCGACATCCAGGTACTCATACATTCAAATTACATTTTAAACCACAAATTTCACTATTCACATAACTAATTTATACAAAATTTTTAAAAATAAAACTCCACCCTACAAATCTATGCCTCACCTCTGCACTGCTGAGAACCTGTAACAGTAGGGGATCTAGGGTAGTCCTGGGACTCCCATAACCCTCCCAAATACTAAGGGGTTAGCCATTTCTGGTGTGAGTATAATTTACTGATTAAGAAAATAGATTAAACTTTATAAATAAAATAAAATAAACTTACGAATACCAAGATAATAATGTTCCATTTGAAATCTGAACATATAAACACCATAAACATAGCTTTTCATCAAGTACTCTTTGGATCGTCACATGTTTATACAAATATATATATACACATGCTCCCAATCTACTTATCATAGTTTTGAAATCAATCGCAAATAAATTGCTTAACACGCAACACTTTAAGCATTATACTAATATCACCTATAATTTTACTTTCCCGTATAGTTTTACATTCACAGATAATCTTTACTTTATAACCAACAACATAACACGGGAATACTGCACATATATAATTCTTCTACTTTTCATATTTAATCACATAATGCAACTATCTCATTTTCTTCATACTTATTCAATCACGTACTTCATTTACTAATCATTTTCATTTACAAGCTCATGGCTTATATTCTTTCCTACTTATCTTAATTCATATACAATCTCTTTCTCATGCTCATATTACGTACCTCACATTCATACAAGCGATCATATCACATACATCTCCATAATATCTCACTACAGGCATTCATTTTTTATCGCAATTCCTCCCATGTATTTACTCTCATGATATAACATTCACAACACATATTATCGCATTCATTCGATCTCATAATATCATCTTTATCCATATCTCATAACACATATTTTAATTTATTGTACGTTTCATTCGCATAACACATCTTCTCCACTTAATTCATAATAATTCACGCACATACTACTTCACCTTTTCATTTCCATTACATAGTACCAATATCAAATTAACAACTCACCAACTCAACACGAAAATTGTGCCAAGGCAGGTAGTTCCCACTATTTCCTCCGAAATAGCAGGCGGGTAGTTCCTGGTCACAATTCCAAGGCATACCAACTTGTTTCCAGTCATACTGTAACCCCCACTTCCGATAATTAGTATTTTCCATGTATTTTCTATAATTTATTTTTTTTATAAATTTATATTGTGGTCAGTTTTTTTCTGATCATGT
Source organism: Hemerocallis citrina (assembly GCA_017893485.1). Classification (NCBI taxonomy): domain Eukaryota; kingdom Viridiplantae; phylum Streptophyta; class Magnoliopsida; order Asparagales; family Asphodelaceae; genus Hemerocallis; species Hemerocallis citrina. Next base: position 295,293,859 of record CM030360.1, read on the forward strand.
ATTAAAGTGTATTTGAACTTATTTTCTATCTCTAATTGATCGACTATTTATTTTATTAATTTTCGGATTTTAATAAATTTGTTAAACTCAAATCCTACTTTGATGAATATCATTATTATTATTATTATTATTGTTGTTATTACTATTATCAGTATTATTATTTTTACTTTTATTATTAATATTATTGCTATCATTATTGATTTTCTTACTGTTATTAGTATAAATATTTGTTATTATTGTTATCATTATTTTTATTAGTATTAATATTTTTATCGTTACTATTATTATTATTATTATTATTTTGTTTTAAGCCCGAATAGGTTCAATTTTATATGCAGTCTACTGTTTGATTTAATGCATATATGTATATATGAATATTTTTAAATACAGTATTTTTCTTTCTTTTTTGATCGATCGGATAGAGTCTTGCGACTCCAGCTATCAACAAAAATATATTAATAAGAAAATAATCGTATAATTTTACAAGACGTAAAATGAAACACACCGAAGACACCCCACAGGAAAAACTCAACCCCTAGCCGGCAATCATACAAGGATTACAAACGGCGACAAAGAAAAAAGGAAATGCCGGGAGAACAGAAACGCAGCAGGAGCCCACAGGTGACAATCCAAAGGGGCCGCGAGGAATGCCAAGCAACTGGAGGGGGGAGTGAGGTCGAGTGCATCTCTGGCTCCTGGTCGTAGAAATGTGGGACTCAAACACGTCCGAAAAGAAAGCCTGCTGCGATGAAAACACCGGTGGAGCGGAGCAGCCCGAAGGAACACCCATCACTTTGAACGCTCAGCACACTAAATAGCCTCCAAAACGGTATAATCGACTAGGGGAGGGCAAGCCACCGGAATTGAACACACCCTACCGATACGACCACGCCTATGATAGACATCAGCTAAGCGTGGAGGCAGGTGAAGCTCGGAAAGGGGTCAGGAGACCCAAATGTGCTCTAAAGATAAAAGAGGTCAAAACAACCGCACCACCAAGGGGAAGCCTATACGGCCCCAGCCAAAAATGTCGTAAAAGACGAACAACAAGGATCAAACCAGATCACAGCAAGAACCGATCACTAAATACAAAGATAAGGGCCAGAGGCCCAAGCCATCCATCAAAAAACGACCTGAAACCATCAAAACTTAAGATGCTACAAATAAGATCGATATGCACCGATCACCCTTAAGCAGCTGCTCAGCCACAAAAACCCCAGGAACCAAAAATGAACTGTAATAAGGCGTCAAAATCATAAAGGAAGAAGAGAGCATAATAAAGGCCTATGGATAGATAAGAGCAAATAGCACTAATAACTTCTATTACAAACAGGTAGGGATAACAAATTAAAAGCGCTAAAATCAAGTAGCGAAAGCAGCTTCCAGTGCAAACAGCTCAAAGGCATAATCCACAGATGCCTCAGAGCATCCAAAGAAAGTAATTAAGAGCAAATCTTAGGAAACATAGTAACCACATGAAAAGACAACAGCTAGCCTTGTAAACAGAAAGACCATACAAAATAAGGTTGAGTAAGGGGGAGAAGAGAAGAAGATAAGTTCCCAACCGAGCTAAAAAAAAAGCACCTCCAAAAGATAGTAGTAAGAAGGTACATCTCAAAAGACCAGGATACCATCGTCTCCCTATGGGGGGGCGCAGTCCTGCAAAGAAGAGAAAGAGAAGGAAAAAAAACAACAGGGTAAGAACTAAAATAGCTAAAAATGTGGAATTAAGGCTTGAAGAATGCTAAGACAACAATAAGAGTCATCTAATCTTTGATGGGCAAGAGGGTTAATGGCTCTAGTATTTTTCTTTCTTGATTATTTTATTTTTGATTGAATTTTTTTATTAAATCTCCGTTCTTTTTGTCGGGCTATTCTTGTTGATCCCTATTATCTCTTTTGAATCGTGAGTATTTTTATTTTGAACCCAACTGATTTTGATCTATCCCTTAACTGAACCCTAAAACCCAATTTTGATTTGTTCTTGACCCAAATTCACTTTTATTGGACCCTAAACCACTAACCCAATACCCTGATTGTACCCTATAAATACAACTCTAATGCAAACCCTAATTTTGCACACAAATCGAAAACCTAGCCGTCCTTTCTCTCTCTCTCCCTGTTTCTCTCTCCCCGTCAGCCAAAACCCCTAACCCACTCCTACTTCTTCTCTGTTCATCCTCCGGCGCCTCTCCGACCACCCAATCCTGTTGCCATCCCCCGTTGCGTCCCCCTGACGCGCCACCAGTGCCACCACCATCTGGCACCCCCCTTTCCCCTCTACCCTGTTCCAGATCGATAGCAACCCAAATCCCGATCCCCCTTTCTCTTTCCTCGCCCATCAGCCACACCACCCACTCCGGCGACCTCTCCACTTCCGGCGACCACCCTCCTAGCACCGCCGACCACTCCTCTGTCCTCGACATTAGCCACAGAACCCAAAAAAAACCCAAATCCACAAAAACCCATCTCTGAATTCATCTTCCCCGGTGCTGCCCTCGTATCCGGCGACCTACCCCTCGCACCGCCTGCCTCCGTCGACGCGCCGCCCCTGGTCGGCGCTCTCCCCTCTGTCGTTGCTGCTGTCCTTTTGATTTGTTGTTGTGCTCTCTTACTGTAGTTGTTGTTATTACTTTTGGGGATCTTTATTGCACGTGTATTGTGCGTGTTAAATTGTTGGTGGTGGGTTCGTTGCTTCGGGATCCGTATCCCGTTATTCTTGGTATTCGTTTTCACCGATTAACAGGCAAGTCACCGTCCACTTGAATTGTTACTCGTATCAAATTCAAGTTTTATTGAAATTCTTGCAAGTAGATCTCTTTGTTATCGTATTACTATTTGTTATCTCTTTCGTTGGGACTATTGAGGGTTTACACGAGCTAACCCCAATATTCTTGACATCGTGCCACTTTGACTCTAAAGTTTGGATCTTTAATGAATGCATATAGAATTGTTAATATGGTTATTCATACATGTAACTCCTATTTCCCGTGTTTGTATTTTTATACTGTATTTTGCTCCATTGTACTCTTTTATCAATTTGAGATCCTGTATTTTGTTTCTGTTCGAATAAAATTGTTATTTTGTTTCGACTCAATTTTTGGTGCCTTTATATAATTCAATTGTATGTTCGTTCAACTCTTTTGGGTCGTTCTTCATGAAGAAATGGACCATTCAATCCATCTATCTCTTTTTCCCCATTTCTATGGATTTTTGACTAAGTCCCTAGTTGGATCCCTCTCAAAGCGGATACCCTAATACCCAAAACCCTATACTATTTAAACCCTAAACACCCTAACCCTAACCCTAACCTATACCCCTTACTGTTTAACCCTAAATCAACCCGCTGCTCTCCTTCTTCAACCTCCCGCTCATCGTCCCCGTTGCCTTCTCCCTCCGTCCATGCCCAGAACCCAATCCCTTCACCGTCGCCGCTCCCTTTATCACCCCCCGATCACCTCGCAACCCTCCACCATCGTCTTCTCGCCGATCCCAACTCCCAAACCCACTCCATCGCCATCGCTATTGCCCCCGAAATCAACTCTCAATGTAGCGCCCCGAATTTCTAATATAATAACTTAGAAAATACGTGGCACAATCCCAGCATCAACTTCAATGTAATAGTACACATAGCTCAAAAACACAAATAATTTTATTCCAAATTCTTATTACATCAATCTTTCTCAAACACAGCGGAATTACAAACACCTTGAATTACAACATTCTTTTTACAACACTTCTTTCACTATAATTTTACACGAAGATCTAAAACATCAGTTTGTCTCCAAATTTATCTCAAGCATCCAACCTCCAAATTCTAAGCAACAACCTGTAACATATGAGGCTAGAGATGATCCCTAACCCCCAAAACTAAAGGGGTCAGCCATAAATGGTGTGAGTGACATAAAATCAAACAATATAATTTAATCATAAAACATAAAATCATCAACATCATGTATTAACCACAATGATAAATAATGAGGAATAACAAAGATGTAAAGCAAGAAATCATCATAAAATGAAAACGACAAGTGCATCTAGTCTAAGTGTCAAGTATAGGAAAACTGGAAAACACATGCATAAAACCAAGTCAAGGAAACACAAGTTCTGTATGCGGACTCTCTAATGCATACTTGTCGAAGTCTATGCATCTCATACTACATAGGTTCGGTGCAAGCCCTTAACGTCTTCACTTCATAGGATTTAATCCCCCGTTATGCAACTAATCCTAACACGATGACTACTACGAGATAAAGATAAACTGTGAATACTAGCCCTTGCCCCGATAATTCCGGAGATCAATCCCACACCGTAAGTAATTACTTGGATAATTTCGGAGATACATCCCACACCGCAGGTAATTTACCTGAGATAATTCCGGAGATGAATCCCACACCCAAGGTAAGTTACTTCGATAATTCCGGAGATTAAATCCCACACCGAAACAATGACCCTCATCACATGAATACCCCATGTGCGTCGCCTCGACTCTGATAATTCCGGAGATCAATCCCACACCACAAGTAGTTACCGTGATAATTCTGGAGATTGTCCCACACCACAAGACTGTGATAATTCCGGAGACATATCCCACACCACTAATAATCTATTGTGATAATTCCGGAGATTGTTCCACACCAAAGCCATACTGAGGTGCATAACCCATGTTCCCGTTCATCATATCACCACTAGTGCCTGTCCTTATCATTTTTGGGTTACTTAATTACTTAACGAATCTCCTAGAGCGGTGTACCCTGCCGGCCTAAACTCAAGACTGAATAACTAAAGTGCCTCTACGGGCCTCAACAAAAATAACTCAACACCGGTATACTAGGGTCACACACTTCTAAAGACTCAAACTCAAAAGTCTTAAACAACTTTCTGCTAAACAAAATTAGCTCAACTGAATATCACAGATCAAAAGCTTAACTGAAGACAAAGTATAGACTGAATTATCTGAAAGTCAATCATTCGAACTAACACTCAAATTTACAGAGATCCTCCAGTACCAGTCAACTCACACTAGGGTAAGTCGACTGTCCAGAAGACAACTATCCAAAATTTTACAAAAATAAACTAAGTCATGACAGTCGACTTAGAAAGAGGATCAGTCGACTTAGAAAGAGGATCAGTCGACTTACCCGAGGTAAATTCCAATAATTTCACAAAAATATTCTAAGTATGTAAGTCGACTTAAAGGAGTCATAGGTCGACTGTCCAGAAAATACTGAAGTAATTTTGCAAAATAAGTTCCTCAGTAGACTAGTCGACTGCCTAGGAGCTAGGTCGACTGTCCAGAGTGAATTTTTCAAGGTTTCTAAAATACAGTAGCAGGCTCGTACCAGTCGACTGTGCAGTAGGCCAGTCGACTGTCGACCTACAGATTTCAAAATTTAGGTCTGATTACAAAATCAAAACTGGAGTTTTCTGATGATTCAATGTTTATGAAAATAGTTCGTATTCAGGAAAAATGATAAATCTCAACAATTCCTCATCACGTATATGTATACATTACTCAAAACATCAATATGTCAAAATTCAAGTTCTCATGTTCTAATTCACAAATTCTTTTATTAGGGTTTTATAAGATCTAAATTTCTTTCGCAAATCTAAGTCAAAATCTGATTTATAAATCTAATGTCCAGATGTGCATACCCAAATCTCAACATGCTTTTAGCAACACAATTTTAATAATAAAGATCTACTATTTCATCCACAATTATTCACATGATTCATACCACAATACAAGATCTAAATCGTTCACAACATCAAATCAATACATCATTGATACTTGCACACATAGATCAACAACAAGACAAATTTCTATCATTCACAACATCAAAACAAACAACAAAATAAATTTTTATATCACTCACAAACAAACAAACAAAACAAATTACATCACTCACCTTGAATTGAGAAAAGTCCACGAAAAAACTCTCCTTTTTGCTAGATCCAAAAACTCATTTCTCCACCAAAACAAATCTCCCAAAAATTCTGTATTTTTCCGAAATGACGGCTGGAGAAAAAGCCTCTTAAATATCCGGGATGGAATATTAGGGTTTTACCCACACTCTTGCAAAACAATCCTTTCCAAAATACAATTTACATATATAGTTCTATCCTTGAAATTTTCATCCAAAACTCATTTAAATTAGGATTTAAAAGAAAATATACATTCTAAATCTCAATCAATACTGTTCAAAACGTCTAGAAAGTATATTTTGCACTTTAACCCTTAAAATGTCAAATTTGCAAAAAGGTCATTCTTTTCTCAAAAATTGCAAATAGTCCCAATTAATTTCAGAAAAATCTGGAAAAATACTAAATAAATCCCAAATATTAAATAATGATTTTTCATAAAGGAAACTTAACTTTCAAACTTCTCAAAAGTCGTTTGCACGTGTTTTGCACGTGTGAAAAGATAAATCTTTCAGAAAATATTAATTAAATTTCCAAAAATCAATTTAAATTCGTTTTCAAATGTTTAAAATAATATTTGAAAATACGGGGTTCTACACTCCACCATTACCCCGCCTCCAACCACCTCGACACCATTACCATCGTCTCTCGTCCCCTCCAGCACCTCCATTCTCCTCGCCAGTCACCACACCATCGCCAACATCCACCATTGTCCCCACTCCTTCGACCACCGAACCCAAACATCCTCGAACCCATTTCGACCTTTTCCCAACCTCTCAACACTCTGCCATTTCGCCGCTCGTCGTCTTTGCCATTCACCTCCGACCCATCACCTCCCTCACCCTCTCATCATCCATCGCATCGCCATACCCCCCGAGCTATCCCCGCTCTCATCCTCTGTTTCGAACCCACAAACAGAGCAACGACCAATCCCCATCGCTGCATCGCTCCTTGACGTCGTGCTGCCACAGTCGTCGCCGCCTCTCTGTGGCTATCGCAGCCATACCGTCGCATCGCCACGTCGAAGACCCCGCCGCCGTAGAGCTCTCCCTCGCTCTCTGTCGATCAAGAAGGAAGAAGAAGCAGCAGTGGGCGGGATTGAATCTCAGCCCTTGGATCCATCAAGATCCGTGCAACTCCGGATCTGATCTGATCGTGTTTGCTGTTTGGCCCCAGAGCAGATCCAGGGGATCCGATTCCGTGTGCTATTTTGCACGTATACCGCACGTGTTTGCATGTGTTCGTGTCCGTGTTCGTGCCTCGTCTCTCGGGATTCTCATCTCGTATTGGTTCGTGTTCGGATTCACCGTCATCAAGGCAAGTATTCATCTTGTACAATTTTTTGTTCCAGTACAAGCATTTAATTTGAAAATACCGCAAATGGTTAGAAGTTGTGACTCCTTCTTGACTCGTCGTTGTTGATCAAATATTAATCCTCATCAATTTCATAATCTTAAGAGTTACAACAATTTCATTGTTATATTATAACTACTTGAACTCATTTTATCTCCTATGACACATGAACATATGAAATTAAGAACCCTAGATTTGTAGATGTGTGTTGTATCTTATATGTGATGAACTTGCACCCATTTGAGTTGAGAAATAAGTGTTACTTGCTGTTTTGATAACCATTACCCCTTATTTGTGTCACACATTAACCTAGACGCCTAACAACCAATTATCATGCAACCTAAACACGTAAGACACTCACACTCGTTGCTGTCCTGGATCTTAATACTGTTTCGACCCCTTTAAAATCAGAATCTGAACCTGAGCCCTAAACAGTAAATGTATCTCTAGATGTCTAGATGTCGATAGCCTCCGGAATGTTCGAATTCTGAGTTACGGTCTAGGAGTTATCGTAGTTTTACTGCAGCTGTGTTGGTAGACGCAGATTCGCAAAACTGCTGCACATCTTTAGTTTACAAATTAATTAAACTATGTTAACAGTAAGTGTTTGACTTGAAATTTTATATGCTGTGGATGTACATCCTATAGAACATCCCCAATTTTTCTCAGAATTTATTTGTAATGTTTCAATCCTGTTTCACATGTTTAAACTTAGATTCACAAATCATACCTGAGCATAGAAGCAGTAAAGTTTGCTGTTTTGACGCATGTTTCCAAAACTTTCTTGTACCTTAATTATATGCATTGGAACCGGGAAGGAGTCTAGTTTCTAAATCTCCTGACGGATCCACTTTTGCTATTTCGTAGCAACGGATATCACAATTTTGGTACAGCAACGTCGTGTTGTCCAGATTTGAGATTTTCGTTGTTCGTGTTATTCTTATTCATGTCGACCCTCGAATATGCTATATAAATATCTCAAACTTGTTCCATGTTCACAATCATGATTACTTGACTTGTTTCGCACACTTTCATGCTTGGTTAATAATAATAATAAATAACAAGCCGGGGTTTAAGGAAAAGACCATAGTAATGGACAATATAGGTAAGTGTACTCAGAAAAGGGGCCCATGTTTCCCTATTTATCGGTCTATTGGTCTATCGGTCTATCGGTCTATTGGTCTATCGGTCTATCGGTCTATTGGTCTATCGGTCTATCGGTCATATCGGTTATCGATTAATTGTAGATTACTGACTACAGTATCTTGATTGATTCGGTCATCGGTCATTATCGAATATTATTTCCTGAGTACACCGCCCTATAAAATCCACCACTAGGTCTAAACGAAATTGCATTGACTATAGCAACCATGTAGTAAAAGAATGGATGCATGAAGTGCTACCTAGATAGTAATAACTGCAAGACTTGAACATGTTACATGCTTACACGATACTTGACTACTTGATACTTGGAACTTGATACATGAAACCCAATACATCAAACTTGAACTGGATACATGTTACTTGATACTTGACAACTTGTTACTTGAGACTTGGCACTTGAATATAATACTTGACACTAGACTTGGCACTTGTTACATGACACTAGACTTGAGACTTGTCACCTGAGGTTAGATACCCCTACATGTTCACTTGTCACTTGCCTCACCATTAGTATTTGTTATCCAACTTGTTTACTTGAGTTGTCATTCTTGCTAGTTAGTTCTTGAATTTCCACTATTCGTTGTATCCCTGTTACATTCTTGATTACTTGTACTCGTTTTTAGTATTTGTGGCCCTAACTTGCACTAAGGGCATTTTCTCTTGTTTTCCCTATTTTTTCCTTTTATATTTATTAAGCAGACTTTGTTGACGAGCTACCTACTGGAATTGGTGAGCAGAGGTTTTAGTCTTCAAATGGAGAATAGACTTGCTTATAATATTTGTTTTTCTTGAATTATTTATTCTTTCTACTTAAGAACTTGTAACGGGCTTATGTTCCCGAGTTTTACCTTTTGTTCCAGACTCGAAAACTATTTGGATATTATTAATTGTTTTCTGTTTCTTAATAAATTATTCATGCATGCTTGGTTATATATATCTCTTGTTATGTTCTTGTTGTGATACTGAGTCGATCCTACAGCTTATGAATAATGTTAAAATCATTCGCCGGGCTTCGTCACATGCTCGTATTCCATATTTTTGGGAAGCGGGGCGTGACAATACAAGTCACAACACAAATAATTTATTGTAGAGACATTCGTTAGGTTGTATGTCGTTTGATGCTTGATTGATGTTGGACTTGTATATGTGTGTGTTCTAAATTTCTATTTATCATGTTTGGACACCTATCATGCTAGTTACACAATTTATTGACTATAGAATGGAAACCCATCATGTTTAATTAATTTATGCCCTAGAAAAATACCCTAAGAACTGTATATGCTGCTGACCTGAACCTTAATCGCTGTTTTCGAACTAGTAAATGACCTTAAAATGAAATACTTTCTGAATATGAAATATAGCCCCAAATGTCTAGTTTCCAATAACATCCAGAATTTTTGAATTCCGAGTTTTGTAGCAAAACTTATGCCCATCTTACTGCAGCTGTGTTTTTACATTTCAGATTTTCAGATTCTCATAACTTTCATATTTAAACAGTAAAAAGGTTGATCAAATGATAGAATTTTGCTATGAAAAATTCCAGATTGATGTTTAACATGTTTCGAAGTCTAGATTATATTTTTAGTGAATTTAATATTAAGTTTTTACTGATTCAAAAATTAAAACAACAAGATGTCGAATTTCTGCCTGAACATAAAACCTGAAAAGAAACATGTGTTTGGCCTAGCTACTGTTGTCGGAATTTAAACTTTAAGTATGCGTTGGAACCGTATGGAAGTCTAGTTTCCAGATTTTCTGACGGATTCAACTTTAGAATTCTGAGTCAGCAGGAAACTGTATTTTTGTACAGGTTGCGCTTGCTGTCCAAAATTTTGGATACTACTTTTTAATGAATTAATAATTCCTATGTTGTACTATTGCATGAATTAATGAATGTATGTTGCATTGCATATTTTCAATGTGTTATTGTCACTAATTTTAACCGTCCTATCCATGTTATCAACCTATTGTTTCCCTATTGATACTATAGTTTACCGAATTGTCTATTAATTGCATATTATGTTGTTGCATTGATAAATAATTAACAAGCCGGGGTTGAGGGTTGACTTTTAAGTAGTGAACAAAGTAGAGATTGTACTTGGAGGAGGGGCCCGTGTTTCCCTAACTACCGTTCCGGCTACCGTTTTATCGTATGATTGTAGTTATGGCAGTAACCCAATCTATCGTGTACCGTATCGTTGCCGATGACCGTTTCATACACTGAAATGTGAATAATGTTTACCGTTACCGTTGCCAAGTACATGATCTACTGAGTGCACCACTTGAGTCTAAACGTTGATTGTATGCATCGAACATGTGGTATGGCACACATGGGACACAGTAGTACGTGCATTAGTTAGGAGTTAAAATGAATAATAGACATAAAGATTGACACATCACCGATATTGCATATTGTTCATCATTGTTCCTATTTGTATCCAATATTGTTTAAGTGATAATGATATTAACCGTTGGTTACCGTTACCGAATATTGATTCACCGTTACACCGTTGCATTGATTACCATGTTATTAATTATTAGCATCGTGCTATGTTATTGATTCCTATTGATCCATTATTTCATTGTTATACCATTATTCCATTGTTCCCGGCTTTCTCTACTTGCTGTCCATGACTTACTCTAAGGACAATTATTTTTTCTTTTTAAATGAAATATTTACATGTAATGAAGGTGAATTGCCTGCTGGAGTTGGAGAACAAACATTTTGAAGATTTCTGCTTTTAATTTGCTTATCGCTTTAAATGACTTAATGTACTGAGACTTGTATTTATTTTTGGATTGGGATTATTATTGTTTTGGGCTTATGTCCCGAGTTTTATTATTGTTTCCAGACGTTGGATTATTATTATTATATTTGGATATTATATTGTCTCATTCCAAGTATTATTTATTCATGAGATTATTATTATTGCCTGCGCATTTGTTTTGTATTGATTATATTGTTGAGTTGATCGATTAAACAGCTTATGGGTGACGTTAGTCATTCGCTGGGCTTTTGTCATGTACTCATATTCCGTATTTTGGGAAGCGGGGCGTGACACATACTTTACTTTATTAACTCATTCACATCTTATAATATAACTTCTTGTACTCAATAATTACACCTCATAATACAACTCCCTTTACTTTACGCATCTCTCCTCTATTCATGTTTCTTTCATGTTGCCAATAAAGCTTTATAAGTATAGTCTTATACCAATATATATATATATATATATATATATATATATATATATATATATATATATATCTCCCGTAGAATGTTCATATCTCCCATAATATAAATAGTCTCCGTAAGATATCATATCATCAATAACTTTACATATACATATATTCTTTCAACACACATATACACCTTTATATTTTCTCCTTTTCAGTGCCCACACAACTGACCTCCTCGTATAACACAGGGATCTCTGTGCCTCCCCTCCCGTACATATCAATCCTGCTAATCCACCATATCTCCCAGATCCAGGTGTCCTAAGAATCTATCGTTTGTGGGCTGGATTGAAAGTATGGTTGTGCGCATGTCCAACCAAGACTAAAGCCAAAAGGATAGTCAAACAAACATAATACGCGGATCGCTACCCACCAAGAATCTTATGCATCCGAGACTACGTCTTCCTCCTGGCCCTATACCAGCAAGGGAAACTCCTGATCCCCAAATATAATTTGGGACAATATATAACTCTTGATCCCCAAATATAAAATTTGGGGCAATATAAATATAACTCATGTTCCCGGGTGTATCCCGGGCCTGTGGGGTCTAGCCCAAACCTCTGGGAGATTGTGCGGCACTGCAATATTTAATTCTCCTTTATATCTTCGTATATAAATATATATCTCCAGATATCTCCTTTATAATATAACTCCTTTATAATATATCTCCGTATATCTCCTTTACAATATAACTCCTTTATAAAATATCTCCTTATATTCATTTATAATATATCTCCTTTATAACATAACTCCTTTATAATATAACTCCTTTATAATATATCTCGGTATACACCTTTAAATAGAACATGAATGCGTATAACTCCATTAAATTCATAAGCATACATCGATTATCGTATAAAATTCTCATTTTCCACCCACATGTCACACACACACATCATGCCAATTTTTTTACATCAATTTATCACATGCCTCACACATACACCATATCATTCGCTCTATCAAGTTATCGCATCGCACTATCATATCATACACAACATGTACATTAAATAAAGAGCTCATACTCACATAGTATCCCGCGAAGACTCGAAGCATCAGCACGCCATCCCGCATCCAAAGTCGCTAACATATCCTATTATCAAATTCCAAAGCAATTAAGGCTCAACCATCCAAACTAGTCACTGGAAAATAACAATACTAAGACTAATACCACACAGGTGTTTCATTGAATGCCTGGGATACACACATGCGATGCAAGTAATAGACAAATTCCTACTGGATTTTTATCCCCAAACAATAACTAAAATCACTCCCAAAATATTCTAATGGCTCAACAAGGATTTCTACTATCATAAAAGAAATAATTCTCACATATATAATTCTCTCTTACAAACCCAAACCCCAATTTATTAACAATTTGCAAACTCTCTAATAATCTGCTAATTTCTCGCCTCTACCATTCCCAACATCCCTTAATCTTCCTACCATAATATTCCTACTCAATAGAAATTAACAACACTTAATTTTATACAATAACATAAAGTAGGGTATACCTTCCCGAAGCCCTCTCCACAAATCGACGCTACCACGGTGTAGAGAACCCTTCAATTAGCCATTCCCCCAAATTAATTGAGAAATCGTGAAGTATATGGGTGGATTTGGGCGAGGGAGAGATCGGCTGAATGGGTTTCGATTTGATTTTGTTTTGATCGGGAAATGGATCAGGAAGGGAAAGAAAAAGGAGGAGGAGAGAACGGATGGGGGGGTGGGTTTGAAAAAAAATTAAATAATTAATTAATTAATAAAAGGGAATATTACATATAAGCCCCTAAATCTCAAAAATATTTCAAATAAACCCCGACTCTATACTTTCATACTACGAGCAGTACAAAATGCATCAAAATTATCTCATATTAATCCAACAAAATTATAAATTAAAATAAACAATATTCTTCACATAAAATCTTAACTCATAGCTCCAATATATCACTAATACTAATCAACCACAAATATAGACACCAATATCAATATTTAAAAATAAAATAAAATAAGATATACCTTAAAATTAATTCTCACCACTACAAAATATAAAAGGGGGTATTTTCGGTATTTTACAAATTCGTGATGTTACAATAGGGATACCGAATTTTGCTTCTTACTGCACCAAGATACTAAGGAATGTCCCAAAAAGTGACATATTCCACTAGTGCTCTTGCGGTCAGTTCTACTACCGGCAAATCCGCATCACTATATGACAAGAGTTGAAAATTATCGGTGCGCGGATAAAATAAACCATACTCAGACGTGCCTTTAATGTATCTTAAAATCCGTTTCACAGCTTTTAAGTGAGACTCTTTAGGACTCGACTGATATCTAGCACACAAACATACATTAAACATAATGTCTGGTCTACTAGAAGTTATATATAAGAGTGAGCCAATCATACCTCGATAGAGTTTTTGATCGACACTCTTACCTAATTCATCTTTGTCAATGGTGGTTGTAGTAACTATAGGTGTGGTCTTACTACTTGTGCTATCCATGCCAAATCATTTGAGTAATTCCTTAGCATATTTTCCTTGATTAATAAATATGCAATTTGGTGACTGTTTAATTTGTAGTCCAAAGAAATAATTGAGTTCACCCATGTGACTCAGCTCATTTGTCATGGTATTAACAAACTCTTGATATAGATAACTATTAGTAGAACAAAAAATTATGTCATCTACATATATCTGTATGATCAAAATATCGGTCTCAGTTCTCCTAATAAACAAAGTAGTATCTACTTTACCTATTTCAAAACCCGTTTCTAAAAGAAAAGTCTTCAATCGATCATACCAAGCACGAGGTGCTTGTTTAAGAAAATATAAAGCCTTTTCCAATTTAAAAATATGGTTTGGGAATTGTTCATGTTCAAAACCAGGTGGTTGCTTAACATAAATATCTTCCTTTATAAACCCATTAAAGAAAGCACTTTTCACGTCAATTTGGAAAAGTGTAAAGTTCATAAAACAAGCAAAAGATAATAGAATACGAATTGATTCTAGTCTTGCAACAGGAGCATATGTTTCATCAAAATCTATGCCTTCTTCTTGATTATACCCTTGAGCAACTAGTCTAGCTTTGTTCCTAACGACTTGTCCTGATTCATCTAACTTATTCTTGAATACCCATTTGGTACCAATTATAGTATGATCAGGAGGTCGTGGAACTAAATCTCATACATCATTCCTTATAAATTGATTTAACTCATCTTGCATGGCATTCATCCAAAACTCATTCTCACAAGCTTCTTGTATATTCTTCGGCTCAAAATCCGACAAGAAAGTCGTGTGAGAAATCATGTTAACATGAGATCTTGTCTGAATACCACGTAAAATGTCACCAATTATTAAGTCATGAGGATGATCTCTAACTTCAACAAAAGATTTTGGTAAAGTTGGAGACATCACAGTAGGATCAGTCGACTTAACTAGTCCATCAGTTGACTGATTTACATCAGTCGACTTTACTTCCTTATCAGTCGACCTATCCGCAAGGGTAGTTTTCTCTAAAGATGTAATAACCTTATTTAAAGGTGATGAGTCAGTTTCATCATCTTCAATTAAAGTTGATGAAGACAGAGATTCATCAAATGCAACATGCATAGATTCTTTAATAGTCAATGTTGACTTGTTGAAGATCCTATATGCCTTACTCCTATTTGAGTATCCTATAAAGATACCCTCATTAGATCTAGGATCAAACTTATCTAAACTATCTTTAGTGTTCAGAATAAAACACTTACATCCAAAAATTTTGAAGTAAGATACTTTAGGATTTTCTATCAAAAAATAGCTCATAACATGTTTTCTTAAGCTTAGGCCTAATCAAAATTCTATTTAAAACATAACAAGTTGTAGCAACGGCTTCAGCCCAAAAATACTTAGGTAAATTACTTTCAACAAGCATGGTACGTGCACATTCTTGCAAAGTCCTATTCTTTCTTTCGACCACTCCATTTTGTGGTGAAGCTCTAGGAAATGCAAATGAATGAGTTATACCATTCTTGTTGCAATATTCTGCAAATGTTTCATTCTCAAATTCTCCACCATGATCACTTCTAATTGTGACTATGGTTAGAGACTTTTGATTTTGAATTCGTTTACAAAAATTAGCAAATTCAACAAAAGCATCATTCTTATGTTTTAAAAAAAAAGTCCAAGTGAATCATGAAAAATCATCTACTAAAACAAATACATACCTACTTTTATTTAAAGAAGCAACTCTAGTAGGGCCAAATAAATCCATGTGGATTAATTCGAGAGGCCTACTAGTAGAAATTACTTATTTTTGTTTTAAAAGCAGATTTAATTTGTTTACCTAGTTGACATGCATCACATAACTTATTCTTTTTATAGGATAGTCTTGGCAGCCCTTTAACTAGGTTGTTCTTAGACAATTTAGCAAGAGTTTTCATATTCACATGGCCAAATCGCTTCTGCCATAGCCAAAAATCATTATTAGAAGCTACTAAGCAGAAATCATTCGAAAATTGATATGACTTTAAACACAATTCATAAATGTTATTCTTCCTAAATCCTTGAAATATTATATTTTGCATGGTAGAGTCGTAAATTAAACATGCATCTTTTTCAAAAACTATTTTATATCCCTTATCACACATTTGGCTAATACTCAACAAATTATGCTTAAGTCCACTAACTAGAAAAACATCTTCTATTGAAGGGTTAGTGTGCTTACCGACCATGCCTGTTCCAATGACATTCCCTTTGTTGTTGTCACCGAATGTGACTGTTCCTCCATCAATTTCTTGTATGGAAGATAGAAGATTGGCATGACCAGTCATGTGCTTTGAGCATCCGCTGTCAAGTATCCACCGATCTCTTTTAGGTACCTATAAAATTTTCAATGTGAATATGTTACCCTTTTCATTGGGTCCAAAAGAGATTAGTTTATGGGAAATCAAACCCAAAGAGAGTTTGATTTTCTACCAAATGCAGAAATATAATTAACAGAATTACATACAGAAAGAATGTATAAATTAATGTAGTAATTCTATCTTTCGGACTCAAATTGACTGAACCCAAATATTTTTGCTCTGTCCAGTCGACTTTATCGAACCTTTCAGTCGACTGTTACTGAAATCTAGTCGATTGGGAGGTAGAATAGGTCGATTTATCTGAGGTTTTCGTTTCTTTGAATGAAACTCAGAACCTCTGGACAAGCGACTGATACTTGGGTTCAGTCGACTGGTCCGAACTATAGATTTACCTTTATCATTAAAACTTACAGTTTTTGGCTTTTCAAAAAACTCATACAGTTTATTCTTAACACTAGAAATAGATACAGATTTATTTACACTAGTGTACTTAGAGACATGAGGTTTTTCAAGAGACTTTTGAAAACCAAGTCCAAAACCTTTTATTGGATTGCACTTGATTTTGGAGAACATCTTTTAAATTCTCCTTTCCTTTATTAAATTTAGATATATTCTTGGATATCTCTTCATAATTTTTCTTTAGAGACACAAGATCTATATCTAAACTAGAAAGACAAGAATTTAAAGATTTCACTTCTTTATCAAGGTCTAGATTCTCTCGGGAAAGTGTTTGATTTACTTTCTCCAAGTTCTTAACTCTAATTTTTTCTTTCTTAAGCTCTAGAAAAGTCTTGTTGAAAGCATCAAGTAAATCATTAGAATCATAATCATCACTTACTTGATTTTGAGACGTCATAAAGCAAACGTTAGCAACCTCGCTTGTCTCTTCATTTTCTTCTTCCGATGAAGAGTCGCTATCATCCCGAGTTTCTTGGTATGCGTTTTTGTTCTTCATGAACTTGTTCTTTGTGTACTTGTCCTTCTTGAAGTTGGAAGCCTTTCCTTTAGATTTAGCTTTCTCTAGTGGGCAATCCTTCTTCATATGACCTGTTTTGTTACACCCGAAACAAGTTGGAAGTTCATTAGTATCCTTAGATATTGAATTAAACTTACCTTTCCTTAGGAACTTTTTGAACTTTCTCGTGAACATGGCTATCTCTTCCTCATATTCTTCTTCATCCTCGGAGTTCGACATGGCTTTGAATGCTAGTGTCTTCTTCTTTGATTGTTAAGGTTCTAGATCCTTCTTGCGTTCTTCAAGTTGTACCTCATACGCCATAAGATTTCCCAAAAAATTCTCAAGAGAAAGTTGTGTTAAATTGTTGGCCTCTCCTATGGCGGTGGTCTTCTTCTCCCATTCGGGGGTTAGTGCACGAAGAATCTTCCTCACCATTTTGGCTTGAGTGTACGTCTTTCCAAGTGCCACAAGTGAATTTGTAATGTCTGTGAACCTTGTAATCATCTCAGACACATTCTCGTTCTCCTTCATGCGGAACATCTCGAACCTGTGAACAAGAACATATATTTTAGATTCTTTTACTTTATTTGTTCCTTCATGAGTTACCTCGAGTATGTGCCAAATTTGATGTGCAGTTGTTGCATTGAACACACGGTTGAACTCCTCCTTTGTAAGGGCACAAAATAGCGAGTTCATCGCCTTTGCATTGTTCATTATTTGGATCTTCAAGTCATTGTTCCATTGTGCATATGGAATAGTGGGAGCAGTGTACTCGGTCTCCATCATGTACCATATCTCATAGTTGATGGACTGAAGGTAGATATTCATTCTACACTTCCAATAGTTGTAATTGGTTCCATCGAAGAGGGATGGCCTTTGTGTGGATTGGCCTTCATGGTATTGGTTTGCATTAGAAGTAGTTGTTATTGCGCTCAACCAGGCTCTGATACCAAGTGTTGGATCCTGTAGGCAAGGCAAGAAACACTGGAGGGGGGTGAATAGTGTTGTATAAAAAATTAATAACGAAATTGAACTTTTTCTTCTGTTCAGCCAACTTGAAAAGAGAACTAAGTCGACTGTGACGTCAGATTAGAAGAGTATTTTAGAAAAGTCTGATCAGTCGATTTGTAGCGGAAAACAGTCGACTTGTTAGACAAGTTTTCGAAGAGTATGTTATACCAGTCTGACTAGTCGACTTAAAGAGGAGCCGCAGTTGACTGTCCAGACAAGTTTTCGAATAAGAATTAAATGCAAGTAAAGAAAATGCAAGTTCAGAGAAATACAACCATAGAGTACACACGATGTATCCTGGTTCAGTCCTCCCGACCTACATCCAGTCCCCAAGCAACCCACTTGAGATTTTTTACTATTCTTGAAAAAAAATTCAAGAATACCCTACGGCATTTAGACAACAACCTTATCCAACCCGTAGACCTCTTTCACCACTAGAGAGAGCAAACTCACTCTTCAACCAAGAGTGAAAATCTGACTCTACAACCTAGAGCCCTACTCTCCAACAAAAAGGACCAATCTCACAACCCGAGAGTGAAGAACAACAACAAAAGAGTTACAATCAACCTATAGCCTTGTTTTGTGATTGTGATTTTTGTATAGTTTGGTCACTTCTAAAATCAGTCCAAAATGAAATCAATGTTATATTGGACTGAGATTCAGAAAACCATGACTTAGAAGAATTAGAATACTTGTTTGAATACTAGTTCTCAAAAACAAAAACTTAAACTTTTCATCAAAATGTTTGGAACCTTTCAATGGTGATTCCTAGGATCTATTTATAGAGAGGAATCCCTTGAACATTGTAAATTAATTTATAAAACTGATTTAAAATGGATATAATCTTTTGAAATTCGAAAAACAAGTTTTGAAATCAGAAAACTGTCGAAACGACTTGAACAGTCGATTGGGTTGCCATGATGAATCGACTGGCCAAAGTTTGAAAGAGTTCAGACAGTTTCGTACTGGTACAGTCGACTGGTGCCATAAGGAAGTCGACTGCTACTTAACAGCTGATCTAATTCAAACTGTTTTGACCATTAATCTTTTGAAAAACACTCAATTATAAAGATGTGTGAGTGTGTGTGTGTGTGTGACAAGGCTGTTACATCAATCTAAGACTCAAAAAAGGAAAATTACATTTGTTTTACAAGACATGTAATATAACACATTGAAGCATATGTCTTGTCTTGAGTCTTGAGTCTTGAGATGGAGCTTTAGCCTTTGTCTTTGTCTTTGAAGCTTGCTTGATCATTAGCCTTTGTCTTTGTCTTTGAAGCTTGCTTGATCAATCTTGAGCTTTAGAACCTTGTAGCTTTCTTGATCAATTTGCTTTGAGAGCTTCGTTTGAACACTTTGCCTTTGTGTATACATGATATTGATACAACCTGCAATATATAAGAGGTAGCACAACAACTTTGCATTGTGTTGTAATCATCAAAACCAAGAATCGACAACTTACAGATGTGAGTTCCGACTCTTGTTTTGTAATATACGACTGTGTATCGCTTTATATCCATTTGATTGAATAAAAGTGATAAACGGATGTATCTTACAAACTGTGAGACGGAAATTGCCACTAAAAATTGCGTTTCCTTCTGCGTGGTGAGCCCGACCAAGTCGTCAAATTTTGGAATTTTTGGATCTCGTTTGTTTACTTTTCCTATATTCTACAACTACAACTAACACTACATCTACAAAAATGTCCACAAAGTATATACAACACACATGATACAAAAATTGTACACTCTCTAAATTGAAGACTACTACGCATAATACAAAAAATCAAACTCAAAAACTGAAAAAAATTCAATAAATTAACTTACTTCATTATACTAAATTGTGAAAAAGTGACTACCTATTCCAAAGAGAGAGAGAGGGAGTTGTCGAAGATGTGAGGAGCCGATGCTGTAGACGAACAAGTTGTAGAGTCTTCGGTATCGTAAAATTTGTGCTAGGGTTCGGGTAAGTTGGGGAGATTTCGGATAGGATTAGGGTTTTAGGTATTCGGGAGAGGGAGAGATAGATAGAGATAGATCGAGAAGAGTTTCAGATCAAGTGAGAGGAGGTTGGAGTAGAGCTAGGGTTTGGGGATTGGGTTTCGGGAGCTCCAGATAGAGAGAGAGTTGTCGAAGAGTTGTGAGGGAGATGGCTTAGATCTGAGTATGTACAGATCTAAGTATGTACATACATAGGCCGTTGTTGGAAACAACGGACTATGTATGTACATACTTAGATCTGTACATACTCAGATCTAAGCCATTTTTTTGTTTAAAAAAAATAACCTAGGCCGTTGTTACCAACAACGGCTTAAGTACAATTTTCTTAAAAAAAACACTTCAAACAACCTAGGCCGTTGTTCTCAACAACGGCCTAAGTATAAATTTCTGCAAAAAATAAACTTCACGCCAAAAAAACGCTCAGTCTGAAACGTTTTTTGGCGTGAAGTTATGAAAATACCCCTTCGCTTTTGAAAGCGTTAGTGGGATCGCCTATTGGGTTTCGATCTGAGCCATTGATCAAGATCTGAGCAAGATCTGAGCGATCCAACGACTCACGGGTGCGTTTTCCAACCCATTCAATGGAGCATTTGCCTGCGTTTTCCAACCCATTCAATGGAGCATTTGCCTATATATATATATATATATATATATATATATACTTTCACTATTTTGATTGTTATACCTATAATTAGTTTTTCCTTCTTATATTATGTGTTGGCTATTCATGTCAATTTATATCGACATCATAGACATGACATATAGAGAGATCACATTAACATGAATATAAATCCTAGTATGATACTAAAAGTATGATAGACCTTACATTGGGTTTTGGCAGTAGCAGAAGCGGTGGTTTCCTTGATAGTCAAATTAGTCTTCCAAGAAACTGTTCGTACGGCGATGAATCCTACAATATGAGGATCCACACTGATTATATACCTTTGTTCCCAAGTGGCTGTAGAAGGATGACAAAGATGGAGAAGAGCAACAAAAATAGAACTTTTTTTCTCTTTATAGAGATCTTGATGAATCCATATAGAGATACAATCTGTCATATGTTGTTGTTATTCTTTATCACAGAATCCACCCCCTAAATGTAAGATGATATACATACTAGAAAAATATCTTTACTAAAGACAAGAAGAGAGATACTTTACTTATGGCCTACACATCCTCTTAGGATGGGCCAATAGGTTGGGCTTGGCTCGTGGGCCCGTCCACAAGCCCAATTCCGACTAACATTATGAAATCATATTTCTCAACCCTTTCTTCCTTAAATTTATTATACACATTATTTGGATTTCATTTAGTATAGGATAAACATATATGAGAAAGAAATGGTTGGAAACTAGGATTTCATAATATAAGAAGTGGAACTCATTGTTATAGCTGATAGGAAAGATGGAATGGGTTTTAACAATCAAAATAATCTAAGGGTATTAAGGAATAGAATATTCCTCTTGTTTGGATAGAAAATAACAAAGAATGACTATTTTAAAACGGACCATACTTTCTAGTAGTGTCTATGAAAGTAACAACATAAAGTAACAATTTGTGGTCGGGAAATATACAATTTTAAAATTGAGTGACATGTGCGCAAAAAAACCAATTTATAATTACCATACCCTAAGAGCATCCACAGTCGTGTTGCTCATATTTGAGAATATGGCAAAATAGCATATAGCAAAACAAGCAATTTGCTGCAGTCGTCATTTGCTATAATATGAGAAAAAATATTTTAAAAAGAGATCGGACGAAACATGTTGTTTCGTCCGTTTTTTTACACTTAATTAACTAATGATTAAGTATTAAAATAGATAAATTAAATAAATAAAATATTAAAATATGAGCTAACTACCTAATTAATTAACTAAACCTAACATTAAAACTTAATTAAACCCAACCATTTGGTTGGACGGGACATGTTGTCCTGTCCAAGCCAAAATGGCTTCAAAAAGGACATGTTGTCCCGTTTGACGTCGTTTTTTTTTTGCACATGGTACATGTTGTACTGTCTGATCATTAAAAAAAACGAAAAAACAGGGTCAGACGAAACAACATGTGACGTCCGATCTTATTTTTTTTAAAAAAAAATTGGGATGGAACAACATGTTCCGTCCCTATATTATGTGAATCGCCATTTCGTTTCTCAAATATGAGAACGTACTGTAGCATGTTTGCCATAAAATGGCAAAATAAGAAACGACTGCAGCATCAACTTTGTCAAAATATGAGAAAATGACAAATATAGCAAAATATTGTGGATGCTCTAACAGATAAAGTAAAAGAAAGTTTACAATTACCAAGTTTTTCTTCAATAAAATAATGTCGCATTGGGAAAAAAATATATATCCTTAAACTTTAACGAAAAGATGTAGTTGTAACTTGATTGCATTAAATGGAAACAAAGATAAAACTAATCTTAATCTCTAATCTCTAATCTCTAATATTGTAATGGGAGAATGCTTTGGTGTCATTTGTCATTTTGTCATTCTACCAACATGTACAACGCATGTACATAACTAATATAAAGGAGGTTCCCGGTTCAAATCCTCCCTACGTCAGAGTTTTTATTTTTATTTTTTGTAATTATTAAAACGTGTATCGCACGGATAAATTACTAGTTAGCTTTAGAAAGAGGTAAAGCTAATCAGAATTTGATGTAAATAGAGCAAAACAGGAGCAAACCTTAATACCTGACCCACTTTCAACCATTATTTAGCCAAACAACCCACTTTCAAAATTATTTAGCCAAACGGCTCATTTTTATAAAATATTATATCTAACTAACTCTATTAATATAATAACCTACAAAAAAAATTTTATATATAACCCGACCTTAAAGATTATAAACTATAATATACCTTATACTTATAAAAGGTGGAAAATTCACAGAAAAAAAAAAACTAAAATTAAAAAATCTTTCAAAATTGAAGATTAGATACGTTGATAAAAGATTAACAGAAAGGAAGCATATTGCTAGTAAAGAAATATTAGAGTACTTGTTGCTAACAAAAAAAGTAACTAATCAACTACCTAAAGAGATACAAAAAGAGATAGCATACAAAGTATTAGATTACAAAAAAGAAAAAGCAAGTTGGTATTACCAACAACTATTAGCATACAAAATAACAGGCTAAGTATGGCCAATATAGCAGTTGCATTAAATCCTAACATAACCCCAAAAATTTATATGATAAACATACAAGAGTTGTAAGAAGATTACAATGGTCCTGAAATTGTAGGAGATATAAGAAAAGATTTAAAAATCATAAATAAAAATATAAAAGAATTAGGTAGATATATAACTGACTACCCAGAAGAAGAATTAGGCATAACGGAAGAAGGTATGAAGGAGTTAGAAGCAATAACAAAACTTAATATAAATATTTTGGAAATAGAAGATTTAATGGCAAATTCTAACCCAGTAGAAGTGGACGAAGCCTTGAAAAATCTAAACATAACAAATGAAGAAGTAAAAATGGACCAAGATAAGATTATAGCAAAATCTTCAAAAATTCCAAATGACATGTATGAATTCTTAAGGCCACCAATTAACAAAAAACCTTTCCAATTACCATGGAAATGGCAAAACACAAAAAGAAGAATGCAGCTAGGAAAAGACAAAGAAAAGAAAACCCCAAAATATGAACCTACAGAACACTATAAAAAAGGAATAGCAGAAAATGGAGAATGGTTAGACCTAGATTGCGTAAAAGACGTAGATAGGACAATTGAAGAATGGGTAAAAGTCTCACTAATAGTAGGATTTAGGCAAAACCTTACCGGAAATGCATTTGAGAAATTTATAGAAGCCACCTTTATAGGTGTACTAGCAAAATGGTGGAATGGATTAAAGGAAGAAAAAAGAAATACTATAAGAAAATCAAGACCAATTGATGACAGAAGAACTGAAGAAACCTCAGCACAACGAACCTTAGGTCTAAAAGAAATAATTACAAATTACGAAATAGCAATAAGAACAGAATTCAGTGTATACGATAAAGAAGAAAAACACACCATATATAAAAAGAATCAAGCAAGATGGAGACTAAGTAACTTAGAAATATGCGACATGTGCTATTTTGACAACTATGCTTGTGAATTCAGAGAATATTTTCAAGATAGTTATTATACAAAAGAAGAACGGAGTCCAATTTTGGACTCATTCTTTCTAAAACTACCTGATCTATGGAGTATAAACATATATAGTGCATACATAAGTGAAAAAGTAAAACCAGAAGTAGATACTTTAGGGTATAGAACGCAATTCATAAAAGATTATAGGGACAAAGTATGCCAAGATGCTAGAGCAATAATGAAATATTATAGAACATATAAACAAAAAAATTGTTGTGAAGATATAAAACTGAATCATTGGGGATTCAATAATAACTATAGATATACAAAGAAGAATAATCTCAAATTCCAAAAATATAAACCAAAATATAGAAAAACTTTTAAGAGATATAGAAAACTCTATAAAAAATACTTTATAAGAATAAATAAAATTAAAAATAAACAGTATACGGAAAACCCTAAGAAATGTAATTGTTACATATGTGGAGAGGTAGGACATATATCACCAAATTTTCCTAAAAGAATGAAAAAAGAAAATGTAAAATATATAGAAGAAATTGCAGAAATGAACAACATAAACTATGAACCTATAGAATATGATGAAGAATGGTCAGAAATAAGTGAAGATGAAGAAATAATGGTAATGGAAGAAGATAGTGGAAGTAGTGAAGGTGAAATAGAAGAATGTGAAATAAACATGATGGCAGAAATAACAGAAATAGGAGAATCTTCAGAAAGAGAAGAAAACAATGAAGAAGTAAGAGAAAAAATGTGCTTTGACATACAAAAATACGATAAAATAAGAGCGACCAAATTAGATATAAATTCAAAAAAAAAATTTAAACTACCAATATTCGAAAGAAAGAAAAGTACCATCATAATAGCTAGAAATAATGAACAACCTATAGACATTGAACAAGCACAAAGGAAAACCATAATCCAATTAATAACCGAAAGAATTATAAGACAAGAGATAGAAAAAATAAATGAGAAAACCAGAAAAACATTAAGACACATACATTTAGGAGCAATATAAATAATAATAAAAGCCTGTTTTACGGAAGGGATAAATACACCCCTGAAAATATACCTAATGGATGATATGATAATATCAAGTACACAAGATGCCTTAATAGGAATAGTACAAGGAAACCTAATGTACCGAAAGATAAAATTTACAATAAAACCTAATTTCTCTATAAGTATGGCATAAGAAAATAAAGACAAAACTCTAGTACATGTATCATAGGTTATCAAGAATAGAAATGATAGAAAAAAGCAAAGTTATGAGTATACAAATAAGAAATATTTATGCTTTCACTAGCAAACATGAAGTAAAAAATAGAAATGCAGGTAATTTTAAAATAGAGCCGCTATTCAGCGAAATTATAAGATACAAACCAGCTAGAGAAAACCCTGAAATGACTATACCAAATTATATAGAATTCGACTTTAATAAAGCAAAAGAAACTGGAAAAGGAAAAGCACTACAAATAATGTTCAGAATGAGATCACTATCAATAAGAAATATGCAACAAGCATTAGAATTAATACCAATAATAAATACATTAGAACACCAAAACAATAACCAATTTAAAATAGATATAGAATATTATGACAATGGGAAATGGAATAAACAAATAGCCTTAGTAGATACAGGAGCTACTAATTCACATATTAAACAAACAAATGTAAAAATCACTGAATTAATAACATTAGAAAACCCATATTACTACCTAGACTATTACAATAATAGACATCCAATTGTACATAAAATTATACTACCACTAAGGAAAATGTTATTACACTTACACGTAGACCGAGAACACCATGTTAATGAAATGCTAATTAGGAATTGACTTCCTTACATCGGTACAACCTTACTCAATTCAAGAAGAAAAAATCACAATAACAGTAAACAATGAAAGTATGATAATAAATAGAATATTAGATAAATGAATCCATTAAGAGCAACAAAAAACACATTATACATACTAACAAAATTTGTTTACGAAGGATATAAATCAAGAAACTACCATAGTCTAATAGACACCGGAGTAGACACTAGCCTATGCCGCGAAAATATACTACCAAAATGGAAACAAGATGGATATAATAAAAAGCAATAACTGGATTAACTGGACAAATTATTATACTTGATAAGTATCAACAAAATGTTAATGTACAAATAGGAAGTTACATACTAAGAATTTCAATAATATAACCGTTTGATGATATGAATAATGATGTGCTCTTAGGAAATGACTTTTTCCAACAATACTACCCTATAACTATATCACATAAATCGGTTATCTTTACGACACCTTGTCAACACCAAGCAATAGCAATTAGAATAACCCAACCTTATTCTTGAATCGACCTACCACACATCTGAGTTTTTTCAACCAAGCCTGGTAAATATCAATATTTACCAAACAAAACTAGAATACAAAAAGTCCAAGAAATAACTACAAAAGAAATTTTACAAAAATAATTAGAAGACCTGTGCGGAGACGACCCCTTAGCAAAATGGGACTTAAGTAAACCCACAACACACATAGAGTTAATAGATAAGAACAAGATAATAAAAATTAAACCTATAAGACATACTCTAATAGATCTAGAAGAGTTAAAAATACATATAAAAGAATTTATGGAAAATAATTACATAAGAAAATCACAAAGCCCACATTCATCACTAGCATTCATAGTAAGAAAGCATTCAGAAGAAAAAAGAGGTAAATCTCGAATGGTAGTAGTAAATTATAAGGAACTAAATAAAAATACTAAGAGGTTTGGGTACCCACTATCAGACATGCAAATACTACTTAACACAGTAAGAATAAGAAAAATATATTCGAAATTTGATTGTAAATTAGAATTTTATCATGTAAAACTACAGAAGATTCAAAACCTTTAACAGCATTTAGCACACCTCAATGATTTTATGAATGGAATGTATTATCATTCGATTATAAAAACAGCGGATAAAATTTTGAAAAATACAACAATTTCATATTAGTATATGTAGATGATATTCTAATAGGATCCGAAAACGAGGAACAATATAAAGAACATCTACTAAAATTCATAGAAATAGTGAAAAATGTAGGTATTATACTATCAAAAAAGAAGATGGAATTATTCAAAACTGAGATAGAATTCTTAGGAACAAAATTATCACACGAAGGACTAGAATTACAGACACATATAGCAGAAAAAATAAAGACATTTCCTAATGTCCTAAAAGAAAAAAAGAGAAGTACAATCTATAATAGGGTTACTAAATCAAACAAGCGGTTACATACCAAATTTATCAGCAAAAACAAATTGGTTACAACAAAAACTGAAAAAGTTTAAGAAATGGGAATGTACCCAAGAGGATGAAGAAAGACTTAAAATATTAAAACAACAAACTTAATAATTACATAAGCTAAGATTTCCTGTTAAAGAATGTTCATGGATAATAGAAACCGATGCGTGTGAAAATAATTGGGGAGAAGTATTAAAATTCATTGAAATAGGAGAAGAAGAAGAAAGACTAGCCAGATATACTAGTGGATCGTTCACACAGACCCAACAAAATTACCACATAAATGAAAAAGAACTACTAGCAATCTTAAAAGCTATAAAAAAGTTTGAGTTATTCATAATACGTACAAAATTCACAGTAAGAACAGATAATACACAAGCAAAGAGTTGGATTAACAAGATAATAGATCCAACTAGAGCAAATAAAAGGTTGATAAAATGGCAAATGGAGTTAGCACATTATGACTTCTCAATAGAAAATATAAAAGGAAAAGATAACATCCTAGCAGATTTCTTGTAAAGAAGCTAATAATTTCGTTTTTACAGGATGAAAAATAGAGTGCAGCATATAGAACAGGATATAGTCTACCTAAAGGAGACAATGGAGCAATTAAAAGGAGCATTTAACCAACTACAGCTGCAAATATGTGGTCTTCAAAGTATATTTTACCAACATATAAATACAGATCGTATTGAAAAAATGGGTGAAGGGAGTGAACCCATTAACTCACAAAATACAAGTGGGATCACAAAAATAGACACACAAGAGGAAAACTCCACATCCATACAACCTACTACCTACAAAGAGAGTTTACTCTCAGATCCTCCAAAATACTCCAGGAAGGATTTATTTTTACAATATATTGAGAAATTATGCCAGACCACTCAGGTCAACCAATTTATCAAAACTATTTCTCAACAATATATGAACAAAGCGATCATACTACCAGGAGCAAATCCAAAAATAGTGAGGGTATTGTTCGAAAGAGGACTTATCCACTGCATCTATCCATCTCGAGAATGTGAAGAACTTAGCCAGTTACCAAAAGAAGTATATAAAGCTGCTAAAAGTTATTTTGGTCTCACAAAGGCATCCAAAATATATGTCCGTGTATTTTCAGCTATTCCAGTATTCCTTGAAGAGAATGAAGAACTACCAGCTGGACATATTATAAAGATAGGGATGACTACACAAATTCTGTTTGGAGCAACCAGTATTATACTATATAAGAACGAAGAATTTGAAAAACTGATCCCAGAAAGAAAAGATACGGGATTTAGAACAATGTATTGTGAACTAAAGGACATACAAAACAGAAATGGTAACATATGGATCTATGGTAGCCCTGACCCATAAAAATTAATGATATATAGCATAGCAAAAATTAAACAACCACAGTCAAAGAAAGAAGTCTTTGATAGCTGGTACTGAATCCTGCATAAAGGTGACATGACAATGACAGAAGAGACAGCTGTCCACTACTGTAGATTGATGAGGATGGAACCACATCATTCATGTGACTATTGCAGAAAAGAACAAGAGAAGACTGACGAATAGCTGTTTCTGAAGTGAAGCATGTGAAGATGTCTTCGGCGTAAGCAGTGACGTAATTAGCTCAATTATTTATCTATGATGTAAGCAATGATGTAAGGAGAACAATAATTGTATCTGGTGTAAAGCCATCCCTTCCTCTATAAAAGGGAAGGCAGGGGAAGGGAGAGAGGCAAAGAATTTGGGAGAGAAAAAATTCCAAAAAATCTTGAAAAGACTTTGTTTGTAACAAGTTTAAAGGAAATAATAATTATCTTTTATGAGTTCATGTATCTACCAGATCTTGTAGAAAATAAGGTATGGATAACTAAATCTTTTTCCCTTAGGGAGAGTTTTGTAAGGCTCTGCCTGAATGATCTTGTAAAAAGATCCATTTGCAACCTTCTATAGTTAGACTGTACACCTAGCAAAAGGAAACGAGCTAGGTTGTGGTTGTCTGTACCGAAGTGTTACTAGTTGTTCTAGACATATCTCTCGGATGAAGCTTTCTTGAGGTCATAGTAATCCTGAGATGGGAGGAGCGTAAAAGGAGCACAGAAATCGGGGTGCATACCAGAGGTATATTTTTATCTACTGGTAGTAACTGGTACAGAGCAGCTCAAAGAGGTTTAACTAGGTCGGAAGCATGATTAACCGTTTTGTTTTGATTTTTTAGGCATCCTTAGATTTTATAATTTATTATTTTTCAAATTCAAAAGAACTAATGGATAATAATAATTTTGGTATTGCCTCACCGATTTTTGAATTAATGGTTAATTACCAAGGAAGTGATAGAATGCTAGTTTTTTATGTTTATTATCCTCATAGAGAAATAAGCATGAATGATTGCTATGAATTCAAATTATTCTTTTTTAGTGTACAGCGAGTAATAATCATAACAATAAACCAAATAAATTCGGGAGAAAGTAGTAATATAAATGTTGAAATAATTGATGACCTAACTTATCATGAAAGATCCTTGTTATTTTATGAAAATGGTATATTTAGTAGTTATGTTTGGAGTCCTACAACTGCATACAGACAATTTCTAGAAGAAAATGAACAGAATGGAGGAAAAAATAGACATATGGAAGAACTCGTAGAACTCCCATATGATAGTAATAGTGAAGGATATGAGACAGAATCAGAATATATGAGATAACTTGAAGACGATATTCCTGACATTCCTTATTACTTTTTCAGAAAAGACAATATCCATTATTTCGACAAATATTATTTTACACCAAACTATCATATTTAGAATTTTAAAGTTTTTGATACTCTTTTCCTTTTTGATTTTCAAGTCTTCAAGTGAATACACGTTTTGCACCCACAGTTGTGGTATCAGAACCAAGTTAAAGTAAGTAATTTTTACATAATTTTAGTAATTTTCTTTAAATTAATTACTAATTTATAAGCTATAGAATAGGAAAAAAAAATTAATTATAAAAATAGAAATTATCTTAAAACCCAAAAAAAATTAGAATTTAAAGAAAGGTCACACATCCTGTAGAAATTACTATAGGAAGTATACTATAAAAATTCAAATAGTAACTAGATCATTTAGCTAAATAGTTTTCAAACTAGGTCATTTGACTAAATAAAATCAAAAAGTGGGTCATTCCACTAATTGGCTCGCAAAACAGATGTATTTAAATCAAAAAACTGTAACGGAATCATATACGTAAGTTAATATTGAAAGATATAGCTGAAATGCAACTAAATTGGATTTAAACTGGCCTGAAATTTTTGCTCAAAACAGAAGTAAAACTTATCTGAATTGTACGTAAATAGAGGCAAATAAATGTAATGGGTTCAATGTCAGGAGACAGCGCTCAGGCCATAGCTCACCGGAGGGATGGGTACAAGTGTGCAGATAATGGCGTCCATGCTCCTGATTCATTTGCTAGTTAAAGTGTTCATTTGCTGGTTAAAGTGCTGAGAAGGGATGCACGTGCGATGCGCACGTTTACTTTTGTAAAAACTAGTTGGCGGGAAGAGGAGCGGGAAGTTGTATAAGTGCGCTATGCATGTAAATGTTTGAAAGTGTTGTCGTCTAGTGTAACGGCCTATATAACAAACTGTTTGTAATTGGTTAGGGCATGAATGAATGAAATTTCCTATTCTTTTCCCTCATATCTTCTTCTTCTTCCTCTCAATCCCTCTTCTTGAAGCTTCTAAATTCCGCCATGGCCAGATCTCGAAGTAATAGAAATCTGATCTCTGACAATCTGGTATCAGAGCTAGACAATCTTGAGGGCGATGAAGGCAGTACATCGATTGAAGGAGTCGTGGCTGACATGAGAAGCCAGATGGTGGAAGGCCAACTCCAAACAAACTACCTCAATGAGAGGATCGAAGCCATTGCTGAGAGTGTGGGAACCAGGATTTCTTCGATCGAGTCAAGGCTAGACTCTCTGATGACGATGATGCAACAGATCCACTCACGACCACCGCAACCACCTCTGCTTCCAAATCCACTACCACCACCATCAATCCGTAGGGAGGTAACTGCTTTTAACTCCAATTCCTCGCTAATTACTCAACCATTAGAAGGTGGAACCGTGTTCAGGACTCCGTTCAAGGTGGAATTTCCGATGTTCCACGAAGGGGATCCAACGGAATGGATCTGTGGTGTCGAACAATTCTTGGACTTCTACGAAGTACCTGAGCATCAGAGGCTTAAGTATGCGACGCTCAACTTGAGAGGTAGAGCCGCACAGTGGTTTCGAAGACATCTGAAGCCGAGAATTCACGAGGTGTCTTGGACGATGTTCTTAGAAGAGCTAATAACCAGATTCGGACCGATGGAGTTTCAAGACTTCGAGGGGATCCTATCAAAACTTCAGCAAAAAGGGGATCTCGATGTCTACGTCCAGGAGTTTGATCGGATTTCTAACTTCGTCGAGGGGTGGACGGAGACGCACTTCCTAAGTACCTTCATCAGTGGGCTTCGAGATGAGATACGCTGGGATGTCAAATCACAGCGTCCAAAGAATGTTAATGAAGCGACTGGCCTTGCCAGGGGATACGAAGAAAAACTTTCTTGCTTGAGGAGAAGCTTCAGAAGCCAATTCATATCCAGAACATACTCCCTTCCACCTAAACCACCTCCCTCAGTTAGTGCTTCGACTAATTCCTTTTCCCCACATACCTCTACTCCCAACGTTCAAACCCACTCCAGTCAAAACAGTTCCCCATCACCAGTTGCAACTAGCTTTGTGCCTAAGAGGTTGTCTCTCCAGGAAATGCATGAAAGGAGAGCTAGAGGCTTGTGCTTCAATTGCAACGAAAGGTATACTGCTGGCCATCTTTGTAAAACTCAAAAATTCTATTTCCTTGAAGGACTAGAAGAGGAAGGAGGTGAAGAGGTTAGAGGTGAGAAGGTTACCATAGATGAAGAGGTATCCACCCTTGTACAGACACAAACACAATCCCATAACACTCTCTATCCTGAAATCTCCTTCCATGATCTTGTTGGGAATCAAGTATATCCCCAGACAATGCGAGTAAAGGGAAGGATCGGCGGCAAAGATGTGAATATCCTCATTGATTCAGGCTCAACTCACAACTATTTGGACCCCCAAACAGCGCTTAAAGCTAATCTTTCCATTATAAATGAACCTCGATACAAGGTGACTGCGGCGAATGGACAATGCATGTATAGTGAAGGGAAGGTTCCTAGTGTGAATTTCATAGTTCAAGGAGTAGAGCTTCAAGCTGAGCTACTTCTATTGTCTCTAGGACCCGCACAGATGGTCTTAGGTGCGCATTGGCTACGGTCGTTAG
Organism: Hemerocallis citrina; assembly: GCA_017893485.1. Taxonomy (NCBI): domain Eukaryota; kingdom Viridiplantae; phylum Streptophyta; class Magnoliopsida; order Asparagales; family Asphodelaceae; genus Hemerocallis; species Hemerocallis citrina. Next base: position 295,327,065 of record CM030360.1, read on the forward strand.
GCCCAGTGACGATGGATTTCTCAAATATGACAATGGAATTTGAAGTCGCAGGCAGTAAGAAGATATTGCAGGGACTTCTCAGCTCTCAATTGCAAATGGTTGATGCTCAGGAAATCTCAAAGATGAACTCATGTATCTGTCAAGGTTTTATGATTCAAATCCAAGCAACTACATTAGAGGAAGAAGAAAGTAGTGAATTGCATACTGATTCTAACGATCTACAGTTAGTCCTCAATCAATTTCCTGAAGTGTTCAAGGATAATCTTGCCCTTCCCCCTCAGAGATCCATAGATCATCAAATCCCCATTATCGAAGGAGCTAAACCTGTGTGCTTAAGGCCCTATAGACACCCACACTACCACAAGGGAGAGATTGAGAAACAAATAAAAGAAATGCTCAACTCAGGATTTATTCGACCAAGCCAGAGTCCATATGCATCCCCAGTGATTTTGGTGAAGAAATCAGATGGGAGCTGGAGATTATGTGTCGACTATAGGGCGCTCAATAACCAAACAATCAAAGCCAAATTTCCAATTCCCCTCATTGACGACCTCCTAGATGAACTAAATGGAGCTACCTTCTTTTCTAAAATAGATTTGAAGTCAGGCTATCATCAAATAAGGGTGAGCCACACCGACATTGCCAAGACAGCCTTCCGAACCCACCATGGACATTATGAGTTCGTAGTCATGCCTTTTGGGCTTACAAACGCACCCGCAACATTCCAGTGTTTAATGAATGATATTTTTAAGGAATATCTACGCAAGTTCATCCTGGTATTCTTCGATGACATTCTCATCTATAGTAACTCTTGGGCGAGTCATTTACATCATGTTTCTACTACACTAGAAGTGTTAAGTAAGCACAAACTGGTGGCGAAGGAAGTAAATGCACATTTGGGAAGCGTACAGTTGGGTTCTTGGGGCACATCATCAGCCAAGACGGCATTGCAGTAGATCCAAAGAAGATCCAAGCTGTAGTTGAGTGGCCAGAACCCCAGACTGTGAAGGAGCTTCGAGGTTTTTTGGGTCTAACAGGTTATTACCGTAGGTTTGTGAAGAACTACGGAGGAATTGCACTTCCCCTCACTCAATTGTTGAAGAAGAACTCATTCCAATGGAGCGCCACAGCTTCAGAAGCCTTCCAGGTTCTTAAAGAAGCAATGACATCTACCCCTGTTTTGAGATCCCCAGACTTCTCCAAGGTTTTTGTTGTAGAAACCGATGCCTCCCAATCTGGCATTGGAGCTGTACTGATGCAAGAGTCACAACCTATTGCTTATATGAGTAAGGGATTGAAGGGTAGATTAATGGTCCTCTCCACTTATGAAAAGGAAGTCTTTGCGATCTTGCAGGCTGTAAAACAATGGAGGCAGTATTTGTTGGGAGGTGAGTTCATTATTAGAACGGATCAAAGGAGTATTAAGTTCATTTTGGAGCAAAGAATCAATACTGATATGCAGGAGAAGTGGCTGTGGAAGTTATTGGGTTATAACTTTACTGTTGAATACAAAAAAGGAAGTGAAAACAATGCAGCTGGTGGTTTGTCTAGAAGGAGAATAGAAGGGAAATCATACTGTGAAGTAACATTTGTGGTACCAGAATGGATGGAGGGCATCAAGAGAATGGTTTTGGAAGATCCCTACTTTTCAAACTTCGCTGAGAAACTACAAGCTAAACCTGGAGCTCATGAAAAATTCAAATTACTTGGTGGCGTCTGGTATTACAAAGGCAGGATACTGGTGAGTCCAAACGCAGAGGTGAGACACTTGATTTTTTTTTATCTTCACTCTTCGAGTGTAGGAGGACACTCTGGTTTCACCAAAACTTTGAAGCGCAACAAGAGGGATTTTAAGTGGGAGGGAATGAGCAAGGAAATCAAGCGTTGGGTACGAGAGTGCTTGGTTTGTCAGAAGAGTAAAAGTGAAAATCTTCATCCTGCAGGGCTCTTAAACCCTCTCCCAATTCCTGATCGCGTTTGGGAAGATGTATCGATGGATTTTATTGAAGGTTTGCCTAAGAGCCAAGGGAAGAGTGTGGTACTGGTCGTTGTTGATAGACTAACTAAATATTCCCATTTTATTGGAATATCCCACCCATACACGGCTCAATCGGTGGCTAAGGTGTTCGTAGACAATATCTATAAGCTTCATGGGATGCCAAGGAGTATAGTTAGTGATCGAGACCCTATCTTCATTTGCAAATTCTGGAAAGAATTCTTCAAGCTTCAAGGGTGTAAACTCAACCACACTACAACATATCATCCTCAAGGAGATGGGCAAACAGAGATTGTGAACAAAACACTTGAACTTTACTTGCGATGTTTTTGCTGTCAGAAACCTACTGATTGGATGAATTGGATCTCGTGAGCTGAATTTTGGTTTAACACCAATTGGCATTCAACCACGAGAGTCACGCCCTTTGAAGGGGTGTACAGGAGATCACCTCCTTCAATAATTCAGTATGTCAGGGGAACGGCAAGTTTGCCAGTAGTAGAAGAAGACTTGATTAGTAGGGATACCATCTTGAAGTTGTTAAGGGATAACATGTTACAAGCCCAGGAGAGGGTGAAGTTTTTCGCAGACAGAAAGCGTACAGAGAGAGCATTCGAAGTAGGGGATCTAGTGCTATTGAAGCTTCAACCTTACAGGCAAAATTCACTCCGAAACCATACTCCTCAGAAGCTAACCTCCAGATTCTTTGGTCCTTACAGGATTATTGAGAAAGTGGGAACAGTGGCGTACCGCCTTCAGTTGCCAGAGGGGGCCGTTATCCATCCAGTGTTTCATGTCTCGAAACTAAAAAAATGCCATGGCGAGCACTTACCCAACATATCTTCGGAGTTTCCTTCTTGGTGGGTGGAAGAAGATAATCTAATGAGTCCAAAGGTGGTACTGGATGGAAGAGTGCTCAAGAGAAACAATAAGAAGGGAATTGATCTTTTGATCAAATGGAAGAATTCTGTGGTCGAAAATGCATCATGGGTTGACATTGATGTGATTCGTCGTCGCTTTCCCAACTTCGAACTTGGGGCAAGTTCGTTTTTAAGCGGGGAGGAGTTATCAGGAGACAGCGCTCAGGCCATAGCTCACCGGAGGGATGGGTACAAGTGTGCAGATAATGGCGTCCATGCTCCTGATTCATTTGCTGGTTAAAGTGTTCATTTGCTGGTTAAAGTGCTGAGAAGGGATGCACGTGCGATACGCACGTTTACTTTTGTAAAAACTAGTTGGCGGGAAGAGGAGCGGGAAGTTGTATAAGTGCGCTATGCACGTAAATGTTTGAAAGTGTTGTCGTCTAGTGTAACGGCCTATATAACAAACTGATTGTAATTGGTTAGGGCATGAATGAATGAAATTTCCTATTCTTTTCCCTCATATCTTCTTCTTCTTCCTCTCAATCCCTCTTCTTGAAGCTTCTAAATTCCGCCATGGCCAGATCTCGAAGTAATAGAAATCCGATCTCTGACATTCAATTACTAATTTACTATTGGTCTATACTCTGTCAAATCTCTAGATATATATTTGGTATAGAATTATTATCTTATCCTTCTTTACTTTTCAAACGAGTTTTAAATTCTATAGGGTTTTATAGGGTTTTGCTCCATTAGAGCATCTCCAATGGGGGCCTTTATTTCTCATCTCTATAATAAAATATTTCTTGGAATATTCTATTGTAGAGATGAGAAAATAAAGGGGCATTCTAACCATGTCCCTCTATAATTTATACAATATAAATTTTTGGCAAAAAAGAAGTTTTAGATTAGTTTTGTTGTAATTAATTTTACATTAAATTGCTTATATTAATAATCTATTTGGGAAAAAAATTATGTTAAGCTATTACAAAATAACTAAATAATATTGACTATAAATACTGTATCAATTATTTTTTTTCAAACAATAAAAAAATATTCAAAATTGGTCTCATTTTAAAGGTATCGTCGAGACATTTCTAACAGCACCAAAATAATAAAATTTGGTTTAATATTTTATAAGATACATTCACGAAATATATAGTACACATTTTAATTAAAGGATAGGGAAAGAATTCTTAAAAAGATATTAAGGTAAAAAAGGGTCAATGGAAAATGTAAATAATGAATAGTGATTTGAAGAAGCTCCAAAAACTCTCCAAATTTGGAGATTTTTTTGAAGCTTCTTCATTTTGAAGGCAAATTTGAAGCCCGGTTGGAGCTTCATTTGGAAGAAATGAAGCCCCATTAGAGATGCTCTTAGATACCAACAGAGGTCAACTGGAGCATTTGATTCAAATCAAGCAATATTAATGACTGCATATATTTTCAATTTATCAATGCGTGCAATGCACGTGCATAACTATTATAAAGAATGTCTTATATTCAAGTCCAGACTCCGTCTGAATTTTTACTTTAAAAAAACAATATTTATTAAGACATGCATTGCACGTGTAAATTACTAGTATATACTAATCGGTCGTACTAAATGGAATCATTTACAAGTAATATTGCTTTGATTTGAATGGCTTATTTATTGAAAAGAGAAGATTATATGGTAAGTTATAAGCTTTTGAGGAAATTATTGAATCTAGAATATATTTATGAAATGCATACTAAAATTTCCACGCAATAAATGTGTTGTGGAATAAAATCATATAAAATATAAATAGTTTGTACAAGTTCCATATATGTATCTAGACTTACAAACTTATTTTGCCCGATATCCGGATCGGATCTAAATTTTTCTTTAATATCCATATTCGTATTTGGATATGAAAATATTCTATTAATTTCCATGGCTTCATACCCGATTTTTAAACAACATGTGTTCCTCTTACCATATCCGGCAAAAATTGAATACAAAATAAGAATTCGGTCTGAGTTTTCTAAATCCTTTTGCAACCCTAGTAAGCTTGCTTTAAAATTCATGGTTAATACCTAGTACTACTCAATTTTATACATTTACTCCAATAAATAAATGTATTTATGAAACACATAAACTATTTATACATTGAACCTATAATATATTTATGAAACACATACTAAATTTTGCACCCAATAAATGTGTTGTGGAATAAAATCATAGTTTGTATGAGTTCCATATATATATCTAGACTTACAAACTTATCTTGCCGGATATCCGGATCGGATCTGAATCTTCATTTAATATCCATATTTGTATTTGGATATGAAAATATTCTGTTAATTTAAATGGCTTCATATCCGATTTTTAAACAACACGTGTTCCTCTTCACCATATCCGCAAAAAATTGAATACAAAATACGAATTTGGTATAAGTTTTCAGAATCCTTTTGCAGCCCTAGTAAGCTTGCTTTAAAATTCATGGTTAATACTTAGTACTACTCAATTTTATGCATTTACTCCAACCTATTATCATCCTTAATCACAAATTCACGTGTAGGCATGCTTAGAGATCCACAGTGGTTTATGTAAAAAATGGAAAAATGTCATAATGGCAAATTGACAAAAGCAATTTGAGCAGTTTGTTGCAGTGGTGAAAGGTTAAAAAACAGCAAAATCGTCGAAAATTTAATTGAACGAACGAAACATGATGTTTCGTAAAAAAAAACAAAACAAAACATTTTGTCGGACAAACGCTTTTGAAAATCAGCAAAAGTGTAGACTTTTGCATGCTTTTAGAACTAATTAATAGGTTAATTAGGTAACTAAGCTTAATTATATAACTAATTATTTAATTAATTATTTAACCAAACTAATTAACTAAGAGCATTTGTAGTAGCTGGCTATATACTCAAATGTCAAAATTTTCAAAAAAATAGAAAAGAGTGAGCTATAGTCGTTGGCTGTATACCCAAAATTTGGATTTTGGATGAACAATACGCTATTATATTTGGAAGCTTATAAGAGTATTTGGAAAAAAATAGCAGACGAAAGACCATATTTTGTAGTTGTTTTTTTAATATAAATTTAAATATTGGACGAGAAATGATTTCACGTCCATTCGTTAAAAAAAAAAAATCGACGGACAGGAAATTTCAATTAAAAAAAAAATCGAGCACAAATGGAAAATGATTCCCCGTCCCAGCCAATTTATATGAGATATGGTGAAAAAAAGCCCATTGATACAGTCTATATAAACATTTCTATGTGTATAGATTAGGTTTTAATTGAAATTAATTAAGAATTAAGATTTAATAAGATTTAATTAGAATTAATTTAACACTAAATTAGAAATTAATTAGAAGTTAATTTTTTTATTTTAATTTTTTTCCAGAGGGGCATCATTTGGTTTTTTATTTAAAAAACAAAAAATAAATATTAATGAACGGGAAATCATTCATCGTCGGTCGAATTTTTAAAATTAAAACCCAAAATTTGGGTTCAAACGACTACAACTGAAATTCATATTTCCTATTTCTATATGCCAAATATCCAAAATTTGAGTCGGAACGACTACAGATGCTCTAACTAACCATATCAGCTTTTAAAATAACAAAATAAATTTTTTTTTCCGTCCGATTGATTAAAAATATAATAAAATATTAGACACGAAACATGATATTTTGTCTCCTATAATATGCATTTTTCCAAATCGTTACTCAAATATAGCATTCTAAAATGTAGCGAAAAATAACAAAAAATGGCAAATTGGCAAACCAGTTCAGCACATAATTTACTAAGAGCATCCATAATGGTGTTTCTCATTTTGTCAAAAATGGCTGCTACAGTAATAGCAAATAGGATAGAAGGTTGCAGTGGTTGTTTGCTATATTATTCGCTTTTTAAAAAAAATTGCGTGGGACGGTATAACATATACCGTCGCTCGTTTAAAAAAAAAATTAAATATTTTAATTACTGATTAACTATTAAAATATATTAATTAAATAAAATAAATTATATAATAATACCTAAACCTAATTAATTAACTATCTAAACCTAATTAATTATCCTAAACCTACCCAATTCAAGGACGGTACATCATGTACCGTCCGAGAATTGATATTTTTATTTATTTTTTTTAATCAGCCAAATCTTGATCATTCATTTAAAAAAAAAAATACAAAAAAAACTCCTTGGACGGGGTATGTTCTCCCGTCCGATTCAGACGGGATAACATATCCCGTCTGAGGAGTTTAAAAAAAAATAAAAATCGGGAGGACGGTATATGTTATACCGTCTGACCGGATTAAAATATATTAAAATCGGAGGGACGGTATATGTTATACCGTCATTCATAATTTGAGAATGGCTATTTCGTTTCTCATATATGAGAAACAGATATAGCGAATTTGTCAAAAATTGGCAAAATAGAAAATCGTTGCAGACCATCGTTTGCTATAAAATGGCAATTTGCCAATTTTAACAAACCAGGATGCTCTAAACAATAGCAAAAATGACAGTATAGCAAATGACCGCGGATGCTCTAAGAGCATCTGTAGTCGTTTGCCAAATATCGATAAAACGGATATTTGGCAAACGAACGTGCTGCACTCGTTTGCCAAATATCCATTTTATTGATAAATCGCTACAGTCGATTGCTATAAATGAGAATCATATAGCTTTTATCGATATTTGAGGGACGGCACTTGAAGTGCCGTCGCTTGATTTTTTATAATTTTTTTCGATTAAAAAATCCCCCAAATCCCTCGGACGGCACTTCATGTGCCGTCCTTTGAATTTTTTTTTTCAATTAAAAAATCCCCATCGCTCCCCAAATCCTCGGACGGCATTTGAAGTGCTGTCCGGAGGGTTTTGTATTTTTAATTTTTTTTTGCAATTTGCGAAAATGTTTTTGCAATTTTTAATTTTTTTTGCAATTTCTGAATTGTTTTTGTAATTTTTTGTAATTTTTTTGTAATTAATAAAATATTTTTGTAATTTCGGAAAAAGTGGAAAAAGTCAAAAAAATATCACCTTGCTCTTGGACGGCACTTCATGTGCCGTCCGTCCCTTTGGTTTGATTTTTATTTTTTTTTATTATTTTTTTTTCCTTCTCCGACGGCACTTCATGTGCCGTCCGTCCTTTAAAATAAATTATTTTTTATTTTCGCGCTCCAACGGCACTTCGAGTGCCGTTCGTCCAAAATTTATTATTTCTTTTTATTTCTTTACCTCTCCGACGGCACTTCATGTGTCGTCGTAGCTAAAAAATAGCTTTGCACGAGTGCAGCAAAAATGGAATTCCTATTTTCATTTATCTATATATGGATAGGACTACAGATGCTCTAATCCTTGCGTATAAGACACACAAAAACTCGAACAAAAAAACTAATAACTCAACCAGACATTTGTTGACCCTCCCAATCATGGATACAACGCTTTTCCTGCAGCCCTGGTCGTTGGACCTCAGTAAAAAAGTAACAAGGCCAAATCACCCCTAATCTCTTTTTAAATTATTTTAATTTATTTTCCCATTGATTTTTGTAATGTTTTTGAAGCATGTCGGTGTTTTCCCCATTAAACCCGTCACCAATATGCCCTTCTGTTTTGCTCTCCCTGTCTCATTTCTTGTGTTTTTTTCGTCCTCATTTTAAAATTCTCAACAATTGAGGAAATCTGATCTGGGTATTCCCCCAACTGTCGAAATTTGGCATTTTGGGAGATGGGTACTGTAGATTTTGAAGGATTGAGGTAGATTTCGACATGGGTTCCCTTCTTTTTGGGCAAAAAGTGTGTTGTCTTTCTTGTAAGCATCACAGTATCAAGAGGGGTTGTTGAAAGCATCGAGATGCTTGTTGAGTACAAGCAATAGGATAGTTACTTTTGCCTTGGGTTAATACAATCTTCTTCCTCTCCGTTTGGACTTATGTACATAATTTGTAACCATTCATTGTGGAGAGGAAGAGGATTTTGATTTATTTGTGATTCTGGGGAAGTGGGCTTATTGATTGTCATCTGAATTCTGTTTATAGTTTTGAAGGATTGTTTTCATAAAGTTTTTGGAGTTTTTTTTTTTTTTTGATTTTGGGTAAGATGAAATTCCTAGGTATTGGATGTCATGCATCATCTCCTCCAATATTTCCATATTAGGTTCTGTACATAGTTTGAAATAGAGTCAATAGGATTGTTTTTATTTATTTATTTTGGGGAAGATGAAATTCCTAAGTCTCATGAGCAATTCCTTTGGTTGCTCGGCTTCTGGTGAGAGGCTCGTCTCTGCTGCAAGAGATGGAGACTTTCAAGAGGCCAAAGCTCTCTTAGAATACAAACCTAGGCTGGCCAGGTATTCTACTTTCGGTGTTCGGAATTCTCCTCTTCATTATTCAGCAGCACAGGGGCATCATGAGGTATTGATCTGTTCATCTTAGTGATAGTGAATATGTCGCGATTGTATGTTAGTGCTTACTAATGGTTGTGATCAAATCCTATTGTTTGCAATCATCAGATTGTCTCTCTTTTGATTGAGTCAGGGGTCGATATTAATCTCAGGAACTTCCGGGGGCAGGTGAGACTATTCATCCTATATCTTACTGAATTTTGAGCACATCGATGAACACCAACAATTATTATTTTTTGAGGGAAGAACACCAATTATTATTACAGAGAGAGCATCCCAAATTTCTTACTTGAATACTTTTCTTCATTCAGTTCTGGGCATTTGTTTCGCCATAAGATAAATTTTTATTTTCACAATTCAGTGTCATATAGGTGTACCTCTTGTTCTATTAGCTTGACGAGCTATTATCCTATTGTTTGTCATAACTCACAGCTGGTGCAGTTGCTAGCAATTGTACATTTTATCCTTCTTCATTATTCTTAGTCGTCCCTAATTGTGATTTCATTTTTCAGAAAAGGAACGATAGAACTATACTCATTTCTACTGTTGTTTTCTAATAGCCAAAAAAAGTGTGGTTGTTCTGCTTTTCTCCTCGTTGATCTGATACTCTTTATTCATATAGTTGATTCTGGATCCTTTGTCAGGTAAATAATGTCTCCACCTTTCTATTTTGGAAGTCGTTCCTTCTTCAGGCTTATCAACCAGTGCAAAAGCAATCAACACGCACACTAAAATTTCATCTTTGACATGCCAAATAATGTGGGGGATTGCAAATGACAATCTTGCATATACTCCCAGTTTCTATTATGTATTGCCCAACAACCCCATGTTAGATGTCTGGAACACATACACTGCACCAAATCACGACTATTGAAGAACCCCATGGAGTTGATGTTATACTACTGGAGAGATATACACACAGAAGGAAGAATTTGTGCAATGTTCTATAGGAATATGAAATTAACTCTAGGTCGTGTGAATAGAAGACATGAAAATATCAGTGTAACGAGTGGGCACCATTAGAAAAAGTACTATGTGAGGCATACTGTAATAATTTTAATTAACATGAATTATTTTCTGAGGCATTCAGGTTAAAGTATATTGATTTAAATGACAAGGGTGTATAAGTAACTCTTGTCCTTCTACTATTTAATAGTCAGGTAATTTGAATTCAAATTTTTTACTTAAGAGTTAGTTGTAACTGACATACTTAGTTCGGTGTGCTTGTTGCATTGCTAGTAGCTTTATGTGGAGAGCTATGGACAAGTGTAGTAGTAATTTTTGAAAAAGTTTTGGGGCTTGAGAAAAGAGTGTAGGTTAAGCTAAAATTCTTGAAAAGGAACCCATATATAGCTGTGGTAAGAATAAGCTGAAAAACAAGCCTTGATTGGGGGCCTCTTCACTTCATAAGAATCAAAAGGAAAAAGATTATGCATCATGGTGTGACACAAATGAATATTTTCCAATATGGAGTCATATAGTTAATATTTGTTTTTCCCATTTCCCAGACTGCTTTAATGCAAGCTTGCCAATTTGGTCACTGGGAGGTTGTTCAGATCCTAATGCTTTTCAAAGCTAATGTATGTTTATGCTCCATTTGTCTTTTTCTGATTTAATTTTTTTCAGGTTTAGCATATTTTGTACTGCTTATAAGTGTATGGTATTGTATTGTTATAGATCCACAGAACAGATTATCCCAATGGTGGAACGGCTCTTCACTTTGCGGCTTTAAATGGTCATGCTCGTTGCATTCGTCTTCTCCTTGCGGATTATGTGCCGAGCATACCCAATTTTTGGGATGTTACCAGAAGAACTTCTCAAGATGATTCTTTATCGGATTTTGACGCGGAGTATGTCATAATCTTCCATATGTTGGATACAGCTATCACCACTAATGTTTCACAGAGAAGCAAATATCCACCTACAATTTATTTTCAACACTCTGCACATCTAAACTATTAAAAATTTAATACTCTATGTTCCTATATATAATTATATGTCAATGTATATCAATACATATACTATTTTTTAATCTCATTTGGTAAAAAAGCCTCTATTTGTTTGCGAAATGCAGCATTTTTCTACATGTATGACCCAATTTTGACAAACATTGACACCCAAAACAGTCCAGAACATCTACCTTGTGTGTAAACAGCTTTTTCAGTTGCTAAAGTTAATCAGCAGTATTTCTCTTGATATACTGGAAAATAACGATGTATAGAGGGGGCAGGATGTTTACAGTTAAACATCTGCGGGTGTTATATATTAAAATTTATATATTAGCTAGAGTATTTGCTATTTTATGAAAATGTAGGGGTGATACTTGTATTGTAACTTTTTTTTGAAAATTTATATTCTTATTCAGATTTGACATTCCTATTCTCTTTTTGTTATACCAGTGCTCTGTCTAATATAGTGAATAGAAGGGCAGATGGCGGTATCACTGCCCTTCATATGGCAGCCTTAAATGGTCATGCAGAAAGTGTGCAGTTACTCCTGGATTTAGGGGCTTGTGTAACCAATATCACAGTGGAGGATGGGACAACAATCGATCTCATAGGTTATATATTTCTCCCATCTTTGTCATCTCCTCCCTAATTTGTTTATCTCCCTTACTTTAATCCTATATATTGTGCGTCACTACTTTTTTTTCTTCTTCTTCCTTTTCTTATAATAGATGTGTCCTACTTTTGACTGATGCTTACTTCTTCTATACACTCATAATTGAACATGAGTTTATAAAGTTTATAGCATTGTTCGAAAACTCAATACCTAGTAGGCTGAGTTTGGTATTGGTCTTGTCATTTTGTATTTGCTGCGATTCTCAGAAATATAGCTTGTCTACTCAATATAACAGATCTGTGTCACTTCTTAAAGTGCTTAAATAATTAATTGACCCATTTAAAAAAGTTACAATGTAATCTCAATTCAAATGTATTTTTCTTTTTCGGGTAAAATTATAACAATACTAAAGTGATGTTTTAATTAGTTCGTTTGTGTTTATTATTTTTATCTTATCTATATATATTAAAAAATCTTTTTTATATGGAATTCTACTATAGAAATATGGATATAAGGTATAAAGTATAAAAACATTCATTTTTAAGTCACAAACAATAAACTTAAAAAAATATATATTTTGAACTTTTTTAACACAATGAGAGCATCCACTATTGTTGCTGCTAAAATATGGATATTTGGCAATTGAAAAATAGCAATGAACAAGTATCGTTGCTATCGTTTAGAGCTAAATTTGGCTGAAAAATGTCAAAAAATATTCGGACGGAAGAACATCCTCCGTCTAACACTTTTTTAATTTTTTTTAATATTTAAAATTTGTGCGACGGAAGATCATCATCCGTTTGGCCAATTTTATTTATTTATTTATTTTAAAAAAATTGCCAGACGGAAGATGATCTTCCATTTGACCAAATTTTTTTAAAAAAAATTAAAGCCCTTCCGTTTGGATTTTTTAAAAAAAAATTTTAAAATTGGTTAAATGGCATTTTCGTAAATATTTGGATGGCAATTTTGTAATTTGTGGAAGATTTTTGAAAGAGAAAGTTGCTGGACGGAAGAATTCTTCTTCCATCCGAGCAAATTTTTTTTTTAAATTTTTTTTTTAATTTAGTCAAATGGCATTTTGGTAATTTTTTTGATGGCATTTTAGTAATTTTTCGGAAACATTATATTAAAGAATTTGGCGGACGAAAGATGATCTTCCGTCCGTCCTCTTTTAATATTAAAAATTCACAGACGGAAGATCTTTTTCCGTCTTCTATATTTGGTGATTGCTATAATCTGCTGCTATATTTAGCAGTTCACTGTTCGTTACTTTTCTAAAAATTAGGTTTTTAGCGAACGATAGTGGAGACGAAATTGCCAAAAAATGGGTTTTTCGACTTTTTAGCAAACGATAGTGGATGCTCCGATGCCTCTCTCATTTTCTTTCCCGTTAATGTTCTTCTCATTCGTTGTCTATAGAACACAGGCATCATAAATAAGTTCGGTGATTATAATTTAAACTGTTTACACTTGAAATTTTTTTGTTCCTTTCCCTGTTCAGTTTAGTATCATCTAATACTAAATTTTAGGCAGGTTCCAGATAAGGTAGGAAAGAAACTAGTGTTAGCTTTAGAGATGTCAATGGATTGTGCCCGCCAAAAATGGCATGAGACTGAAATGAAAGATTCGGGTTTCACTATTTCAGGCGGCATGGGCCCCAAAAAATGGGCGTGGGCGGCATGGACAAGGAAGTGGGGATTTCTCATCTTCGGCACCACCTGGCAAAGCAAGAAAAAGGCACGAACCGAAACCCAAGCCCGAAAACCCAGTTTAATAACCGAGAGAGGAGAAAGACTCAATGGAGGATAGTGGGTCGCGGAGTTGAGGAGTTGGAAGGAGAGATTGAGAGAGGGTTAGGGGTGACAGGGAAAGTAGAGGAGGTGGAGGAGAAGAGGATAAGGAGGGTTATAGGGTTTAGCGATTTAGAAAGGGTTCTCAGATCTGGGATTTGTTTTTTCCATGAAAGCACCATTTACACTTTAACCCTGTATATTTTTGTTATATGTTTAAAAAAAGTCACCAGTTTTTTTAAAAAAGAAAGTTATTAAATATTCAAAGCTCAAAACCGAAGCCTGCTAGGCACGACGAGCGCCAGCCGAACCCGAACCAGAACCCAATTTTTTGGGCTTCGGGTTTGGGTTTGACGGGGGTGCTGGAGTGACTGACACGGCCCAGCACAAGCCCAAATTTTTTGGGTGGGCACTGGCCACGAACTCGCGATCAGAGCATGAAAAGCACGTTTGGGACATAATATTTTTCTCCTCACAGTAGGTGGAGTTGAGGACACATTATTTTGGTTAAAAAACTTAGTAGCGAGGGGTATCATCCTTATTGTTGAACTTAGACATATCGGAAGTATCATTTGCCAAAATTCTGATTTGTTGTGGCCAATTCATCTCGCTGTTGACCAATATTTCAAATTATTTCATGTGCGAATTCCTTGAGTTATTGTAACATGTTCTAGTTTTAGTGTGTGCTTCCATCTTTTTTGTTCACCAAATTGTTGTATGTTCTCTTTTAGCTTAAACATTATTGGTCATTCTAGTAATTACTCTTTATAGCATTGCATCTTTTGTAAGAAGGTCTATCGTTCATGACAGGTGCAGGAAGCACACCTCTTCACTATGCTGCTTGTGGTGGAGATGCTGTTTGCTGTCAAGTAAGCTGATCTGCTTTTAGTTGGTGGTGTTTTGTTTTGTTTTTTTTGTTTTTTTTTTTATATTGGTATTTATTGATCAAAATTACATTCAGGTTCTTATTTCGAGGGGAGCCAGTTTGAGTTCTAAAAATGCTAATGGGTATGCTATTCAGATTTCAATTTATTAATATTATATTTTTTTTGTTTCAATGTTACTACAGGAAGCGTTCACATGTCAATTTGTGTGACAATTTGATTCCTAAGGCTACTGTGGAGTATTTAACCAATTCCCAACGCTTATTCATGTAGACAAGTGTCATAGTTTTAACAAATAATACGTAATACCTCTTCGTTTGTGTAAGTGGCAAAATGGTTTATTTAAGAGAGTTCGTTCCCATACTCTTAAACTCCATCTACTCTTGGTAGATTGGTTATATCGAAAACCACCCGAAATCATCCTTTGTTTAAAGAAATAGATAAAACCACAGATATTTTAAATTAACATAGATACACAAGGCATGTATACACACAGTAAGGGATCACTTGATTAAGGTAATGATAGATAAGGCACTAGGGATGGGACGGGTATGTTAAACACACATGTTTTGCTGTTGGTGGCAATTTGCACTTGTTCTTTCTTGAAGAAGAAATGAGGAAGCTCTAGCTGAGACATCTGAAGTAACAAAAGCAAGATGAAGTATACATGCCAGATGGATGGTGATGAAAAGGGGATAAGAGGGATGGATGTTGCTTTGTGAAGGACAAAGATTCAAGAGGATATAAAAGTGAAAAATGTAAAGATAAGTCAGAGGAAAATGAATTATGCTTTAGATCAAAGGGATGGCTCTAAGAAAGAGGGTATAGGAGAGAAGAGGATATGGGCCCCCGTGGGTGGTAACCTAGTTTCAAATATGAAAATGTAAAGAGAAGTCGGAGGGCAATGAATTATGCTTAGAACAAGGGATGGCTGTAAGAAAGAGGGTATAGGCCACATGTGAAGTGGATATGGGCATGTCCCTGATTGTGGTAACCTGGTATCAAATATGATTGCCATTGCTGATATACCATAAAGGTCCATTAGTTTGTAAGGCGTACGTGCAAACACAGGTTTCAACTACATTTTCCGTTAAATTTACAAAGAAAATTTCGTAATGCATTGAATTCTGTAGTACTTTAAATCTATAAACGAAAATTTTTGAAGTCAATGCTTTGTCTGAGATTTATGAAAGGTGATCTCCAGGTGCATCTTTTGCTCCCAAAACTAAAGAGTGACACATATATCGCTGCACATCGAATGATTAAAAACGCGCTTAAGTCTACTTTTGAATTTTTATTTAAGTTTGTGGTCCAGATATATGTAACATGGATACAGGTACAAGGATATAGTAATTTTACCATAAGTCGGATAAGGGACGCTTGAGGAGATGTCAAATATATAATATTTTGTATTGGATCTTCAAATGCAAAATAATATAAGCATTTAAACTATTTCATACAATAACAAAAATAAACTTTGATGATCAGCATATATGAGACTAAAAATATAATATAATCTTGGTAGTAAATACCCATATTTTGGGTTCACTTCTTCCAAAACCATGAGCGAGTTTTTGAGATGACGCTAGGAACCCAAGCATGTATCTGAACATAATTCTGGCAAAAATTGTTGACAATATTTAAGAATTGGGTCTTCCTTGGGTACACACTTGTGAGTATCAAAAGAGTATCGACACTAGATACGCCCGACACTTGAAGTTCGGCCTTCAAAAAGGGGTGGATGCACATGCATGGCATGGTGGGCAATTCCCACCGTAACATTTTCCATCATGTAACAGTACTAAGGAGTGGCCAATCCAAGCGTTATACACAAATTTGCCAACAATATAACATAGGCTCAAGTAAGGGACTGAGTAGAGGTAGATAAAATGGTTTTGAGAAGACTGGGTGGTCGGAACCTCAGTTGTACTTGTTATAATAAACCCTTTTCATTGAAAAACAATATCAAATCAGTTGGTCTTTCCATTCTAAAAGAATCAAAAGATTTTAATCATGGATAGTTATATCCTTCGAGAATGCCAATTTATCAAGATTGTGGGTGAAATTGTAAATAATGTGCTCTAGATTGGACAGGGGCTAAACCAAGGGACACTCTCAAGCGAGTCAGAGGTATGCGGTAGGTCTGCGTTAGAGCTCACATTATAATACACTAATTAAGTTAAAGTAACTGTTATTTGTTATTGATATGCTAGTTATTGTGGTAAGAGACTTAAAATTAAGATTAGACCAATCACGGTCTTTGGAATCATTGTAAACTTTAGTTTTTGTTTGATTTCACTTAATGACAAGCACAAGCTTTCTAGGATTCACAAATGAAGTGTCGTAAGCTTTATTATGTAAAGACCAAAAAAAAGGTTAATGCCATGACATTGGTTAAATTATAAAAAATCGATTTCTATCAATGTCGATCGAGATCTTTTCTCGGCATCCTGCTGAAGCGAGAATCAAAATTAAAAAAAAAATATCGTTTGTGTTAATCGATGGTATAGAGACAGAAAAGAATCTTTATTGGATCCATGTAGCTAAATACACTGGCTCCTATATGCTGTTACATGCCAAGCTTGCTCAAGAAAGTTTGAAAAAGCTCAGGAGGTAATGCTTTAGTTAGAATATCAGCAAGTTGTTCATCGGACTGGACATATAAGAATGAAATCACCTTATTCTCCCACTCATCTCGAACGAAGTGACAATCAACTTTGATATGTTTTGTGCACTCATGAATTACCGGATTTTAGAAATATGCATAGCAGCCTTGTTGTCATAGTAGAGAGGAACTGGAGATAACGAGGTTGCCAAATCTCGAAGAAGATATTTAAGCCATAAAATTCCAGAGACCAAATGTCTAATGACTCGGTATTCAGACTTTGCACTTGATTTGGCTAAACGGGTTGTTTCTTACTTTTCCAAGATACGAGATTTTCTCTAAAGAATACAAAGTATCCACTAGTTGAGCACTTATCATCAATCGACCCTGTCCAGTCAGCATTAGAATAACCTCGTAAAGAAAGAATCACCAGGCTTGAAGAGAAGTCCTTGTCCTGGGGTCTTCTTAAAATATCGAAGAATGTGAACCACTGTCTCAATGAGTGATGGTCGGTGCATGCATAAACTGGTTGACTCGATTAACTGCAAATGCAATATCGGGCCTAGTCACTGAGAGATATATGAGTTTGCCAATCAGCCTACAATATCGTCATGAATCAGAGAACAATGCATCATTGGAAAAAGATGACAACTTAATATTGAGATTCATAGGTGTCACTGGGGCGACATCCTAATATCAAGAACATACTTTTTTGAGAAAGAAATATCATCATTTGTGCGTGCAACCTCAATGCCAAGGAAATACCGAAGTGAACCAAGATCTTTTGTTTGAAAGGTTTGAGCTTACCGCTGCTTAGTGTCTGCAATACCTTGCGAGTCACTGCTTGTGATAATGATATCATCTACATAGACTAACAGAATAATAATGTCTTTCTTTCTTTGTGAATAGAGAATGATATGCCTTACTTCTAGAGAACCTATAAGAGCACACAGTTTTGCCGAACTTTTCAAACCAAGTCCAAGAAAACTGTTTGAGTCCATAAAGAGATTTTTTGAGCGAACATACTAGATTATCTTCCTGTCGCTCAAAACTGGGAGGTTGCTGCATATACACCACCTCTTTCAAGTCGCTATTCAGAATTGTATTCTTGATATTAAGCTCATGAAGGGGCTAAGAACAATTTGATGCAAGAGATAAGACCCTGACCAGACGCGAGTTTCGCAACTGGAGAAAAAGTCTGCATAATCGACCCCAAATTTTCGTGTATATCCTTTAGTAATAAGACGAGCTTTGAGTTGTTCAATCGTGCCATCGGGATTGTGTTTGACTGTTACTACTCACTTACAACCAACTACCTTACCACCTACAGAGAGGCGAACCAATTGCCAAGTACCATTCTGCTGAAGAGCATGCATTTTCTCTTTCATGACCGCTGTCCAACCATGGTGTAACGCCCCGGATCCCCGTTACTGGACATTCGTGACACAACCAGAATCTTTTCCTTCAAAGGCATCTCAACACAGTAAATAACACAGAAATTTAAAAACTTTTATTGCCATCAGAGTTATTACATCATTGGTTACAATACTATTTTGTTCTTGAACAAGGAATACAAATTATATAAACCCATTACAACTGTTTACAAAAATATCCAGACTATTCCCGTGAAGCTAACAGATGTCATCCGGATTGGTAATCAACTGGTTACTGCCGAGCTTCTGCTGGATGGTCGATCTGCTTCCTTGGGGCTTGGCCCTCGGCTAGAGCCTTCCGCTGCGCGACTCTGATAATTCTGCACCCGCTCGAATGGTAGGCATGTATACTGCCACTCCACTTCGATACTCTACTGGTCTTGGCCCTCCTGTACTCGCGATTCGGCATCCGGTACTTAATTGTGTGGGCATGTTAGTAATTCTACTGACGCAATACTGATAAGAAAACAGCGATCTCCAACTTGCACACCCACAAATCATCTTGAATGGAAAAAGAAACGTGCATCCTAATCTCCTAGTATTTGTGTATACCACGATTTGTATTCTAATGCATAATACATAGTACACATACGGATGCACTTGATCTAATGTCAGCAAGACTCTGGATACACATGCATCCCATACTACATATGTTCCAGATCAAGCCGTTCCCCCAGTTCCAGGGATTCGAACCCTCGCCATGCAATGCATTCTACTATTGTACACTTCCTGTTCCTGATAGATACAATCGTGGCTGGTGAATCCTGCAGTTATTACTGCCAAATACAAATACAATGGTGTCTTGTTGCCACTAGTGCCCCAAATCAAATCATACCAAATGCCTGTGACGAACTTACAGATATACAACTGCATATCTATGGTACCAAAGATCCATGGGACAACAATCCCATGGTCCGTTCGTGTCCACACAACATAAGAATATGACGGCCTCGAAGGTCTAAAAAACCCATCCGACAAGAAGCTCCCGTTCTTACCACGACACTTCAGGAATCAACAGTGTGAGATACGCACAGCAGCACATATTTCTAATGACAGGAAGAGACAAACCCGACTGTCATCACCTAGTGCTGACTCTTAGAACGAGTCGGATTATAGGAAATCACCCATAATACCAATTCGGTCTTCAAGCGAACAATAAAGAAAACTTAGTCAATGCAATTTACTGAAACATGTTATTACTAAAAATTATACACAGTGTTGTCTTAACCGATGCTGAGCCTGACTGGTGTTGCCAAATAACAATAATCACGGGAATCACACTCACTGATTCCCAATACCTTCATAGGTCATCGACCATAACTCTGGCCCGTGACTCTCAGCTAGTAGTCCAACGACACCCAAAAGATACATAAAAATTGTGAATGAAGGTAACATACACAAACACCAATCCTCTGACCATTGACAGACTCCGGCATTAAGACACCAGGTCACAAGATCGATCATATAACCATACTCTCAACTCACTCATGTCCACCATGAGTGCTAAGCACAGGAAACTTGTCTAAGTTCCAATGAAGTGCTAAACATCTTAAAACTTAATGGCTTGCAATCACCATACTGTGGTAAGCAGAGGATTCCTCGTTAATCGTCTAATAAAAGTAGTTCAAGAAATAGCAGTAGCTGCGAACTCAAGCTACACCCATCGGAATTCAACAAAATCAGGCTTTCTAGAAGGGTAGGAGACTATTGCAATCTCCTAGTTGACACTACCCTCAAATTCCCCATGGAACTCAAGTCCCCCGAGTTAACAATGCTTGAAGTCGATCAAGGCAACAGGTTGCTGAACTTGCAACATCCATAACTTCCAAGATATAATTTGGAATTGCTTGATATCACCCATTCTGGAAAGCTAAGACACTAGGCTACAACTCTCTAGTTAACCATTCTCTCAATTTTAATCATCTTGATACTACAAAAACCTCATATACTTTCAGCTGTACATTCCTTCTTGCACTTACTGCACTTTTCCAATAGCATATAAATTTGCTCATTTGTCGGAATTACTCGATTCCGGATTCTATGGAAAGGTGAGTGTCTACTACAACTTCCTAGTTGAACATATTCCCAGATTCCATCACTAAAGTCTTCAAAAACACAAAATTCCATCAGATGCACAAACTGGGAAGAATTGGCTCTTTTAGCAAACCCTGTCTCGACTAAGACTAGATCTGCCCCAGTCTTTGGAAAATTATAACTTTTAAACTACAAACTGGAATTACATAATTTCGGATGTTTTGGAAAGCTATGACTCTCCACTACAAATCTCTAGTTGGACAATCTTCCAAATTCTTAACACATAATTCCAGAATTACCTATCTTCACAGGCTAGTCAATCTGAGTTAGGCTAAACTTGGTCTACTTTAAAATTTCATAACAAATCAATCCTAAGTCCAAAGCTCATGAAATTTGATATTCTGAAACTACATACATACCATTCCATTGTGTCCAAAAATTGCACTTATATTCATCCTACACAGAGCTGTGACTCCTCAAACATAGCATAAATTTTCAACTGCTCTTCAACAGGGTCTTTTTCACTTCACACTATTTATTTTTTGAAACCTTATCAAATGTCATCTAAAAATTCTAAAATTTTAGAATCATTAAATAGACTCATACCACAAGCTACTGTAAAAATTTCATAGCAATATCATAAATACACAAGTAGTTATGACTAAATGAACTTTAGTTCAAAAACAAACAGCTTTAGCTACAACTTCCAGACCAGTTGCAATCTACAAATTCCTTGAGGTATCAAACGACCTCGGAAAATTATGAAATTTGAAACTATGGTTGTAGACACATACAAGAGTATCCACAAAAATTTTTAGCTCAAAATACCCAACCAATATTGAGTTATGATTTCGGAAAGTCATAACAAGTCTCACACAGTCAGCAGCTTTTTGACTGCTCTCTGTCCGAAATTGGACTAAGTGTTTGGGCTATCAAATGGCCTCCAAATATTGTGAAAAAATTCATGGAAGCTCTAGATACATAGCACAACAAGCCCAAAAAATTTGAGTCCAAAATTTCCAACCATTTATGAGCTAGAAATTCCCAAACTACACCTCGCAAGCATGCTTCTTTAATCAAAAGCTCATGAAAAGAGTTGTTCTTACCATACAACTATCTTTTTCTTAGCATGTTAATTTTATACATGAAAAATCAAACTTTCCTTGACTATTATCACATGCTAAAAATCACATACACATAAAAACAAAGAAACTAATCTTTAGAGTTTTAGAGAATCACCCACTTCTTTAAATTGCAAGAACACTCTATGTAGTTTTGCTTGCTTCCCTTTCCTTGCTCCTTGCTCCTTGCTCTTGAAGAACTTGGCTTCCTCAAATCTCCTACTACTCTTCTCTACTACAACCTCCTTCCAAAAGACTTCACCTTTCTTATCCTTTTTTTTTGAAGCAAAATAAAACAAGAAGAAGGATGAGAAGAGAACGAAGTGGGGTGTTTTATAGGAGATGGAGAGTTAGGGTTTTTTGGGGAATGAGCCGGCCAATTTGGATGGGGATGGAGGGTGGAGATTGGAGTGGAGTGGAGTGAGTGTGGATGGATGGAGATGTTGCCAACACACACTCTAGAAGATTCATGGAGCTTGTTGGAAACTTCATGAAGTCAACATATGGTGAATTGTTTCCACCATTGGATCTTCATAAAAATTCAAGTTATGATCACCATGATGCTAGGGTTCCTAACCCTAGGTTAGGTCAAGTAACCATAGGTCAAAATAGTAACCCTTGAGCACAAATAAAATTCATATTCAATTCAAGCACTCGCTTAGTTTAGAATAACCAATATATAATCTGAAATATATAAAAATATATGTTTTATAGAAATTATTATTTTCTCCCGAAAATTGCCTGGTCAAAACAATCGGGACAAATCTACAGTTTAATCGAGAAGATATCCCGAGTCTATCTTATCGGGTTCAGAACAGCTCGTAATCTGAAATTTCTCAATTAAAATTGGATTATTAGAAAAATATGTGATCGTGTGCAATTCTTGACTGTGCACGGATTACTATGCAAAAATAGCTATATGCTATTTTGAGGGGTATTACACAGTTCTTGAGTGCTTCTTGAATATTTTTAGGAATAGAGATGGAATCCAAGGAATAGGTAAATGCTCGAAAAGGTTTGGTCAGGTTAGAAGAAGAAACAAACTTGATAATATCACAGTGAGCACAAGAACGTTGAGCTTGATGTTGACCGATACGTAAATCATCTATATTAGGGATATTACCGACAGAAGTGGTTGACCCCGATTGAACAACAGAGTGTACATCGAGGATGGTCAAGTCTGAATGCGGTTTTCGTTTCCTTACATAAACCCAAAGTGGCGGAGGCACCAGTGGTGGTGGTGGTGGTGGTGGGAAATCAAGACTCTACAACAGCTCTTGGTAAATCGGAATTTTGTGAAGAAATTTGTCAAAAAAAGGTTGTGTTCAAAAAAGAAACATCCGTTGAGTTTAACATTTTTTTATGTGAAGGACAATAGCAAAGATAACCTTTCGAAAATGCGAATACCCCAACAATACACATTTAGAAGCAAACGGGTCAAGTTTATCAGTTCCTGGGTGGAGATTTTGAGCAAAATAATTGCAACAAAAAACACGAGATGGTGTTGAAAATAAATTTTTAGATGGGAATACCAGTTGGAATGAGGATTGATTTTGAAGAATAGCAGTAGACATACGGTTAATAAGAAAACATGCAGTGAGAACCGCAAAACTTTAATAAAACTTTGGGACATTTTCAAACATCATAGTGCGAGCAATGCTAAGTGAATGTTGATTTTTGCGTTCTGGCACTCCTTTTTGTTGAGGAGTGCAGGCGCAAGAAGTTTAGTGTATTATTCCATGTTGAGAAAAAATTTGTTGAAAATTAGAATTCATGTATTCTTAAGCATTATCAGAACGAAAATATTTAAGAGTTGTGCCAAATTGTGTTTGTATCTCGAAGAAAAATTATTGAAAATTTTTAAATATTTCAGAACGATCTTTCAAAAGAAATAACCACGCCATTCGAGAGAAATCATAAATGAACGTAACAAAATAACGATAGTTATTAAACGTCGGAAAACCAATAGGGCTCCAAATATCAGAATGCACTAAATCAACTAAATGTTCGCTATGTTTATTGATGCGTGTTAGGTAGGAAACTTTATGATGTTTATCTAACTCACATAACTCATAAGATGCCTTAAAAAAGGCTCACAACCGAAAACTAAGTGCTTTAGAATAGTATAGGAAGGATGCCCCAATCGTTGGTGCCACAATTCAGGATCAGGAGAAGAACTAAAAGTTGAGACTGGAGAATCCAAGATTTATAACCCATGTTGTTCACGACTGGTGTCAATCACCCTCATTGTCGTAATATCCTGTAACACACAATGAGAAGAAAAAATGTCATTAAATAGTTTAAATATTTGCAAAGTTTAGAAACTGATAATAAGCTATTAGAATGATTAGGAATATGCAAAACCAATTTAAGAGGAAGGTCCGGAGAAAGAGAGATATCTCCCACCCCTTCAATAGAGACATGCGAGTTATCAACAATACACACATGATAATTTGGAAGCAAAAAATATGAAGAAAGCGATAAGGGTGACATGTTCAGAAGCCTGAATTAATTATCCATTGATGTGAGGAAACATGACAAGCATTACCCTAGTGAACAGGATTACCAGAAGGAGGGGGCAGCATGTTGCGGAAGTCCTACTCTTCAGCAAAAATGATATACTGGGAGGAGGTTGACTCATCTGTAGAAGCAATAATGGAAAGAGAATGTTCCACAGTTGGAGAAGAGGTCGCCATTGGAGCAGATCTAGATGATCTGAGGGAGTAGACAAGTGTGAAGGAAAGATGGTGATTGAAGAAGAAATAACAAACTGGCACGCGATACAAAGTTGCACAGATCACGTTTTTTTGTGCTATAGTGGATGCGGCTGAAGCTGTTTTTTGCTACAGCAGATGCGGCTGGAGCTGACAGGGAGGGGAGTTGGAGTTCGGGATTGGAGATGTTGGTTGTTCGGGTTTCAATGGAGGCAGCAAGGACGTGAGGTTAGGATGGGTTCGGGTGGATCAAAGGTCGGGATGGGGACAACAATGCGGTTGGGCTTGGGTTTGAGGTTGGGATGGATTCGGGGCTGATGGAGTTGAGGTGGAGACAACAAGGAGGTGGAGGGGTTGTCGGTTTGTGATGGAGTGGTGGAGGCTGATGGGTTTCGATGGCAGCAAGGGGTGATTAGGGTAGATGGAGTTGCTGTTTGGAGAAGGAGGCTGTGACTGTGAAGGAGATTAGGGTTAGGGTTAGGGTTTTGGTGGAGGAAGAGGAAGAAGGTAGAAGAAGAATGTGGGAATTAGGGTTTTGGAGGAGGAAGATGAGCCGTAGCTTTTTTTTTTTTGGGAAAATTATTGTGTATAATTTTCTAGCTCTGATACCATGTTAATCGATAGTGTAGACATAGAAGAATACTTTATTGTATGCATATAACTGAATACATTGCCTCCTATATATAGGAGAGTACAAAGAGTAATCTAAATCTAATTCAGATGTGAGACTAAATTAAGACTACTTTAACAGTTTGGAACAATTTTCCTGAGATCACGGGAGAGGGAAATATCACCTGATAAATTATTGTCCGATTTCGGCTTTTTTTTTAATATATTCGGGTTAGACCCATTAGCCATAGCTGTACTTTAAAAATCTAAATCTTTTGTCCCAATGAACACAACATTCAAATAAATATAGTTATATTACATATCTTTTATAATTCTATTACGTTATGCTGACATTTTTTATGCTTGATTCATGTCTTTACTTGTATTTTACAATATTTTATATGATAGGTGACATCTAGATTATCTAATCTTTTGTGTACTAGTAATTCCAATACATGTATTGAGTGTCGATATGAAGGCTCTCCGATATGTCTTTTCCGAGATAAGAAACCCCTTTCCAAGACGAGCCCGATTCCAAGATTTAAAACATTGATTGCAGTTGATGGGAGATGATGGGTGAGACTCTTTACTAGACCGTTTGTAATTTTGTAAAACGCACAAGATAGGCATTTTCAATGTAGATGACCCATATGTTGCCTCGGGATGACCAAGTCACGAGATGGAAACAACAATGCTTCTTTTTAAAGTAGACGCATTCTTCCTAGTTATAAATATGCAACTTCAGGAGTGTAAACGTCATTTCATTGATGCAAATGTTGAGTTACTTCTACGTGTGGCATGCTTGAGCCCACTTGATTCATTTGTAGCATTTGATTAGTCGAAGTTGATTCAGCTTGCTATACTCTTCCCAAAGGAATTCCCTTGTCAACTTTATTGTACAACTTGACAGTTAACTTGAAACATATATCTTCATATGAGATCAGATTATCATTTTGCAAACTCGAAGACATTAGCGAACTTGCTAAAGAGATGGTCGAGACAAAAGTTGTCTTCTATCCACTTGTTTACGAGGTCATACCTTTGGTGCTAATTATATAGTTGCAGTTGAAAAATGTTGAGACTTGAGGGAGCATTCTTTATTATGAAGATTGTGAAGAACCGTTTGTGCAATAGTTTGATGGAGCAAATCATGGCAGATTGCTTGATAAGTATTTAGTTGCATCTTTAACCTGAGAAAGGCTATGAATATTCTATAGAATCATGGTTTCATTTTGTGTGCAGTTGATCTTTTTGAAAGATGTGACGGTAGAGCTTATATTTTAACTATTAGGTTCAACGTAAATTGCTAATTTGAGTACTAGAGCTTTTGCACAAGTGTTCGTTACTTGAAATGTGTAGACTTTCATCTATATTGGTTGGTTCTTCATATTGTTAGCTATATAACACAACAAAGAAACTACTGTTACTTTTGCCCACCTTGTGGAAAGTTTTTGGTTATGTCACTACTGTCACTGACACACATGTATATACTTACGGTTGCACTACTAGCTTAGTAGCTTTCAATTAAATCTTGAACGAAGATTCTACTTCTGAGGCGACTGAATTTGGTCTTTGAATTGGTGAAGTTATGTTGATTTGTTTCACGAGAAATCGGAACTTGGCATGGATCTAGCGCACAATAATTGGCGACAAGTGTTAATTTTAGTTTAAAATTTTAATGGAAAGTTTTTTTATGAAATTCTTTATATTATGCTTAAATTGTACCAAAAAATTAACTTGCTCAAAATTATTCGAGGTGCAACCAAATTGTCAAAGCATAATGCCAAAATAAAACCCTTCTCAAATATAGTATAGTGAGTTTGCAAATGACCATAATCCGTAAGTGAATAAAGCAAGACCTTATTTAGTAGGTGAAATTGACCTTGAGGCTTGACATTGTTACGACGATAAGGATTGAACTCCGAAGAAAGGGAATTTGCAGGGTTAGGGAAAGAAGAAAACTAGATATAGGAGAAAAAAGGCCCATTGCCATCCACCAAAGAAACATTCAATACTCAAGTTCTCATGCTATGGTCAGTTTACTATAACAATGGAAGCATAACATTTTGTTTAAGAAACTAATTTAAAGTCTGAGAAAGCTATAATATAGTTCCCCGTCTAACCAATTACAAAAACAGAAAGCAAATTACATTCGATATTTTACCTTAACTTGAGCAAGGATAGTTATAAAACGTGCGAATCGAGCAAGCCCCCAAGAAGTATTAGACTATCTGCAACTTCTGTTGAGCAACTAGATGAAAAGGATCTCTGTATATGCTTTGTTTATTTTGCGAATCTCATTTTTCTTTGTTGTTGTTTTTTTTTGTCTCATGTCTGTGGTTAAAGATGGACCCCCTTGATGGTTGCTCGTTCATGGCATAGAAATTGGCTTGAAGGAGTCCTTAGAAAACGATCAGAAGGTAGAGTAAAGATTCTTCCTTCTCCATATCTGGCCCTTCCCTTGATGAGCATCATGCAAATTTCCAGGTGAGTGCTGTTTATTATAATTCGAATGCTCTTTCACTCAACTTAAACTATGCCCTTTGTGTTAGGAGTTGCAGTTTATCAACGTTTGACTATAGCCAATTTTTTTGTTGATGTCCAGATACCCATATCGTTCAGTTTCATGCTTCTATATCCATATATCAATATTTGACTCGCTCCAAGTGTTAGGTGTTAATTGTTGGTTGCTGCAGACTAAGGAAACAATCTACAAAAGAACTAAAAGAGAACTGAATCTTAAATTAAGTCACATACTACGAAACTTCATGATGAAGTGACCATTATGCTTAAATTATGCACAGTGCAAGAGTAGAATTGAAATCTTCCCTTCAAATTTAAAGCATCATATGCGGTTACGTTATGTGTTGTGCACAAAAGTCACCAGTACGCTATTTACTTGTTAATGTTCATATTTTAGTTGATGGATGACCTATGATACAGTAAGAGTTGTCTGGATCACATATTTAGCATATTTTATTTTGATTCGCCAATTCTTCCTCACCTCTCCCCCAGACACAGACACATCCAACAACACATATTTGTTGAGTGTCCTGGTATTAAACCTGCATATGCAATCTGACATGTGTTCCCTGTTGCTGACATAACACTAACATATGCTATTGATAACTTGGTCTCTATTAAAATAGTGATTTATTTTACTGGTATTTGTGGATTCACTTAATTGAGGAACCTATTCATCAGAAGGCAAACAGAATTAGTCGTTCAGATGCAGTATTTCTTGTATGTTCTATCTGTTATATCTCCCTTGTAGGCTAGTGCCCATCATAAATTTTAAAGAAAAATACAATTAAGAATTTAATATATTAAGGAGCAGGTGATAAGCATAATACTCAAACATACTTGCAGTTAGGAATAAATAAATAAAGAGATATTTGATTTGATGGATATATCTAATTGTATCAATGCATCTATAGTGAAACAATCACGCATTATTATTTTTAAAATATAATCATTTGAAACTTATCTAGTTTCCTCTTCACCTTGCATATACTACTGCACCCCTTGGTTTCGATTTCAGTAGAATTTCTTGGGGTTGTACGTTTAGGGCTTTTCATGCATTGTTTTATATGTATGTGAAGAAAAAAAATAAATGGTAACATTGATTTTTCCAACCTGTGAAAAGAAAATTGGCTTTGCCCTAGATGGAAGGATCTTGAAGAAGATGACAGGCAATGTTACCAAAGACAACATTGCCACATTCTTTTGAGTATTTTAATTATTCAAAATGAACTCAAATACATATATATTAAATGCATTCGGCATCATTTATTTATTTGCCCGTTGAGTCTGATTTCAAAATGGCTATATCTGTTTTGGCATGATTTTGTTGATGTTTCTACAAACTACAAAGTTATTATACAGTTTTACTTGATACTGGGCTGGAAAGAAAGCGATTCTAAAGTAACTGGGAAATAGATTTTAAGACTAGGAAACTCCTTTTTTCTTTAAGTTTTGTATTGAGTGGCTACCTATAAAGCACTTGGTCAGTACACCTATAGGGTAAGGTGTTCTGTTTGCAGAAATTTTGAAGTAACAATCCTAATAGTTCAAAACTTAGTAAGATTGTGATATACTCCATGTGAACTTTTCAATCTTGAATCGCAATGGGTTTAACTAATTTGACTTCTCAAACCGTCAGAAGCTGGCTGCCATGTTATATGAAACGAGGATGGAGGCAGAAATCAATGGGAGAACATGTGACGAACTCTCACTCCTGACAATATCGAGGCATTGGAGTTTTTAGCACATTCAAGAGACATGTTTTGCATCCAAAAATATAGTCATTAAGAACCTCATTTATACCAATAATATATAATATTATTAGTGATTTTCAATTTGATCATTTCCCCCCCTCACTGCATAATAATGTTCACCAACTTTTCCATTACATTTGCAAGTTCCACTGTGGTCTAGTGGTAAGCCTCTTAGCTAGTGAGTAAGAAGTCGGAATAAGAAGTCGGGAGTTCAATCTCTGTTTGCATCATCCTTTTATTGTAATATCATTGTGAGAATGTGCATGCGGTGTGCGTGAGTGGCTACGGCCTTGTTAAAAAGAAAAATCTTTTACATTTTAAACCGATGTTAGAATGAGATTAAGGGACACATGAAATACACCTGCAGCTATACTTTTGGAGTTATAACATTTTACAATCTGTCTCTTAGTAAGTATTTACTATGCAGTCTCCCAAATCACAGTATCTGCAATTTGGTGACATCATTGGTGGTATAACTTAAATCAATTTAGTCCCTAATTTCCACTTTTTTGTGCAGACAATTTATAGGGGAAGCACTGTTTTAGAGAGTCCAAAGGGTCCTCTGATATAAAAAAGTGGAAATGAGGTACTAAATTGGTTAAGTCATAGAAATTAAGGGACAAAATTGCAAATAATGTGATTAAGACTAAATAACAAACATTCATTAATTGAGAAACTAAATTGCAATGAACCCGGAAAATACTCTCAGCGCCTACAATTTAGGTGTGAGGTAACCCGAAACCACTACTACCGACAACTAAAGCATGAACAATTATTATGCTTATTATGACATCCTTAGACGTTGGGAACTTTGATGCATTATTTAAGGTCTTTGTTAGTGCTCGTATGTTGATGGATGTAGGTTTACCTTCATGAAGATGGCTAATTATTTACTCATGACTCATCATTCTTGTTTTACTTGTTTGACTTCTTCAGCTTTCACCTCATTCACATCATTCTTTGTTTTGATGTAAATTTGACATTCCCATTTTACCGAAAAGATTAAGCATCTCAATAATCAAAGGTCAACGGTTCTTTCTTGATATAGCATAATATATACAATTGAATGCATCCATTGTTATGGAGATTTAATGGTTCTCGTCAACAAACTAATGCTTGCAATCATGTTGCTCCTGTGACACTTGTACGGTTGCCGTTTCGTGTCAGACACAAAAATCTAGCACCACCTTGGCTATTGTAGTGTAGTTTTTCAAAAAAATTCTGTCTTAGGTCATTTTGTCTCAGGTTTGTTGTATTGGCAAAACTTTTCTTTGTAGTCATTTTGTTAGTTAATTAAACTTACTGATGCATGGTATAGATAAAGAAATAATACTTTATTGGATAAATATTACTAAATATGATATCTCTTATATATAGAAAATGACAAAAGAGTAAACTTATTCTTTTAACGATGTGGGATTAAATTAAGCACTACTTTAACACTCCCCCTCAAGATGGTGCGAAGATATTGTCGAAGTCATGCTTGCTCAAAATGATTTGAAAAAGCTTATGAGAGCATCCACAATGGTGTTTCTCATTTTTTAGAAAATGGCAGCTACAGTAATAGAAAATAGGGTATTTGTCTACAGTGGTTGTTTGCTAAAATTTTGCTAAAATTTGAGAAAGATGAGACATGTTGTTTCGTCCGTTTTTTTTACAGTTAATTAATTATTGATTAGATATTAATATAGGTTAATTAAATAAATTAAATAATAAAATATGAGAAATCTTCGGTTGCACACTACTTTGGTGAGCACTCCGTGAGCACTCACGAAAGTGAGCACCTATGAAAAATCTGAACCGCTCATATTGTTCTATATACCTTAGATAGCCTAACAATAAAAAATCAAGTAATTTGAAGTTCATTTGCCCATGATTTACATCATTACAAAATTGTATGGCTGAAAATTCTAACAGCATGATGGATGGGCAAATGAACTTCAAATTACTTGATTTTTTATTGTTAGGCTATCTAAGGTATATAGAACAATATGAGCGGTTCGGATTTTTCATAGGTGCTCTATTTCATGAGTGCTCACGGAGTGCTCACCAAAAGTAGTGTGCAACCGAAGGGGACTCATAAAATATACCTAAAACCTACTTAACTATACACTTATACACTAAAACCTAACCTAATTAATCCCCCTTTGCTGGGACGGGACATGTTGTCCCGTCCAAGCAAAATATGCTTGAGACGGGACAACATGTCTCGTTTCAACATTTTTTTGATTTTTTTTTCAGACGGTACATGTTGTACCGTCTGATTATTTTTTTAAAAAATTGGGACGAAACATGTATCGTCCGACGATCTAAAAAAAATAAAATAATTGGGACGAAACATGTTGTCTCATCTCTTATAATATGAGAATCGCAAATTGGTTTCTCATAAATGAGAAACGACTGTAGCTACTTTGCCAAAATATGGCAAAATAGCAAACGACTGCAACACCTTGTTTGCTAAAAAATGAGAAATTGGCAAATATAGAAAACGATTGTGGATGCTCTGAGAGAATGCTGTAGTTAGGATATTTGTTCAGCGGACCAGACATATGAGAATAAAATCACCTTATTCTCTCATTCATCACGAATGAATGACTGTCAACTTCGATATATTTTGTGTGCTCAAGAAACAATGGATTTTCGGAATTATGATAGCAATCTGGTTGTCGCAGTCTATGAAGCACGGATACGCGTACGGGGTGTGATTACGATATGACACGGGTACGGGAATACGTGATTTTACAAAAAAGTAGGATACGGGTGCGTTGTGGGTACGTTAAATGTAAAATAATTTATATTATATTTATAGATACAAAAATATTTTTCTTGTTAAAAATGTAAACATTTAATCCATTTCATAGAACTATAAGAATACATTATAATTATGAGCATTTTAGAGAAAATAAATGATAATCTAACTATCAAATCTTTGGGTAGTCTTGTTTTGTGTTTGACCATAATTGTAAACAACAAACTTTTGCAATTACTCTAGGACCCGATGTATTTATCTAAATATAATTGTCTAAAAATTGTGAAAAATGCATTTAAAAATTGGGTGCTCTTTGGGTACACACCCGGAAGTACCCAAGGAGTATCGGCACCCGATACGCATCCAACACGGGTACGTCGACCATTTGGAAGTATCCGTGCTTCCTAGGTCGCAGTATAGTGCAACTAGAGATGACAATGAGATTGCCAAGTCTCGAAGAAGATATTTTAGCAATAAAAATTTCAGAGATCAAATGCTCGATGGCTCGGTACGATGGCTCGGTATTCAGACTCTGTATTTGATTTAGCTACAATGGGCTGCGTCTTGCTTTTTCAAGATATCATATTCTCTCCAAAGAATACAAAGTACCTACTAGTTGAGCGCCTATCATCAGCTGATTCTGACTAGTCAGCATCAGAATAACCTCGTAAAGAAAGTGAGTTACCAGACTTAAATAGCAGTCCTTGCCCTAGGGCCTTCTTAAGTTAGCGAAGAATGTGAACTATTGCTTCCCACATAGTGATGGTCGGTGCAACTGCATAGGTAATATCTGGCCTTGTCACTGAGAGATATATCAATATGCCAATAAGCCTGTGATATCGTCCTGGATCAGAGAACAATGCATCATTGGAGGATGATAGATTAATATTGGAATCCATAGGTGTGTCACTGTGGCAACATTCCAATATTCATATCTCAGTAAAAATATCAAGAACATATTTTTTTTGTGAAAGAAAGATATCATTCTTTGTGCGTGCAATCGCAATGCCAAGAAAGTATCGAAGCGGACCAGGATCCTTAGTTTGAAAGGTTTGTGCTAACTACTGCTTAATGTCTCCAATACATTGTGAGTCGCTGCTTGTGATAATGATAACATAAACATAAATTAATAGGATAACAATGCCTTTATTTTTTTCTTTGTGAAAAGAGAATGACGTGTCTTGATTCTAGCGAATGCATAAAAGCACAAAGCTTTGCCAAAATTTTCAAATCAAAGTTCGAGGAGTGTTTGAGGTCATAAAGAGACTTTTGAGTGAACGTACAAGATTTTTTTTCATGTTGGTCAAAACCAGGAGACTGTTGCATATACAATACTTCTTTCAGGTCACCATTTAGGAATGTAACATAAAGCTGATAAAGAGACC
This sequence comes from Hemerocallis citrina, assembly GCA_017893485.1. Lineage (NCBI taxonomy): Eukaryota > Viridiplantae > Streptophyta > Magnoliopsida > Asparagales > Asphodelaceae > Hemerocallis > Hemerocallis citrina. Next base: position 295,360,464 of record CM030360.1, read on the forward strand.
AAGAACAATTTGATGCAAGAGATATAAGATCCTGAATGGATGTGAGTTTCGTAACTGGAGAAAATTTCTCTGCATAGTGGACCCCAAATTTCTGTGTATATCCTTTAGCGACAATGCTAGCTTTGATTCGTTCAACTGTGCCATCGAGATTATATGTGACTAAGAATTCCCGCTTACAACTGTCGTACCACCCATAGAGAGACGAACCAACAACTAAGTACCATTCTGTTGAAGAGCATGCATTTCATCTTTCATGGCTATGGTCCAACCCAGGTGCTTGAGTGCATCCTGAACATTCTTAGGAATAGGGATGAAATTCAAAGATGTAAATGCTAAAAAAGATCTGTTCAGTTTATAAGAAGAAACAAATTTGACAATAGGATAGTGAGTACAGGTACAAAGTGATAGGTAAATCATCTGTGTTAGGAATATTACCGACAGAAATTCTTGGCACCGGTGGAACAACAGAAGGCAGGATGGTCGAACTTGAGTGATTTTTTTCGTTTCCTTACATAAACCCGAAGTGGCGGGGACAGTGGTAAGTCAACTCTCTACAACAGCCCTTGTAAATCATGAGTTTTGGAAGGGGTTTGTTAAAAAAAAACTTGTGCTTAAAAATTAAATATCCACTAAGGTAAAGAATTTTTTCCGTACTGACCAACTTTTTGAAAATATTGACCAAACTGACCCACTTTCGAAAATATTTATCCAACTGACATGATATTGAACACCAAGAAAAAGTTCTACAACTTTCATGTTTTGACTTTTCAGATATACTGGCTGCATAAAGGTTGAAATCGAGCTTGAAGTTGATGTTTCTGCACAAAATATGGAGTACACTGTAGATTACACTGATGCTGCTATTGCAAATAGTGGCATCAGGCTAATTTATGCCGTTATTAGGAATAACGACATCGGTTATAAGATTTTTTCTTTTACACTGTTTTTTTCAAGTCAGAGAACTTCTAAGTGAATGCGAGATATACTGATGCCGTTACTCCCAATAGCGGCAATGAATTTTTTTTATACAGGTGCCGCTATTAGCAACAACGACATCAAAATAATAGATGCCGTTATTGCCAATAGCGTTTTATGCTGACATATCCAAAGTTGGGTTAGTTGGGTAAATATTTTTTAAAAGTGGGTCAGTTTGGGATTTTCCCCCAAAATAGGCCACTTTTCAAACTAATTCCCAAAATAGACCATTTGCAGTTCCCAACTGCATCATAATCTATTTTGTTGACGGAGTTGGCAACTGCGGTCTAAGTATATACCACAATAATATAACTCCAACACTTGTGCCAAAATAGTGTTAAGGAGAAAACTATGTTCACCTTAGACTACAGTTGACAACTACGTTCTTGATTGCACTAAGTTCGCAATTTCCAGCTGCATTAATTCGATCGTTTGACACTTCAATGAAGAATGCAGGTGGGAACTGCGAGCTAAGTGTAATCAAGAACGCAGTTGCCAACTGCGGTCTAAGTTGAACATAGTTTTCTCACACTATTTTGACACAAGTGTTGGAGTTGGATTATTGTGGCATATACTCAGACCGCAGTTGCCAACTGCGTCAACAAAATAGAATAGGACGCAGTTGGGAACTGCAGGTGGTCTATTTTGGGAATTAGTTTCGAAAGTGGTCTATTTTGAAAATTAGTTTGAAAAAGTGGCCTATTTTGGGGAAAAAATCGTCAGTTTGGTCAATATTTTCAAAAAGTGGGTCAGTACGAAAAAAATACCGATAACTTTTTTCGTGAAGGACAATAGCAAAGATAACATTTTGAAAAACATGAAAATCCAGAAAATACACATCTAGTAGCACACTAGTTAAAGTTTATCAGTGTCTGGGCTGAGATTTTGAATAAAACATATGCAACTAAAAACACTAGGTAATAGTGAAAATGGATTGTAAAGGAAAACACCAGTTTGAATGAGAATTGATTTTAAAGAATAGTAGGCATATGGTTGAAAACAGACAGTGAGAACAACAAAGTTCCAATAAAATTTTGGGACCTTTACTTCAAACATCAGAGAGCGAGGAGTGCTAAGTATTTGTTAATTTTTGCATTCTGCCACTATTTTGTTGAGAAGTGTATGTGCAAGAAGTTTGGTGTATTATTCCATTTTGAGAAAAAAATGTTGAAAAATCAAAACTCACATTGTTTAGTATTATCAGAATGAAAATATTTAAAAGTATTGCCAAATGGTAAACATTTTTTTGTTGAAGAACTTTAAATAATTCAGAACAATCTTTCAAGAGAAACAACTGTGTCATGCGAAAGAAATCATCAATAAACGTAACAAAATAATGATATTTATTAAACGTGGAAAATCAATATGTCAACAAATATCATAGTGCACTAAATCAAACAAATGTTTTGACACGTCTTGAGTAAAGAACTCTATAATGTTTATCTAGCTCACAAGACTTGAAAGAAGGCGCACAAACGGAACCCAAGTGCTTGAGATTTGTAGAGGAAGGATGTTCCAGTTGTCGGTACCACAATGCAGGATCTGTGAAAGAACTAAAAGCCGTGACTGAAGAATCCAAGATGTATAACCCATGTTGTTCAAGACCCCGACGCCAATTACCTTCCTCGTCGTAATATCCTAAAATACACAATGAGAAGAAAAAAATATCACTAAGCAGTTTAAATCTTTGCAAAGGTTAGGAACCGATAATAAACTATTAGAAAATGTAGGAATACAAACATATTTAAGAGATATTCAGAGAAATAGAGATATCTCGACCCCTTCAACTGGGACATGTGAGCCATCAGCAACACACATAATACTTTGGAAGTAAAGAATATGAAAAAAGTGATAAATGAGACATGCTCAGAAGCACCTGAATCAATTATCCATTGATGTGTGGAAACATGAAAAGCGTTATCCGAGCGAACAAAGTTATCAGAAGGAGACATCATGTTGCGGAAGGTCCAATACTCTTCAGCAGAAATGACATATTGGGAGTAGGTTGACACATCTGTAGCAGCAACAGTGAAAGGAGAATGTTTTAAATTGGAAGACTGATGAGCAGCAGGAGGACGACCGAGACGTTTCCAACATGTCTCATACTCATGAGGTCTGCCCTGACTGTAGGTGCAATACTTTGTATAGAAGTGGCCACCATCACCATGGCCTAAGAGATTCTCGGTGGTCATGCGCTTCATCTTCAACATAGAAGGAAGATTAATCGCCAGTAGAGGAGAGTAGCAGATTTAGATTAGATCTATAGATGAAGGCAGAATTAAGGAGAGATGGGCACACATCACAAAGTAGTACGAATCACTAGGCATCTTGTTGGTTGCTATTTGGATCTGATATGTGTCTAATTTGGCCCTAATTTGGGTCTGCTTCGGTTCAGTTTGAATCTGAATGGTTTGGTATGATTTGGTTCAGTTTGGGTCCGTTCAAGTCTGGTTTGGTTCAGGAGGGGTCCGGTTCAAATCTGGATGGGTTTTGGGTTTTGTTTTTGGATATGGAGTGGATTTTGGGTTTGGATTTAGATATGGAGTCGAAGGTGCCAGGTTTGGATCTGGAGGTGGGAGAGAGGAGGCGGCGGAAGGTGGTTGAGAGGGGTGTTGGGGGGAGGAGGGGTGGCGGCTAAGGAGAGCGTCGGGCGGAGGTGGGGCATTGGGCGGAAGGGAGGTGGCAGCTCAGGGATTTAGGATTAGGGATGGTGGAGCGGGAGGAAGAACTCTTGATTTATTATTATTATTATTATTATTATTATTATTATTCAAAAAAAAAAGAATCAAGAGAACTTTACTTTTTTTTGTGTGGAAGTTTTGTGTATAATTTCTTTGCTCTTATACCTTATTAACGTATAGTGTAGAGAAAGAAATAACACTTGAATGAATAAATATAACTAAATACAATGCCTCATGTATATGTGAGATGTCAAAGAGTAAACTAATTTTTTTACCGATGCGAGACTAAACTAAGCACTACTTCAACAAACTCATAAAAAGTTAATGTGTCAATTAATGTGAATGACCAATTTTGTAGAGGGTCTTTGAGGATTTCTTTTGAGGGTTGTATTTTAGTTACACCTTATTATTTTATTTTTGTAGGAAGTTGATAGGTGAAGATTTTAGATGTGATTCACTCATTCACTTATTCTTTTGATAAAGGATAAAAGCTAGACCATACAAGTCTATGGAAGCTGGCACACCCATATTTGGTCCGCCATATTTGGTCCATGTACTGTTTGGGCATTCTTATGTGATATATTTATATATTTTTTGGACACAAATTAGTTTGTTTGGGACGGCTTCCATCTTTGGCTCTTGACTTTCACGGGCCTTATAGGCGGATTAAATTCCCTGCAACAAATTTACATCTTTCTCCTAGACCATTTTTCTAACGTATTGGAGAATTTGGAGGATGCCAACTGGTCTTTTTAGAACCACGCTAAACCCTCCCTTATCAAAGTTTTGAACTTTTTGCATCAACTAATTAGAGAAGGCTGGTATCAGGTCGATAGCCGGTCATAAAACTCTGTCAAATATTTTACGAGTCTTGGTGTAATGCCCCGGATCCCCGTTATCGGACATCCGTGACACAACCAGAATCTTTGCCTTCAAATGCATCTCAACACAGTAAATAACACAGAAATTTAAAACACTTTTATTGCCATCAGAGTTAATACATCAATAATTATGAATATCAATTTATCATGTCAAACTGTAATGCCCCCCCTTTTCACCTCCAAATTCAATTTTTTCAATTTCTATATCACTTTAAACATAAACTAAGATAGTTATATTTCAAAGAAAGTTCGGGCAGAGTTTCCTCTGAAATTTCTGCCCCGAAACACAAAAAGCTTACGGAATTCTGCTCTAAATTTTGTAGCTCACATCACAGGCAATAATTTCACGGGCTCCCCAGGCCAAAATGAGCAGAGACATACAAGCAATCAATATATATGCTCTGGGGGGCAAACTCATAATAGAATATCAAATATCAAATAAAAATCATAAATTTCTTCGAAAACGAGGTAAAGTTTTTAGAAAAATCTTTGTAAAACATACCACAGGGCCCAGTACACCACAACGAGATGGGTACGGGTCGAGAACATACCATACTACCCCACACTATACTCATCATTGTCGTCCATGTATTTATACATCCAAAATACAATTTAAACCATGACTTTTACTATTTACACAACTAAAATTATACTTAATTTTCAAAAGTAAGAACTCCACTATACAGATCTACGCCTCACCTCTGCATTGCTGAGGACCTGTAACAGTAGGGGTCTAGGGTAGTCCAGAGACTCCCTGAACCCCCAAGCACCAAGGGGTTAGCCATTTCTGGTGTGAGTATAATCTACTAATTAAGCAAATAAATTAAACTTATAAGTAAAATAGAACGAACTTACGAATACCAAGATAATCAAATTTTACTTGAAATCTGAACATGTAAACATCATAAATGGGATTTCACATCAAATACCCTCTGAGTCATCACCTGTATGTATATCCATACCCGCTCACAACATACTTATCTTTGGTTGGAAAATCATTCACAAAATAGTCGCTTAATGCCCATCACTTTATGCTTTACACAAATATTCCTATAGCTTTATTTTCTCATAAAACTTTACATTCACAAATAACTCTACTTCCACATAACTGCACCTCATTTACCATTCATTTGCATTTACAGACTCACGACTTATATTCTTTCGCAATCTCATATCACATAACATCGCATTCATTCATTTCTTACAGCATATATCATCACGTCTTGCAATACATCACTTCCACACTCATTATACACTTCAACTATCACACTCGCAATTCATCTTGAATGGAAAATAAACGTGTATCCTGATTTCCTTAGTGTTCGTGTATACCATGACCTGAGTCTAATGCAAAAATACAGAGTATAGAACAAATGCACTTAATCTAATGTCAGCAAGACTCTGGACACATGCATCCTATACTACATGTGCCTCAGATCAAGCCGTTTCTCTAGTTTCAGGGATTTGAACCCCCGCTATGCAATGCATTCTAATTCGGTCCACTTCCTGTTTCCGATAGTATGACATAGTTGATGAGGTATAAATAAAAGAAATAATTTGCCCCGCTACCCTATTGTCACCAATAATTGTTGCATCGGGCCCTCCTCGAAAGCTGTGACGAACTTACAGATATACACACAGCATATCCATTGCGCAGAAGATTCATTATGATCTGTTCGTGTCCACCAACATAAAACATGACAGCCTCGAAGATCTAAAAACTCCCTATCTGCCAGGATATCAGCATCCCGTTCTTATCATGGTACCTCAGGAATCAACAGTGCAAGATACGCACACGCAGCACGTATCCCTAATGACAGGAAGAGATAACCCATCGTATTACTGCTTAGTGCTAACTCTCAGAACGAGTTGGATTATAGGGAATCACCCCTAACACCAATTCGGTCTTCAAGCGAAACAATAAAAGGAAAACCTAATCAATGCAGTTTATTGAAACAAGTTGTTACCCAAATCACACTCGGTGTCGATCAACAATGTCGAGCCTGTCTGGTCTGTCAAATAACAATCATCACAGGAATCACATCCACTGATTCCCAATATCTTCACAAGTCAGCGACCACATAATTTCGGCCCGTGACCCTCAGCGAGTGGTCCAACGGCGCCCCAAGGATGCAATACAATTCAATGAAGGTAAGCACACACGTAACCATCAATTCTTGACCATTGACAGACTCAGGCATCGAGACACCCAATACAAACCGACCAGAGCTATATCCCAACTCCCTCATGTCCATAATGAGTATTAAGCCCAGGAACTTAGCCAAGTTCCAAATGAAATGCTAAAACATCATTAAACCCCGATAGCTCATGATCACCACACTGCGGTATGCAGAAGGTTCCTCATCATTTGTCCGATGAAATAATTCAAGAAATAGCAGTAGCTGTGACCCAAGCTACGCTCATCGGAATTCAACACAATCAGACTTCTAGAAGGGTAGGGAGATCCACAGCAATCCCCTAGTGGGCGACTCCCTCAAACATTTAAGAGCTCAAGTCCCCGAGTCAACTTAAAACTTGAAGTTTGGTCTAAACAACAGGTTGCTATCTTGCAACGTCCATAACTTCTAACACACAATACAGAATTGCTTGATACTACCCATTCTGGAAAGATAAAGCCTTAGTCTACAACTTTCCAGCTAACCATTTCCTCGAATTCAATCATCTTGATATTATAAAACCTCATATACTCTCAATAGTATATTCTTCTTGCACTCGCTGCACCTTTTCAATATCATAAATGTTTGCTCACTCATCGGAAATTCTCGATTCTGGGTCCTATGGGAAGGTGAGAGTGTCTACTTCAACTTCCTAGTTGAACACCTCTTTCAGACTCTATCATTTGAGTTCTTGAAAACACAAGTTCCATCAGGTGTACAAACAGGGAGAAACTGGTTTACTTAGCCAATAATACCTTAATTAAGACTGGATCTGTTCCATCTTTGGAAAATCACAATTCTCAACCTATAAACTGGAATTGCAAAATTCCAGATGGGTTGGAAAGCTATGACTCCCTACTACGACTCTCTAGTTAGTCAATTTCCCAAATTCTTAACAATAGTTTCCAAATTTCTCATCTACACAAACTAGTCAACTTGTACTAGGCTGAACATAGCCCACTTTGAAAATCAATAATAAATCAACCTTGAGTCCAATGCTCATGAAATTTGAGTTTCTTAATCTACACATATATCATTTCATTGTGTCCAAAATTCACATTTAGATTCATTTCACACAATGAGCTATGACTCTTCCAACATAGTACCCAATTTCAGCCATTATTTCAACAGGGTTTTTACCACTGTATACGGCTTATTGTTGGAACCTCGTCAAACGATCCTTTTAAAATTCTAAAACTTGAGAATCATCAAATAAACTCATACCCAAAGCTACTCCCAAAAGTTCATAACAAGATCATACATACCCAACTGGTTATGACCTTTTGGACTTCAGTCAAAAAACAATCAGCTTCAGCTCCTTTTCAGACCAGCTGCACTCCACAAATTTTTTGAGGTATTAAACGACCTTGAAAAATTATGAAGTTTTAGACTATAGTTGTGGACACACACAAGAGTGTCCACAAGGATTTTTAGCTCAAAACACCCAGGTTACATTGAGATACAAATCGGAAATACACAGAAAATCGTAATTTAAAATTTTCATAACACACTATGTACATAAAAATAAAAGAGATAATACTCACATAGTATCCCGCGACGACTCGAAGCGCCAGCACGCATCCAAAGTCGCTAATATATCCTATTATCAAATCTCAAGTTAATTTAAAGCTCAAAGCGTACAAACCAGTCACAGATAGTAATAACACAAATCCTAACATCCCACAGGCGTTTAATTAAATGCATGGGATGCACACGTGCGAAGTACGGGATATTCAAAATCCTACAGGATTTTTATTCCCCAAACAATAACAAAAATTACCCCTAAAATTACCTAATGGCCCAACAAAAATTCTATTACCATAAAAGAGACAAATTCTCATATACTTACTCCCTCTTTATAAACCCAAAACCATAATTTATTAACAATTTGCAAATTCTCAATCAACTTGCTAATTTCTCGTATCTATAACACCCAACTCCTCCTAATCTCCCTACTACCATATTTCTACTCAATAGAAATTGAAAACACTTAATTTCATACAAACAAAATAACTAGGATATACCTTTCCGAAGCTCTCTCCAAAAATCGATTCTATCACGAGCTAGAGCACCCTCCAATTAGCCATCCCCCCAAATTAATTTTAAAACAATGAAGAGATGGGGTGGATTTGGGTGGGGAGAGCATCGGCCGAATGGGTTCGGCACCCTGGGTGATCGGGAAGAAAAAAACAGGAAGGGAAAGGAGGAAGGAGGAAAAGGTGGGGTGGGGTTTTTATAAAAGTAAATAAATAAATAATTAGGTAAATAAATAATAAGGGAATATTACATATAAGCCCCCAAGTCTCAATATATTTCAAACCCTGACTCTCACTCTTTAAAATACCAATAATCTAAAATACATAAAATTGTCTCATAATAACCCTCCAAAAGTATAAAATAAGTAGACAATATATCTGAAATTTTTCAATAATAATCAATTGTTATTAGAAAAATACATAATCGCGTGCAATTCTCAATTGCGCACAGATTACGATGCAAAATAGCCATATGCTATTTTTGCGGGGTATTACACTTGGCTCCTTAGCCAACCCCATTTTAGTGGGATGAGGCTTAGATGATGTTGATGACTTGTTTGTTTGTGATATATTTGTGAGTATGCTTGTCCCAAGTGTAAAATCAAAAGGTTACAATTTATAGTACTTGTATAACACAAAACAAGCAGGGGAATGATAATATGTCACTCACTATGTGCAACTCCATTTGCAACGCTCATATGATTGGTCCACATATAAAAGTAAGTAGTCCAAATTAACTACACTTTTATTTTTTTCTTATGCATGAACCATTCATGTGAGAGTTGCAAATGAAGTTGCATTTGCAGTGGCATGCTATCACATCTCAGACAAGTATACTCAAAACTATCATCTGAAATGTTGTAACCAGAGAGTTGGGGTGGTGCAAAGTATGGACAACCCGTTCAAACTAATCTCAACCACACCCTGATAAGTCTGATAAGTCGGAATAGTATTGATCATCCACTTAAAATCAATTACCAATAATTAAATCTAAATCACTCCTAACTTCTGACGTGCATGGCACGAGCTAATTAGCTAGTAATTATAACTTCCAAGAGTACAATTTTCTCATCTAAATAATGAATACAAATATACATTATTATTTTTACACGCGTAATATACTTGTATGCAACTTTTTGAAAAGTCATGTATGCATCTTGGCATAACTCTATCATGTCATACTTGTACTCCACACTCTATATCCGCATGCATGCTTCACTGGTTAGTACTATGTTTTGGTGGTGTTGCTAGATTGAATTCAATTTGACCAATTGACCGAGAAAGTTAGGGTTCTCTCTTTGGCCATCGTGTTTTTGTCATTAATAATGCTAGTTATGATTATTAATATTATTGGTTTTATGAATTTTCTTTGTATATAAATATATAATAAACGTACTTACAGATGTACTCAAATGATTTTTTTGTAAACTCACGTATATCCGTGTACGGCTGCAACCGTATTGTGTTGTATGTATCCTAGGTTGCATGTAAGACTTGAAAACAGTTCGTGTTCGACATGGACTTGTGTAACCTGACATTGCAAGGAAAGAGAATATTTTTGTCCATGTCGGATTGAATTTAGTCCTAAATCTTGTTACCTTGATTATGAGTGAGTTACGAGCATATTTAGTTTAACTCCTGGACACATTTTGTTTCTTGATGATATCGGACTACTAAGGAAGGGGCAATAATATTTGCAACTGCTATGTAGAAGAGGTGAGGGAGCTTTAGTTTTCCAAGGGGTCTATATTCAGTATGTTAAAGATATCATATATGGATCAGATATGAGCAATGCTATGGGAATAAATTAGGGTACTATCAATGGTGTTCATAAATCTATTATTTTGGTTATTCACATTTTATTGTAATCTAGGATAATCTGGGGGATGCCATTTTATAATCTAGAGTTATACATGTGATTTGTGTGAAATGGTTGTGTTTCTTCCTTCACTAGCAATTAGTATGTTAGCTAACCTCTAAGAGCATCCACAATGGTGTTTCTCATTTTGTAAAAAATGGCAGCTACAGTAGTAGCAAATAGGGATAGTTGCTGCAGTGGTTGTTTGCTATATGTTTCTCATTTTAAATTTTTTTTGCGTGGGACGATACAACATTTACCGTCGCGCAATTTTTTTATAAAAAAAGCGAGCGACGGTACATGTTGTACCGTCTCATTCGTTTAAAAAAAAATAAAAAAAATTAATTACTTATTAACAATAAATTATGTTAATTAAATAAATTAAATAATATAATAATAACTAAACCTAATTAAAAACTAACTAAACCTAATTAACTAAACCTAACCTACCACTAAGCACCCCAAATTCAAGGACGGTACATGTTGTACCATCCGAGAATTCAGGGATTTTATTTATTTATTTATTTATTTATATCGAAATCTGACCGTTGGTGGCCGTTGGATTAAAAAAAAAAATTAAAAAAAAAAAGGGACGGTATATGTTATACCGTCCGACCCCTATTTAAAAAAAACAAATTATTTTTGGGACGGTATATGTTATACCGTACTTAAAAAAAATTAAAATAAGAGGGACGGTATATGTTGTACCGTCCTCTAATTTGAGAATCGCTATTTTGTTTCTCATTTTTGAGAATCGACTGTAGGCCATATGTCAAAATATGGCAAAATAGAAAACGATTGCAGCGTGCCATTTGCCAAAAAATGGCAAATTGGCAAATATACAAAACGACCGTAGATGCTCTAAGGTCATAAAAATGGAAACGGGATCAAAACGGTCGGGCTGTTTAAATGGGAAAAAAATCAGTGGGACATATCTCCGAACAGCCGGGATGTAATGATATTATGGTATGATTACTTTCATGGGGTTGTGCCAAGGTCATGTGGGAGGCTAGATGCATGTGTAGCATGGAATGCTTGGGGAGGGTGAGCCAATAGATTGGTGCGGGGCACATTCAGTTGACCATTGACAGGGTTTCATGACTGATAGCTTGTGTTATCATTGAGTGATGGCACAACATCATGGCACGTGGACATGGGAGAGTATGTCTCAAGTGGATACGATCTATGACATATGCAATATAGTTGGTGGCTTATAGGATTAGGATGACAGCTTTGATGGAAAGGGCCATGACACTGGGTCATGAGTGACGACATTGGATCATGGAGGATGTTCCCGTTGCTATGGGCATAGGCTCAAGAGTGAGGAACACCTCAGAGTATTGACAAGTGTCTTGAGGGAGAAGAGCAATAGCAGTGAGCAATGATACGTGTAAGAGACGCCTCATCCTAATTTGTAGTCAAGGATTGAAGTTGTTCAACTGATATGTGCTGTTAGCTAATCGAATATTCTATGTCCAACGGTGAGACGGTGAGTAGGAATTTGAGTGTTCTGTCCTATTGTGTGTGGAGTGATGTATACTTGTTTGGTCAATTGCGTATTGATTGGATTGAGGGAATTCAGGACATCACCGAGTGATCTGTCAGCAAATTCAACACCATGAAACTTGTGCACAATATCATGCATGGTTATAAACTTACTAGTGAATGGAAAAATGTTGGACACATCTGGTTGATATCATAGTGACTTATCGGCTTAAAATATTTGACATTGAATTTTTACATTTAGTATACGACATTATCCTCGTTTAATCATTTGTTTGTTCTTTCGTCTTGCCAAGGTGGGCTTTTTTAACGTTACTAATCCTAATTACATCAGGGGATTCTAGTTTAAGTGGGTGTCAAATTCTACATTGTACCATAATACCAAATGACCCAAATAACAGATATCACATTTGGTGAGCACCATTCAACTGGTTCTTACCCTGTATGTGCACCCACTGAACTGCCTTGTGGCTTGAAACAAACCTAACCATAATGACACTGAATAATTATCTCATTCCAATAATTTGTTATCATCTAAACAATCAGACATGCATTAGTAACTGAGAGCATTGATGAAACGCCTAGTAAATACTAAGAAACCATAGAAAGTCATAATTAATTTTGGTGTTCCAAAAGCATCGTACTCCTAGACCTACTCTACTTCAGGATCTTTCCGTTACATTCTCTGAGGGCGAAAAAGTGAGCATCAGAGTTCAAAAAAAGGAAAATGTTTCATGTCCTTGAACTAAAGCAAGACTGAAAAGTTTCAAAGACAATTCTATAAGCAATGTAACAGCAAAAAAATACTTGTCGTTTACTTTTTTATCTGTTCAATAGTCTTGGTGTGGGTCTACCAGCTAGTATTCTCACAGTGGTTGCTAACCGCTATAATAAATGTTAATGAATAAATACCTCCTCCATTGTCTTTCTTCATAAATTTGTCTTGAGCATAATGTTTATTAGTTTTGTATGGTATGACTGCATTTAATCGCTGTTAAGCAACATTTTCTGTACAAATATCTCAGCTTTGACTATTTACTTGTTCGCATGAAGATAACCCCTGTGGATTCTTTTATTTTCTTGCAGAGAATATGGATGGAGAAATGCTAATCAATCTCCTGCATGCATCGACCCTTGTGTTGTTTGCTTAGAAAGGATGTGCACCGTGTCTTCAGAAGGTAGAGACATTCTTTGATATGGATTTTAAATGTCCTGATTTGTTTAATATGATTTTTTGTTCAAATTTTTGTCTTAAAACAATGATTTTTTCTGGTCACGCCCATAAAACTTTCTTATTTTGATATAAACCCCTAAATTTCTTTGTATTCCTATACAACCTTTAATAAATTTTAAGTTATATCAATACCACCTCAAAAGTGATCAAAATATCCTTTCAGGAACCTATAGTATTGTCGAAATTGTGATCTTTTGACTTATGGATAGAAACCAACAAAATTCTTGTTATTTTAATATTTAGAGATTTCCTGTATCGTAGATCATGACTGAGTATGTTTATTGTTAATCAAAATTTTATATCATGTAATTTTTTTCTAATATATATCCTACTTATGGCATCATTCTTTTTATGTCAATATGAAATTATCTCTGTGAACTCCAGTTTATAATACATAGCGTCATTCATTAAAAGTTTTATCATTTTATTCTACTTGGTCCTTATTGGCTGTGTTTCTCTGAATTGTTTAGCTTGCCATATGGATTTTGTAGAAAAATAGGAGTAATCTCTGGATTTAGTTTTAAAGCGAGCTTGGGGAGCTTAGTGAAACAAATTCATTTAAATCCCGATTTGTATTCTTTCATATTCATATGCTTTCTTATTAGATATCCAATATTCATTCCCAAGCAGTTAAAATCCTATTAATCACCCGATTAATCGCTAATTGGAGGCTAAGCGATTATTTTTTAAAGTAATTTTCAATATTTCAATAGTTAGTGATTTAATCGGATATAATCGGTCGATTAGTGGTTAATCGGCCGATTTTAAGTGGTTGATTAACCGATTAAATCCGCTTCAATTTTCATGCTCGTCTGCATTATTTGGGCTCTGTCTGGCCCAAACTCAAATCCAAATACAAAATTCAAACCCCTTTTGGCCATTGCGCAAACCCAAACCGGACATATCGCCAATCTCTTTTTCTTCCTCGTGCAAACCCAAATCTGGTCCGCCGCTGCTATCTTCTTCTTCTTCAAGCAAACTCAAATCTGACTTGCCGTCGCAAACTTGACCCAACCCGTATCTGTTGCACCTCCTCGTGCTGCTCGTGCTCCTCCTCCGCGATTGTTTTTGTTTGATGGAACCGACCAGCAAACTCGATCCAACCCACATCCAGAATTCAAACTCAATTGAAACCAAGTACTTTTTTTTATATACAAGTATATGTTCTTATTTGATAATTTCATAATAGTTTTATGTTAGGACTTAAAGTTGCTACATGATGAGGATATATCATTTTTTAATTATATATATACACGATTTTTTCGATTTAATCTCATATTATTTTTCGATTAACCGATTAATCATTAATCGCTCCTAGACCGATTAGTTCCAAATCTTTGATACTAGTGATTTAATAGTAAGATTAACTAGTACTCTTAAATTATTGTCTTTTTTTAATCTTTCTAGCAATGTCTAAAAGATAGGAAATATTTTTCATGGTTAGATCTCAAGTTAGTTCAATAGGAGGATATGACATTTTTTGTTTTTGTTTTAGGTAAATTGATTTTGAGTAATAATATAGTGTTTTTAGTGCTTCTTGGTACACCATCAAAATGTCAATATTTATCAATCCTTCCTCATTTGGCATTTCGAATTTGCAGATTGTGGTCATGAGTTCTGCACCAGATGCGCATTGTACCTCTGCACTACCAACATAGCCGCAACTACTTCAGGCCCACCCGGGTCCATCCCCTGCCCTCTTTGCCGAAATGCCATCATCTCCTTTGCACGGATTCCGGATAGCGCCAGCCCGACCAAAGATCTCCAGAGGAGAAGCCTCTCACTTTCCCTTTGCACCACCTGCCCAACTACTGTTGGTTCAGAACCGAGAGACACTGCCAGCACTAGCCAGCTGTGCATGCCTGGTGGGTTCCACTGCAGACGGGTCCCACCGTCAGTGGGGTCCTCTTCATTCCGATCCCTCAGCTGCCAGAAGTTCAACTCGTCTCTTTGTATGGGAGCACCTGAGACTAGTTCATGCCTTATTAGGTGCTCAAGGTCAGGGTTGCCGAGATCTTCGTCTCAAGGGGAGAGGAGTAATAGTATTAGTAGAAGATCATGGCTATCTTCACTGAACCAGCTGTATCTGACTACTGGTGAAAGCAGTTAGGTTTCTCTGTTTATTTTGTCATCGTGCTCTTCATTTTATTTGTTTACCCCTTCTGTTCTATGCTTTTGTTTGACAGGGTGGTTGTCTTGTTGATATGTGGTGATTCCTCATTGTGTGGGATGTAATTTGTGGCTGTGCGCTATATGCAATGCAGTGTGCCAATGGAAGTAGCTTTTTGGTTGACAATTTTGTTTGCAAAATGTTTGGTGTGTGGAATTCAAAATCTATTTTGGCAATTTTAAATGATCCTTTTTATTTCCTTTCTATTTTAAAAGTTTTTTGCATTGTATTATCAAACTTACTTAAGGTTGGTTTTGTTATCACGATTCATATGGATGCTTTGACTTCTGAAATTTCAGTTCCTTTTACTGGTTATGCAATAGTGAAGTGTTTAGGATGTTGATCTTAAACATCTTCTGTATACTTATACCAATGTATTTATTAAATTATGTGTTAGAACACCAAGGTTTGTGTTTGGTTTGTTGTTTGGAAAACAGTTTTCTGAAAACAGTTTTCTGAAAATAAGAGTGTAACAAACTGTTTTTTGAAAATGAGAGTATGATGTATGTATAGGTTTGGTTATATGTATATACTGTATACAGTATATACATGTTGTATACATATACATACATACTGATATATAATAATATAAAATATTTTATTTTAATAAATATATTTAATAATATACATATATATAATAATATATAATAATTATAATAATATATATGTAATATTAATATATTTAAATTATATATTAAACTAATAAATTATATAATAATATATATAATAATAGATAATAGTAATATATAATAATAATAATATATATTATAATAATAATTGATTATTGTAATAGTATATATAAAATAGTATATATGAAATAATAGTATATATAAAATAGTATATATAAAATAATAATATAATATAATATATATATAATAATAATATAATATAATAATAGTATATATAAAATAATAATATATATAATAATAATATAATATAATATTAGTGTATAGAAAATAGTATAAATAAAATAATAATATATTATAATAATTATATATTAAACATAATAATAATAATAATAATAATAATAATAATAATAATAATATATATGTAACAATATATATTATAAATATATATATAACAATATATTATATAATAATATATAATAGTAATATATTATATATTAGTATATATAATAATATATAATAGTAATATATAATAATAATAATAAATATAATAATAGTATATATAAAATAGTATATATAGAATAATAATATATATATAAATAATACACATAATAATATAATAATAATAATAGTATATATAAAATAATAATATATTATAATAATTGTATATTATATAATAATATAAAATAATTTATTATAATAAACATATTTAATTATACACATATATATAATAACATATAATAATTTTCATAATATATATGTAATAATAATATATTTTAATTTTATATATATATATATATATATATATATATATATATGTAATAATAATATATTTTAATTTTATATATATATATATATATATATATATATATATATATATATATATATATATGTATATATATATATATATATATATGTATATATATATATATATATATATGTATATATATATATATATATATATGTATATATATATATATTAGAGAGAGGATGTAAAAAAATAGACAATAGTTGAAGTGGAATTTTGTGAAAACTATTTTTACAAAATAACCAATGGAGTTTTGGAAAACAAAAAAAAAAAGAAAAAACAACAAACCAAATCTTTGGCTGAATCATTGAGATTATCCTTCTCAAGTCTCAACCCAACTATGTATCAACCAGCCGGACCCAGTCAATTAGCCGGTCACGTCAACTTGACTCAGGTACTCTCATCTTTATGTTTTGCTCCATCAATTTGAGAATTCTTTTCCGAAAAAGTACTCAATTTGAGAAACGTGGTTAGGCCACGCGTGTCCGAATGAACTTTTGTATATATGTTTGAAGAACCTCATATAAACGTTGCCGTGGCTAGGCCACGCGGGGCCGAATGAACTTTTGTAGATATGTTTGAAGAACCACATATATATGAAGTCATTCCTTTACACCAATGAACTCTCCGTTTTCTCGCTTGTTCACTGATTCCCCTTCCACAAATCGGCACTGGCACTAGCTCCGTAACCAGAACTAGGACTAATGAACTTTTGTACATATGTTTGAAGAACCACATATATATATGAAGTCATTCGTTTACACCAATGAACTCTTGTATATATGTTTGGAGAACCGCATATATATGTAGGCATTCTCTTTACAGAGACTGCTTCTATTAAGACTGTAGGGCACTGAATGGACAAGTTTGCTTTGATTTTCTGTATCATAATATGCGCATGCATGTTAATAAAATGTAGTAGTTTGAAGATCGTTTATCAATGTATTAAGTTGATCCAAGATGAAGATTTTCTTGCTCCACATGATGCATGAGTGAGAAGTCCCACACACCTTGATTTTTGTAAGCACACATTTTATGGCATAAAAACAAGCAATGAGGATTATCCCATAAAGAGTACCCCTGTTAACCTATCCATAAGTTAATTTGATGTACTATTTGAATATATTGTATTGGCATTACTGTTTGACCCTATTGACTAACAGTCAAAAACAGTTGCTTGGATTACATAGTGGTGGATATATACAGTAGGAACATTAAGGAATGAACAGATCAATCTCATGAGTAGCTATTCCAAACCCCTGCATGTACAACAACTATTCCAATTCTAGCTGTGATCACTTATTCTTTTTCTACCATGTGTATACAGGAAAGAATATTATTAAGTCTTTTATTGCTTGCTTCTGCGAGTATCGTCATTCTATTAACTAGACTTTATGATCATCATCACTGTATATCCTCTGTAATTTGAATTCACAAAATGAACAAATTATGGTCATCTATACAACTAACAATAATAACAATCAGCGGTTGATATCTAAAAGAAGAGATGCAAAGCCAGTAAGCTACCCCAGAAAATCTCAGTAATTTATAGCCACGAATATAAATCCAAAGAAATATATTCCTTTTCAACTTCAACACTTACATAATTCAAGTGACAGAGGGAAATTTAAAAAAAAATCCAAAACACACACACATACTAAAGCTTGTGAATGGATGACAATAGATGCTAAGCTAGTTCTCCCCATCAACGTGGCTTCATATTACAGTGTAACTTCAGAAACCCAGAGAAAGATGGTTTTTTATACACAAATGCAAAATCCAAACATATTAATACAGTGTCATTCTCATGTACAAAAAATCTATAAAAAAACGTTGAAACATACACAGGGAGTGGTCTTTCACAGCCTTCAACAGCAACAACCAGAATCTTTATCCGAAAAGAAAAGAAGGAAATACAAAAACCAAAACAAAACAAAAAGAAACTGTTGGAGTCCATACAAGATATATAAACCACTTGAAATGATTGTATCCGCAAACTCTCACGAGTCCATAACAAGTAATTCTGTATAATACTACATCAAGTGAGGGTACAAATACATTTATGAAGCACACTAATATTAATTATTGTACATAAAGTAAAGCTCTGGAGGGATAGACAGAAAAGAAGAATATGGGAGGATTGACAAGAGTGAGGCGGACAACCATGACTTCTAACGGAGTAGAGAGCGGCCATGACTACCACCTTCTTGATCGAAAGTCTTGCAAGGTCAAGAAAAAGTAACTTCCTTAAAAATGACCGCAAGAATGAGATTAGAAATAGGAGCAAGAGGGGGTGGAGAACAAGAAGCGAGGAAAAGAAGAAGAAAAAGCTCAGCAAGGATAGCACCCGCTATAAGACACCACAGCTCACAATGAACAGCTTCCATCTCTTCTTGTACCATCCAAACTTAGAGAGGAGTGGAAAGAGAGACTTCCACTTGGTAGGATAGGGAGAAGGTGGGTAAAGGAAAGCCATGAAGGAGAAAGAAGGGAAGGACATTCTGAATTCGCTCTTTGTGAAAAAACGAAAAGCAAACAAGCTGGTGATGGGCTTGAAATGGTAACCAGGGCTGCTGAAAGCTAGACACATAGGGAGTCCTTATATAGGAAAGAGTGGGTAAATTAAATAAACAAATATTAACCCTTACGGCTTATTGGATGGGGAAATTTGAAAAAAAGTTGGGAAATATTTTTGTACCCTCACTTTGAAACCACCTTTCTTTTGTACCCCAGTTACGTTATTAGTTTTCAGTCCTGTGGGGAATTCCCTTCTTGTCTCTAAAGTTCCGAAGTTCGCATAGCAATTTACTACTGTAGAAAGTGACAACACTTTGACCAAAAAAACATTGTGAGAAATGTCTATTAGAATTAGGGAGAGAATGAAATACTTTATTATTAATTATTGATTGATTAAACTGAGTACAATATGTTTTCTATATGTAGGAAAGAAGGAAAGACTAAACCAACACATTATTCGGTATGTGACTAAACTAATCTCTCTCATAACATAATATTTATATAATATCTAACACCCCTCTCAAACTCAAGTTGGTTCAAATAACATGAGTTTGAAATATTGACGATGTTTATGTGGCAGGGACAACAAACTGTGATGTAGGAACAACGCTCAAATAGATGGCACAGGAAAGACGCTCGATGACGCATGTGTTGAGATCTCACCCCGGACTTAAGAATAGTAGTAGTAGAGGAATGAAGTAGTGGTGGAAGGAAGTAGTGGTGGCGCACTGTTGGGATCTCCATATCCCGAACTGTGGTGGAATCTCCACATCCCGATCTGTTGGGATCTCACCCCGTATGTTGTGGAAGAAAGTGGTGCACTATTGACGCATGTTGGGATCTCATCACTGACTTGAGAATTTTTCCTGAACTGAGAATTGTGATGGGAAAGATGGTGGACGTCGACGGAAGGTGTGAGAGACTGGAACAGTGATGATGTTGATATCTCCCCTCTCAAACTCACAATGGATTAATTGGTGTCCACACACCAAATACCAATTTCACCCAAGAAATTAATTGGATCTAAATATATCCAATCCGATCAGAACAGAGAGCGGGGAAGAGGAGAAGGGGTTTGTTGTATTGTGGGGGGGGGGGGGGGGGGGGGGGGGTGACGGTGGAGTCAACGGTGGCAACGGCACCTCCGGTGAGATCCAATGACCTCTCTTTAATCTCAAAATTAATTTATTGAGTTTAGGAAGCTTCAATGGAGTTCGAAGGTGGCTAAGGATGAAGGCGACTAGGTTTCGGCAGTGTCAATGATGAGGGTTTTGCCGAGGGTTTGCCGAAGTGGGTCCATCGGGAGGTGGTCGAAGTTGATGGTGGCCGAAGTTTATTGAAGTGGGTTGCTGATGAAGCTTCGAGCCTCTCTTGGATCTCGACGGTGACGATGACGACGGCGGTGGCTGGAGACTCGATCAGTGAGAAGTTGATGTTGGAGTTGTTGATGTCGGGGTTGTCGAAGTTGTTGTTGTAGATGACATCTAGGTTTTGGTAGTAGTTAATGATTGTTAGGATTTTTGGATCTTGTTGTTTTTTGACGACTAGGGTTTTGGAGACTTGATCAGGAGAGATATTGAGAGGTGGAGTGATTCCGATGATGATGAGAATCACTCCACCTCGATAACGATGATCAAATTTGTATGAGTCTTATAGGAATACACTGACTCTGATACCATATTAGAATTAGGGATAAGAAGAAATACTTTATTATTAATTATTAATTGATTAAATTGAGTACAACATGTATCCTATATATAGAAAAGAGGAAAAGACTAAATCAATACATTATTCGATATGGGACTAAACTAATCTCTCGTAATATAATATCTATATAATATCTAATAATGTCATTAAACTAGAATCTCAGCAGTGCAATTATATTACTTGGTTTATTTTAATATCAAACCACAAAACTATATACTTCGGTAGTATGTAGGGTTGTATTTGAAAGTCGTATTATGTTGAGTGCGGGATTCGTCACAGAAGAAAAAGTCCGCAAGACCCTTGATTTTCTATGATAATAGAAGTGAACATACTCTTCTGTCATGTGTAATAATTAGAGTTGGTTTGTGTATCAATATATTATGTTGAATCATGTCCGTGTTTGCATATTTTTCTGTCGAGTAATGCTTTAGCCACTACCAATTTCACTACCATTTCCTTCACCATCTTAGGTGGCATACTCCTATTGGAGAGTTCTCCCACATACTCTATCATCCCTTACCTATTGGAGTGTGTCACCTAAGGTAGTGAAGAGAAATGTAGTGAAATTGGTAGTGGCTCTAGCATTACTCTTTTCTGTCTGATTCTAAGACTAATATATGTCAATTATTATTTATTCATTATGGGTAAAAGGGATATGAGCAACTTGCTCATTTAGTAAATGAGCAATTGATGATGTGGCATACATGTGATTGAAAAATCATTAATAGGGTTAGTTGTCCAATGTATCACAATCATGCCACATAATCAATTGCTCATTTACTAAATGAGCAAGTTGCTCATATCCCTTTAACCCATTCATTATTTATTCATATTTCTGCTTCTTATATTGTATAACGATATATCATAATCTTGTAACTATAAATGCATGAAAGGAAATCGGCTTATAGGTTTATGAAAGGAAATCGGTATAATATGAATGCACTTTCCTCAAATAATAAATGTCATGAGATGGTAAATGGTGCTTTGAACTACAATCATCAAAACTTGTTTCCTTCTTC
Source organism: Hemerocallis citrina (assembly GCA_017893485.1). NCBI lineage: Eukaryota > Viridiplantae > Streptophyta > Magnoliopsida > Asparagales > Asphodelaceae > Hemerocallis > Hemerocallis citrina. Next base: position 295,382,656 of record CM030360.1, read on the forward strand.
TTTCTAAGGCAAAATTTAAAAAGCTATACAAAATTTTTGGCCAGTTTAGAAAAACTACACTAAAGTTTTTTTGTTTTTTTTTAAAGGACACAATGTTTAAATAAGGTCCACTGGGTTAGTTAGGGTTAGGGTTGGGTTAGGGTAGGGTTTAAAAAAACCACTCCCATCTTTCATTTGTGTTTAAAAAAACCACACTCATCTTTTATTTGTGTTTAAACAACATCACTTAACTAATCAGATGTTTAAATAAACCCTCCGAACTAATTTTAACCCTAATCCTAACTCTAACCCTAATTAACCCAGTGGACCTTATTTAAATATTATGTTATTTTTTTTATAAAAAAAATTTCAGTGTAGTTTTTCTAAACTGGCCAAAAAAAATTTTTGTAGTTTTTTTAAATTTTACGTCTTTTTAAATTAAAATTTAGAAAGTTTAATTAGAAGTTCTCAAAGTCAAGGGACTACTAAAAAAAATGTTAAAAGACCTTAATAATAAGTCTTCACTCTAACGTATATGCATGTAATAGAAAGAAAAGAAATCAGAAGGGACTTCCTTAACAACAACAAAAGAAAAAAAAAATCAAAAGGTACATGAATAATTGAGAACATTAATTAAATATGATGAAAATGGTGACTGTGGAGGGGCTTTAAATAGCCAAGAAAGAGAGAGTAGAGGTGGGGCCAAGCACCCAAAGAAAGAAAGAGAGTGCAGTCATGTGCAGTAATGCGTTTGTGTGTGAGAGAGTAACTAAGAGGCTAGTGTTACTTCACAATCACCAAATATATCTTTTCTCTTTCCCCACGAAAATTTAAAGCCCTAACCCTGAAAGCAAAAGGTGAAGTATAAAGGATACTTGAGAACGGAAAGAGCTTTGGTTTGGTTGAGAGGTTGGCTTGTCATTATGTTGACTTGTATGGAAACAGATAACTACTGGTTTTATAATAAATAGGTTATGATGTTTTTTTAGATAGCTCTCAGATCCTACAGAAACCAACCACATGGCCTTTTCATTTATATGTTCTTTTTTTGTTTTCTCATAAAGAAAGTGAGTTTAGTTTTCTCTCTCTTAAGAAGATCAAGTATAAGATCTCAGGCTAAAGACTATTGGGTAATTTCCCTTTCATTAATAAGGTGTGAATACTGAATATGATGTAGTTGAGATTGTGGTCCAACTATTTATATTCTTCTCAAAAGCTTGGATTTTTCGAATGAATAAGGGGCTATACACATTAATGGAGGAGGGTGATCCATCATAATAAGTCCACCCTTTGATGCACCGAAGGGGCTTGAATCAGAATAACTTTTAGTATTATTGTAACATAGGTATGCCCTGGCCCGTGCCTACAGCACGTTTTCGAAACGATGCAACATACGAAAAATCATGTAAACAGTAAATGATGATTTATATAGATGTTTATTTGATTTTTTAAAATAACCCACCTTTTGAAAGTATTTACCAAACTGGCCCACTTTTGAAAGTATTTATCAAAACGATACACTCGCTATCTCAGTTAGTGACTCTAGTGAAAACAGTTTCAGTTAGCGACCCTAGTGAAAACATGATCGCTAACTGAGATAGAAAGTCTATCTGTCTGTTGTTTTCACTACTTGGGGAAAAACCTGAAGAAAAAATCAAGTATACACTTGCAATCTTAGTTTGCAACCCTAGTGAAAGAAAATTTTCACTGGGATCGCTAACTGAGATAACGAGTCTATGTGTTTGGACTTTTCCCTCTGGTTTCACTTGAAAACAGCAGGCACATAGACTAGCTATTTTAGTTAGAGATCCTAGTGAAAATATGGACGCTAACTGAGATAACGAATGTATACTTGGTTTTTTTTCAGGTTTTTCCCTAAGTAGTTAAAACAACAATAGACTCGTTATCTCAGTTAGCGACCATATTTTCACTAGGGTTGCTAATTGTGATAACGAGCGGGTTATTTTGATAAATACTTTTGAAAGTGGGCCAGTTTGGTAAATACTTTAAAAAAGTGGATCATTTTGAAGAAAAATTATGTTTATTTGTCTATACACGTTGATGTATTGATGTACTCTGAAGTAGGATTACGAAGTGACATTGATGTTTGTTAGTTTGTATATTGCAAGATTATTTGTCATCAGTTCGGGATTTAAAAATAGTATTGTAAATCTACAACAGTAGTGGATCGGAAATTTCTTGCTATGTGTGACTTGAGTATAAGTGATTTCTTTTTTAATTTGGAGCCTAACATAAGTAGCAATTCATTTTCTAATGCAGTTAACGCCTCAAACTAGATGAATTAGTTGATCTTGTTTGTTTTTTATATAGTTAACCATGTATGAATTTAAAAGAGAAAATTTGTTGTGATATATACGTGAAGTGAAATTGCATCAAAGTAGATCTAGATACAATTTTGTAGCTACTAAAACCTGAAATACAGGTATTAAGCATGGATTTGTCCATAAAAGCACGATTAAGCGAGTCAAGTAAAGAATTTGCAGCGATCTTTCAAAGCAGAAAATGTCCAAATATTCAAAAAAAGCATAATCCGAAATTTCATAATAAAAAAATATTCTAATCAAAATTAACTCAGTGAAGCATTCTAATCTAAAACAATTACTCAGTGAAATATTCTACAACCAGATCAAATATGGTAATTCAAAAGTAATTAAATGGAAGTGAATGCTATTGAGTTACGAAAGCATAATCCGGGGAAAAAAAAAACATAATTAAAAATTTGAAATGATCAAAAAAGCATAATTCGAAACTGCATAACTAAAAAAATATTTCACTATTTTTTTTTTGACATACCTGGGTAAAAAAGGGAGAAGAAAGAAAGACAAAGAATTCTGAAAAGGACCTTTGAGTTTTGGGGAGAAAATATTAGGCAGGAAAATGTCTTTTGAGAGTATAAATCCGGACCTTTGATTTCCTTCCAAATGAATAAGAGCCACTTGATAGCTTTTTTTCAAATTGCATACCTTGTGTTTTCTTATATAGATATACAAAAATCTTTTTTTTCTCTTCTTTAAAATACAATCAATCTATTCTATTACAATATATTATGCTAAATCACTTTTGGTCCAAGGATTTTTCTATTTTTTTTAAACAAAAAAAGAGAGTAAATGTAAGCGGCAACTCCCCACTCTTTCTTCATCCAAATTTTAAAGTGCAATCATATCCCTTAATAAAACCTTAAAAAATGTGCAATATTGTATAAATGTTATTAGATAACTTTTTCAAAAATAGTTTTGTTATTTTCTCATTTAAAAAAAAATGGAATCGTATTCTTTAATCAGACATTAAAAAGTGTGCAATATTATATAGATTTTATTATATATTTTTTCAGAAATAGTTTTGTTGCTTTTGTTAGAGATTTCTACCAAAAACCCCCCTTAGGATCTTGTTGAGTTATTTGATGCAATCAACACAAACTACCAAGCACATATGAGATCATACCAAACATACCAAAGCACACACAATTTTTTTCCGGTTGGAGCTTTCGCCTTAATCTGGAGGAGAAGAAACCCAAGATGTTATTCAACTAGAGAAGATACAAGAATATTACAATTCTCACCACGACCCTCTCTCAAGTCTCACCAGTAAGTACTAGTTGTTTACAACTAGAGAATCACTCAATCTCTCATTCAATGAAGTACTCTCTTTCTTGGCTCTCAATGGAGGCCAATAACAACAATATATATAGATCTAGAGAAAACCTACTTTGATATCTTGATACAATAGTGTAACCCTCGTTCCCGTAAATATATAATTTCTGAATAATTTTCTGTATTTCGAATTATTCATGAATTTAGTTGTGTTAAATTCATTTTAACCTTTCCATTTAAAATATTTCTGGTCGGAAATTATGTTTATTTTGAATAAGAGTATATTTTACCTTACTTTTTATTTTGTAATTGATCGACTATTTTCATTCTAGTCAAACTAAAAATATTCGGAATTTCTTTAATAATTTGGTAAACCCAATTCCTTTATATAACCTTGTTATTACTAATTTATTATTCCTTTTCATTATCATTATCATTATTATTATTATGAATAATATTGTTATTACTATTATTATTGTTATTATTAATATTAGTGATGTTGTTATTACTTTATTTTCATGATCTTTATTATTATTATTTTTAATTAGAGCCCAATTGATCTTGACCTATTTTGTATTATTATTTGAAGCTCAACCCAATTGTTATTTTAAGCCCAAATATAAAGCCCAACTATTTTTAAACTCAAATTCATTAACCCAATTTCTCTTAATTGTGTGTTGACCAGATCTACTCCTAATCAATTCCCAAAATATCTTCTGTAACCCCCAATTTAATATCCGAATAATCACCCTAATTGTTGATTCCCGTAACCCCCTCCCCTAAAATCACTCCACTCCTTATTTTAATATTATTTCTATACATTTATTAGAATATAATATCACTCTCTTTCTCTCCCCGTACTCTCTCTCTCCTCTGTCTCTAAATCCGAATAGACCCAATTCGTCATCTTCTCCAACTCGCCTTCCTCCTTCCTCCCGTTCGAACCCATCAATGCCTCGCCACTCCACCGCTCGACAACCGTCCTCCATCTCCTTCACCGCCTTACCCCGACCTCGAGGCCCCTGCCCCTGCGCCGCCCGAGATCCCATCGCGACGCCACCACCATTTTCTTCGTCTCCTCCCGCTTGAGCACCGCCGTGGCAACCCCTCCGCTGATTCATTGACAGCTCCACCATCGATCTCGCCTCGCTGCCAATGTTGCACTCTTCTCAACCGCTCTCCGCCTTCTCCCCCTGTCATCGAGCGCGCCTCCGCCTTCGCCCTCGACCACCATAGCCAAGCCTTCGCCTCACCTTCTCCGCTATCCATCTCCCTCAGACCTCCGAAGAACCCGAGCACCATTGTCGCCTCCACCTGTGACCTCCGACCACCGACTGTCTCTCTCTCTCTCTCTCGCCATTGCTTCCCCTCTCTCTCTCTTTGTCGATATTTTGGGAAGAAGAAGCCGGAGATTGATTTCAATAGTTGCTGTTTGGGAGTTTGGTTATACGTGTATTGCACGTGTGTGTATTGTGTACGTTGTTTGGAGAATAGAAGGGATCAGTTGCTGTGTGGGTATTTAGGAGATCGGATTGCGAAATGTGTTGCTGTTTGGGTATTCTATTGGTGTTTGGTATTCTGACTCTTGGGACCCACTGTTGGTGTTTGGTATTTGTGAAGTGGGGTTGTAGTTGCTATTTGGAGTTTGTTGTTGGGAGTCGCTGTTTTTCTCCTTGCACGTAGTGTGCACTTGCTACTGTTGCTGCGCGTGTATTGCTACCGCCGTTGGTTCTCTTCTTTCATTTTCATTCACTTTCGGGTTAATCATCAAATCAGACAAGTATCTCTTGTATAAATTTATTTGTTCTAGTACAAGTCCTTTGCATAAATACCGCAAGTATATTATTTTTGACTCCAATTCGCATTCATAAGTCGAATTGATACCCGATTCCATACCTAATCCGTCGATCCTGTATTCACATGTGATCGTGAATACTTTGTTATCCTATGCATGACACGAACACAAATAAATACAAACATATGTACTTTTAGGGATTATACATGTTAGTATGAATGATAATTTTACCCATGATAGTAGTTGAATGTTATTATAATATCTTTTAAATCTTGATTTTTATACATGTAATCAGTCACCTTGTAGTTGTATCATTGATTTGCATAACCCCAAAATATTATGGACCCATTTATGTAATAATAAATTAGACCCATATATGTAATAATAAATTAGACCCAATTATGACATTAGAACTACATGTTTTGCATCTCATGACTTAAGAACATATTTCATGCACAATTCCTTGATGTTCCCTGTCCACATCTTGACATCGTCCTCATTGCATTATGATTATGTTAAATTAAAATAAAAGTAATAAGCCGGTGTATAAGGGAAAGATTTAAGTAGTGGGCAATATAGAAGAGCGTACTCGGACGGGAGCTCGTGGTTTCCCGATGCAAGTTGCAAGTTATAAGTTGCAAGATTGCGAATGACAAGTTTACATGTTTACGTTACAAGTTTATACTCTACATGTTCCACATTACAAGTTTGCACGTATCTCGATACAATATTGAATGTAAATGTTTTTCCGAGTACGTGACCTATAAAACCCACCACTAAATCTAAACGAAATTGTATTGACTGTAGCAACCATGTAGTAAAAGTATGGATGCATGAAGTGCTACCTAGATAGAATCAATCACTCGACATAAGATTAACACGTGCATTTGCATGATCCAACTACATGTTACATGTTCATGTTGACTCGATACTTGTTTACTTGATTACTTGTTTTATATGTCACTTGTTTCATATTACCTTGTTCATACCATGCTTACATATTGCATTTTTTCTATTTCATGACTCTCATTTCCTTGCTCTTTTTCTGATTTCTTTTGTTTGTTTTGTACCTGTTTTCCTTTAGCTTGTACCCCCTTGCGGCCCGTGACTTGTATTAACGGGCGTATTCTTGTTTTCCTTTTCTTTTCTTTTGTTATAATATACTTGCAGGCCCAAATGGAGAGTTACCAGAAGGTGTCGCTGACCAAGTATTCTAGTTTATTGTTATCATGTTATCTTTAGTTGTGTTGTACTTTTTGCAACTCTTTATTGTAATCCGGGCTTGTTTGACCCGTAATTATCTGTATTTCCCAGTTGTTGGTTATATTATGGAATATGTCTGTAACTTTCATTATCATATTGTGATTTACATGCCTGCGTGGATTGTTTTATTATCTTGTTGTTGAGTTTACTTGTACAGCTCATGAATGGTGCGACCGCATCATTCGCTGGGCCTAAGTCATGTGCCCGTATTTTCATATTTTGGGAAGCGGGGCGTGATAAATAGCCTTTGGATATTCCTGAAGAGATAACTCTACGATAAGAGCCGTCAGATCTGACTTGAAGAGCAAGTTGGGCTTCTCACGAATCACCAAGACCCGACCCAAAGAAATCCATCGGCGCCGCGTTCGGTCGACCGCACCCCAAGTTCGATCGACCATCCCCCTCCGGGAACTTCTGCTGAGTAGGGCGGTCAACCGCACCTCATGTACGGTCGACCGCAACTCCTGCTGCTACTGTTGCTGATTGTTTCTCTTGCTTCCACTCCGTCTCCGATCGTCTCGTTTTCTCCATCGTCTCATCATCTTCTTATCCAACATAGTATGCAAGACATAAACCCAACAATTTTATCATTTTTTAAATATTATGTACAATATATTGCACAAAATTATACTAGTTGTAATTATATAAGAAAGATGAACTCCTACACAAACATACTTAAGTAATATTACTGCACTTAAAGAAACCCTAATCCTGGATTTCTTATGTAAAAATGCATACATCAAAGTAAATTTTATTTTATTTTCCAAAAAATATTAGGAGTGATACAAATTCTAGATTCTTGAGATCAACATGTATGGCACTTCTGTAGGATAATGGCTCGATTCTGGTATTTGGTATCTGCGGTGTTCGAAAGTTTCAGAGCTTCAGTCGACTGGATGGAGGAGCAGTCGACTGTCCAGAGAGGAGTTTCAAAGACTAAAGATACAGCAGCAACAGTCGACTGATGAGTCGACTGTCCCGAAGGAACCAGGCGACTGGTATGAAGACCAGTCGACTGTCGGCGGGTTTTGGATCCAGATTCGGCCCAATTCGAAAGGCCCAATAGTTTCCCTATAAATACACCCGTTAGGGTTTTGTAAATGGTAACACCTTATTCGGATTTTGCAGCCGTCATCTCTTGTAAAGGCTTTGTTTGCCCATTGGAGATCATAGTAAAGAAACCCCAACCGCCCCTTGTGGATGTAGGCATCGTTTTGCCGAACCACGTAAATCTTGTGTTCTTGTGTTGCTTGCTTTTCTGTGTTTTCTCGCTGGTTCTCTCTTTGTTTCCACGTTGGTTTTATTGTGGGTTTGTTTTGTATTCCGCACAACAAGTGGTATCAGAGCTATTGGTTCGACCTAGAGGGAGATGGCGGGTGATGCAGATGCAACCAAGGATGTTGTGGGATCAAGTTCGTCAAGAACAACGATTCACAACGCAAAATTTGAAGTTGAAAAATTTGATGGGACAAACAATTTCGGGATTTGGCAATGTGAGGTGTTGGATGTTCTTGTTCAACAAGAACAAGATGTTGCTTTGGAGAAAGAAAAACCTAAGGATATGTCCGAAGCAGATTGGAAGAAGTTGAATCGAGTTGCGTGTGGGACTATTCGGCTCTTTATTGAGAAGGCTCAGAAGTATGATTTGATGAGGGATACCATTGCTGCGGTGTTGTGGAAGAAACTCGAAGACAAATACATGAGGAAAAGTTTGGAGAATCGGCTGTATTTGAAGAAGAGACTTTTTCGCTTCACCTATACGGAAGGTATGTCTATGAATGCTCATGTTGAATCATTTAATAAATTATTGGCTGATTTGTTAAATTTGGATGAGCAAATTAAGGATGAGGATAAAGCCCTAATTCTGTTGAATTCATTACCTGAAAGTTATGATCATTTAGCAACTACTTTATTATATGGAAAAGATACTGTGAAATATGAAGATGTTGCAAATGCTTTGTTGAATAATGAAACTAGGAGAATGGATAAAATGGTTGATAGAGAAACTTCTGAAGCTTTAATTGTAAGGGGCAGGACTGAGACCAGATCTGAGTCCAAATCTGGGAAAAAGGGAAACAAATCTCGTTCCAAATCGAGAGGAGTTTCGAAGGACAGGAAAATACCGGCCAAAGATGAATGTGCTTTCTGTCATGAAAGGGGGCATTGGAAAAAGGATTGTCCAAAGCTACGAAATAAGGGAAATTCGACTGCAAATGTGACTGTTGATAATTTAGAAAGTGGCGAGGATTTTTCTTTTGCACTTGCTTCTAGTCCCTCACTTTATCAAGAAGTATGGTTTCTTGATACAGCAGCCTCCTATCATATGTCTTGGAAAAAGGAGTGGTTTACTTCTTTGGAGTATATGGATGGTGGTGTAGTTTTGATGGGAAATGATGCACCTTGTAAGAAGGTAGGAATCGGGAAGATTGAATTGCTAATGCATGATGGTCTTATTAGAGAGCTTTCAGATGTATGGTATGTTCCAGATTTGAAAAAGAATCTGATTTCACTAGGTGCTTTGGAGGCCAGTGGATTGAAATTTGCTAGTGAATGTGGCATTCTGAAGGTGACTAGCGGATCACTCGTGGTGATGAAAGGGCAAAGAAAAAGGAACTTGTTTTTCTTGCAGGGAAAAACATATTTGGGTCAGGCTGCCAGTGTAACTGAGAAGCCTAAACAGGTTGTTCCCGACTCTACCAGGTTGTGGCATATGCGACTCGGGCATGCAGGAGAAAAGGCCTTGCAGGGGCTTGTGAAGCAAGGGTTGCTTAAAGATGCTAAAGGGTGCAAGTTGGAATTTTGTGAACATTGTGTTTTGGGTAAGCAAACTAGGGTGAAATTTGGTACAGCTGTACATCAGACAAAGGGTATCCTCGATTATGTGCACACAGATGTTTGGGGCCCTACTCAGACACCTTCTATGAGTGGTAGACACTGGTTTGTTACTTTTGTTGATGATTACTCCAGACGAGTTTGGGTATATACCATGAAGCACAAAGATGAAGTTTTGACATTGTTCACAAGTTGGAAGAAGAAAGTTGAAAATCAGACTGGTAGGAAGATTAAGGTTCTGAGGTCAGATAATGGAGGGGAATATAAGAATGATCCGTTTCTGAAATTGTGTGAAGATGAAGGGATCCAAAGGCACTTCACAGTTAGGAAGACTCCACAACAAAATGGGGTTGCAGAAAGGATGAACAGAACCTTACTTGAGAAGGTGAGATGTATGTTAGCACAGTCTGGATTGAAGAAAACATTTTGGGCAGAAGCTGTTATATATGCAAGCCACATTGTCAACCGTTTACCATCAGCACCACTTGAAGGCAAAACACCTATTGAGGTATGGAGTGGTAAACCTGCATCTGATTATAGTTTTTTGCATATATTTGGTTGTCCTGCTTATTTTCATGTAACTGAAACTAAACTTGATGCAAGAGCCAAAAAGGCTATATTTGTTGGTTTTAGTACTGGTGTCAAAGGTTACAGGTTGTGGTGTCCAGAAAAAAAGAAGTTAGTAATCAGCAGAGATGTGACTTTTGATGAGACCAGCATGATTAGCTCGGGACAGTCGACTGGTGGTATAGGACAGTCGACTGGTGAGCAGCAGAAGAGTGGGACAGTTCTCCAACAGGTGAGTAGCAGAATCTCGGGACAGTCGACTGGTGTACAGGAGCAGTCGACTGGTGGTCTAGAACAGCAGAAGAGTGGGAGCTCGGGACAGTCGACTGTTGGCAATTACCAGTCGACTGGTAGGAGAGTTCTCCAACAGGTGGAGTTAGAAAAGTTGTCAGTTGAAAATCCTGTTCCTGTCCAAGATGAAGATGATGTGGTTGATACTGAGAATGATGAAGAAGTTCCTATCCAGCAGGAAGAATCAATTGCAGTAAGAAGGCAAAGAAGAGATATCAAACGACCGTCTCGCTTTACAGATACAGTTGCATTTGCTCTTCCCATTGTGGATGATGAAGTTCCCTCCAACTTCAAAGAAGCCACTAGAAGTTCAGAAAATGCAGATTGGAAAGTTGCTATGGATGAAGAGATGAACTCTCTTCATAAGAATAAGACTTGGGATCTAGTGCAACTACCAAAGGGGAAGAAAGCAATTGGTTGCAAGTGGGTGTATACGAAGAAAGAGGGTCCAAAAGGCAGTGTTCGGTTCAAGGCTAGACTAGTTGCAAAGGGGTATGCTCAAAAGGAAGGAATTGACTACAATGAAGTGTTCTCTCCGGTTGTGAAGCATCCTTCTATTAGGATTTTGTTGGCATTGGTAGCACAGTTTGATCTTGAGTTGACACAAATAGATGTGAAGACTGCGTTCTTACATGGGGATCTAGATGAAGAGATTTATATGTCGCAGCCAGATGGGTTCAAAATTGCTGGGAAGGAAAATTGTGTTTGCAGGTTGAAGAAGTCTCTCTATGGGTTGAAGCAATCTCCAAGGCAGTGGTATTTGAGGTTTGATCAGTTTATGAAGGTGCAGAGATATTCCAGAAGTGAGTTTGATCATTGTGTCTACTTCAGGAAGTTGCAGGATGGCTCTTTTATATATCTGTTATTATATGTGGATGGCATGTTGATTGCCTCTAAAAATGCTAAGGAGATTCAAAATTTGAAGAATCAGCTAAGTTCTGAATTCGAGATGAAGGATCTTGGTGAAGCCAAGAAGATACTTGGGATGGAGATAGCTAGAGACAGGGCGAAGGGCATAGTGAGTTTGACACAGAAGCAATATCTTTTGAAGGTGCTGAAACGGTTTGGTATAGATGAGAAAACTAAACCAGTTAGCACACCCTTAGCTCCTCATTTCAGAATTAGTGCTTCTCAGTCTCCAAGTACAGATGAAGAGAGACAGTATATGGCGAATGTACCTTACACTAGTGTGGTTGGCAGTCTGATGTATGCCATGGTTTGTACTCGACCAGACATCTCTCAGGCGGTGAGTATGGTTAGTCGATATATGCATGATCCAGGCAAAGAGCATTGGCAAGCAGCTAAATGGATTTTGAGGTACATAAGTGGCACCACAGATGTGGGTTTGAAATTTGAAAGGGATGACAATATTAGCAGGTTATTGGTTGGATATGTTGATTCTGACTATGCTGGTAATCGAGATAAGAGGCGGTCTACTACAGGCTATTTGTTTACTATGGCTAGGGCACCTATAAGTTGGAGGTCAAATTTGCAGTCCACTATAGCGTTGTCTACTACTGAGGCTGAATACATGGCGGTTGCTGAGGCCATGAAGGAAGCCATTTGGATACATGGACTTTTGAAGAGCTTGGGAATTCATCGGGAGAAGGTGGAGGTACACTGTGACAGTCAGAGTGCTATTCATTTAGCGAAGAACCAAGTTCATCATTCGAGGACCAAACATATTGATGTTCGTTATCATTTTGTGCGTGATTTGATAAAGGATGGTGATATTCATTTGGTGAAGATTGGAACAGCTGATAATCCTGCTGATATGTTGACCAAAGTTGTTGGGGCAGCCAAGTTCAAGCATTGCATGAACCTGGCTAATATTTTGCATGTTTGATAATTTGGCATGGGCGATTGGGATAGTACTTTGCTATTGGTTTGTTTAGTATGTGATATCATACTAAGGTGGAGTTTGGGTTCGTTTGTTGCATTTGGTGATGAGCAGTTGTTTTGGAGTATTTGTGGAGATTGCTTGGGCTACTTGGAAGATTTCACCAAGGTGGAGATTGTTGGATACTTGACTTGGAAGATCTCGCCAAGGTGGAGATTGTAGGATAATGGCTCGATTCTGGTATTTGGTATCTGCGGTGTTCGAAAGTTTCAGAGCTTCAGTCGACTGGATGGAGGAGCAGTCGACTGTCCAGAGAGGAGTTTCAAAGACTAAAGATACAGCAGCAACAGTCGACTGATGAGTCGACTGTCCCGAAGGAACCAGGCGACTGGTATGAAGACCAGTCGACTGTCGGCGGGTTTTGGATCCAGATTCGGCCCAATTCGAAAGGCCCAATAGTTTCCCTATAAATACACCCGTTAGGGTTTTGTAAATGGTAACACCTTATTCGGATTTTGCAGCCGTCATCTCTTGTAAAGGCTTTGTTTGCCCATTGGAGATCATAGTAAAGAAACCCCAACCGCCCCTTGTGGATGTAGGCATCGTTTTGCCGAACCACGTAAATCTTGTGTTCTTGTGTTGCTTGCTTTTCTGTGTTTTCTCGCTGGTTCTCTCTTTGTTTCCGCGTTGGTTTTATTGTTGGTTTGTTTTGTATTCCGCACAACAACTTCTGCCGAAAGTAATCAAACTTCTTAGTTGAAACGATAAAGAATGAATCACATGAGGGGAGTTTATGAAAACTGAGAGAAACATATATAAGGTGTTGGTCAAAATAATGTGGCTACCTAAAACAACAGTGTAGCTTGTCTCTTGTAGGAGAGTTTGCTACGTACGCGCGCAGAACGTAAGCGGTTTTATAAAATATAAATAGATGTGAAGATGAAAGAGTTAGTGTGGAAGAGAAGTAGAAATTAAGAGAGAGAGAGAAGAGAGTTGAATAATTTTTGTTGCAACACTGAGAATAACAGTAAGAGTGCGAGTGATTGTGATAAACAACTCAGTATTCATTTCTTGTTGTAGTAATAATTTATAAATTTTTTACAAGTCCCTAATCTTCAATTTATTTTCCATTTAGCCCACCAAAAATCTCTACCCTCTTCCAATAAACTGGTGTTAGAGCTCTGTTTTATCTACCGAAACCGAAGAGCTCATCTACAACATGGCAAACATGATCCAGCCGCAGATTCCCAAGTTGACGAATACCAACTATGACAATTGGAGCATCCAGATGAGAATCTTGGTGGTCTCACAGGACTTGTGGGAGCTGGTTAAAACTGGCTACACCGAACCAGACACTACAAGGAATTTGACATATAGTGACAGCAAAAATCCATGGGTAAAAGACGAAAAACTGTAGGTATAGCCCGTAAAACCTATACCAACGGACATATTTTTCCGTCGTTTTTAATTAGCTATACCCACGGTAAAATTCCGTCACTATAGCCTATAGCGACGGTTTTTTTACCCGTTGGACAAAACCTCGGTGTTATACCTACGGTTTCGTATCCGTTGGTATAGGTTTTAAGGACACCACTTGTTTTCCTATACCCGCGGTTGAAACTTCATTGCTATAGGTTTTAGTGATGGTTTTCGCATCCAAATATTTAAATATATACCCATCGCTCTATACAATTTTTTTTAATATTAATTACGCATATGACAATTAAATTTTTTTTTTATAATATTAATCCAATTATAAACTAAATACACAATAAAATAGATAAATGTGTTTATGAAACAAAATTAAAAATAATTAAACTTCAATCATATTAAAAATTAATGAAGTATTACAAGCATGTCAAATTACAAAATAGTTAATAACCAAATACACAAGAATCAATACTTTAAACTACGATCAACATATTCAATGACATTATAAGATAACATTCAATTGAATTCTCACTTTAGATACGACACTAACAATTTTCTTATTTTACGGCAACCAGATCTTGATTGATCTTGATTGATCTTGATTCTCTATGTACTAATCTTCTTTTAGCATCCTGTAAATCTCCTTTACAGCCTTCTTCACTTCATCGTCGGCAAACACAAACTCGGCTGCATTTTGAGCAAGTTCAATCATTTCTTGCTTGTTGAGAGCCCTGCACAAACAAAACAAAGCAAAAAGATCTAACTTTGGTCATCAACAAATAGTCAATATTCAGATAGCATACAAAATGTGTCATTCAGATTCAAAATGCCAGAGAAACGTAGATTTGCAAAGTACCTAACTTGATCGAGCATGTGCAACAGTAAATTGAGTTGGGTCCTTGATGACTGGGAATGAACAATCTGCAGTCCCATCCTTACTCTAGAAACAAAATTATTTTATTAAGATTTAAAAGTAACCAAAATAAGATTGTAAAAATAAGGTGTCATGGGCTCACCTTTTCATATACATATAGGTTTCCATCAGCATGAGCAACTATAAAAGAACCAACACCTTCTGGTACCCAAGCAATACAGTTAAAGAATTACAAAATGTTTGTGCAAGGATATAATGTAGAAGGAGGTCTAGATATGTTTGGGAAGTTAGAATTATTTAAGTTCTGTATATTTTGAAAAGTTGAAAGTACTACGGAAGCTTTGGTGCGTTTTCAAGTTGGAATTTCAGTATATTTAAATATTAGAATTATGGTCTCATTTAGGATCTGCTTCGTTAATCATATGTAGAGATAACTAAAAGAATCAATTTGATGGGGATCTAAATATAATTCAATTTGAATGAATTTTATAGGTAATAGATTATCAATTTAAAGCACTTATTATTGTTATTAGCAAATAAACTACAAATTACCAGGTGCATGTACAAGCTTCATTTTGATATCAAGTCTAGTGTCGTTTAGGGATACTAGGATAAATGAAGTATTGATACCATGGCGATTACCCATCAATCCATCATAGAATAATAGTAATTGTAAATTTCATAATGAAGCCCCGGGCAGCAAAGTACCAACCAAAAGCTCAGCATTAATGCCCTTTGTTTCCATGATAAAAAAAACGAAGCTAAAGTTCCAGGATCAGAAACAAAAATATTTTATAAGAAATTGGACAACATGAACAAATTAGTATGCACCTGCCACCATCCTTCTGCACATATGGGAAATCCCCACCATTGAGTTTCGCACATGAACAAATCCTTGGATCAACACATTCACCTTTGCACTAGCATCCAATAACATCTGAAGGAAGCTTTAAGCTATTTGAGAATCTAATAGACCTGCAATACTCAAAATCTACACAGGATTTCTGCACACAAAAAAAGTACATGTCAGTAGAAAAATAATTTTTATATATACATAGATAATTAAAAACCAAAGATTGTAAACAGTCCTGAACAGAAGGAAACTAGGTTACATGCTCATGGAAGTTTTTATATCTTTAAAAAGTCAAAAAGCATGAAATTGTATAATCAAAATTGGTATCTGTGCATATCTATACATTATATAATGTACACATTTGTGCATATATGTATGTGTATTTGTGTGTAAAAAATATGAGTAAACATAAATACATACAAATGAATATTTGTATAAATCAAAGGTAAAGCCTATAATACTCGTCTGACCCGCCAATACCTGATTTGAAACCAAAAGATTGGGTTTTTATCCTCCCAGAAACCACTTCATAATATTGGCTTTAGATATGAAGTCTCAAAAATTCACTTGACCTAGATTGTGAAAAACCTAGGACTGGGCTTGAGAAAGAACATATTTCATCAGCTAGTAATACCTCTTTGGAAACATTAGGATAGAAACTTAAAGATTTCTAGGAGACAAGCTTCACAAAGCTGTCGTTCAAAGCAATTCCAGCCTTGGCATCAAAGATGCTGGACCTGTTGCTAACAATCAGTTTTTAACATCAGTTTAATAATGTAAATGTAAGTTAGAAGGAAATAGTACAAGCAGAAGGATCTGGAAGTTATTACCTGTTGTCGCCGACAAAGTCAGAGGAAACAAGATCCTCATCAACATAGCCCAAGATTCCTTTCAAGTTTCCCTCAGACTCGGCTCTGCATCACAAGAAATATGATAAGAAGAGTTCACAGTATATCACAATAATCTTAACACGAAGACTGACGGTTAATAGGCATGTGCTGGACTTACTTGATTGCAGCCTTGATCTCGTCATAAGTGGCTTTCTTCTCAAGTCTGACAGTAAGATCCACAACTGAGACATCAACAGTTGGAACACGGTAGGACATCCCAGTAAGCTTTCCATTCAACTCAGGAAGCACCTTTCCAACAGCCTAATGTCCAACAACAAAAACTATGTGTTTAATTTGTCCTCATATAGAAACAAATATCAACAAAGTTATGAACATCCTGCATTTGGATTTTGTTGCCAATCCTGAGATGATATGAGTTCATTATCAGTCATTGATGACTACTCATGTAATGAGGTTACATTTTTATCTGCATTTTGCAAAAGACTGAGGCAAATTTTTTTGGGTTATATAGTTGTATGAGCTGATTTTTTTTCGGTAACTAGTTCAGTATAGCGCTAACATAGTGGCCGTATAGGTTGGCATTTAGCTTCTGATTAATTCAATTCAGTATAGTGATGATACTGATATTCTTTAATAAATCCAGAGGACCTAGCCTTTGAAAATTGGGTATTGAACAACTGAAGAAGTACACTCAACCGTTATTTTCATCGACAAGGCTTTCTTCGTTCCCCCATAATAAAAATGTGGGGTCTAACCTTTATTATTTCATAAGAGCCGAATAATAACAATGTGGGATCTACTGAAAGTTATCAGAGATTCTTACTGTAATAATCGGAATGAAGGAGCTGAATATCTCCTCCTTCATGATTAGTGAATCTCCGGGAACATCCAACAAAAGTGTAGGAGCTATCTTTCTGCGTTGACATTAAGACGAAGATGAATATAAGCCTCGCATCTAGAATACTAACAGAACGATTTAAAACACTTACATTCGTTGTTTCTCATCACACGCTGGCCTCCATGTACAATCTTGCCAGAAACCTTATCATCGTCCAAAAGCTTTGATAGGCGTGCAAAATGATACATGAGTTATCTAAGTACTCAGGTAACAATTTTGCAAACAGCGATGATGTGGCTGGAGCGACTTCTGATGGCTTTAGAACCACAGCATTACCAGCTGCAATTGCTCCAATTACTGGATCAAGAGATAACACTGGAAAAGGCCAATGAAATGATATTCCAGTATTAAAATTATCAAAATAATCAGATTTTTAACAAACTAGGTCGATTATCTAAATAAGGGATGAAACTCGGCATTGTACAAATTATGCAGAGTGGACGAACAAGAAGCTAAAACAAATAGATAGAAAAGTTAATAATAGTAAACAATTAATAGAAAATG
This sequence comes from Hemerocallis citrina, assembly GCA_017893485.1. Lineage (NCBI taxonomy): Eukaryota > Viridiplantae > Streptophyta > Magnoliopsida > Asparagales > Asphodelaceae > Hemerocallis > Hemerocallis citrina. The sequence goes on from CM030360.1 coordinate 295,400,245, forward strand.
AAAACGAAGAAGAAGAAGAAGATGAGAGAGAGAGATTGGGGTTACCACAGTCGGCGGAGGAGGAGGAGGAGGCGGCGGATGCGGGGGAGATCTAGTCGAGATCGACGCCGAGGAAGAAGAAGAGGAGGATGTGGGGGCGACGGCAGCGGGAAGAGGCGACGGCAGTGGGAGGAGGGGGGCGACGGTAGCGGGAAGAGGGGGGCGACGGCAGCAGGGAAGAGGGGGGGCGACGGCAGCGGGTAGGGGAGGATTTAGAGATTGGGTTTGGGGAGAGAGGGATTTAGGAGTTTTAGAGAGATAAAATGAAATATTTTGGGGGAAGAGAGAGGGAAAATGAAATATTTTGGGGGAAAATAAATTATGGACTATACCCATGGTGTTTTATCTCATTTGTAGGTATATGATACCTATACCCATGGTTTTAGAGATCCGTCACTATAGGTGTCCGTTGGTATATGGCAAATTCCTTGTAGTGAGAGTTGCACACTGCTGAAGCAGCACTTCCAACCATTTGGAATAATGAGTTGAAGGAAACTTAGAAAATAGACAAAAAAGATTTGCTCATAATCTATCAAGGAGTTGAAGAGTCAGCATTCGAGAATAACTCAGACACGAGCACCTCAAAACAAGCATGAGAGATATTAAAAAGTTCGTATAAAGAAGTTGAGAAAGCGAAGAAGGTAAGACTCGAAGCATGGCGGGTTGATTTAATTTGAAAATTTAAAAATAAAAGTTGGTGAGAATATTTCAGATTATTTCAACAGAGTGCAAACAATTACTAATTAATCAAATGAACAAAAACGGATAAAAATTGATGATATTAAAATACTTGAAAGAATTCTAAGATAATCAATTTCAAATTTTGATTACGTAGTTGTTGTTGTTAAGGAGTCAAAATATCTCTTAAAAGTTTTCATTGATGAGTTATAGGTTCGCTTCAAGCCTATGAACAAAGGATGAACCATGGCGCAACTTTGGTGTGAGCTCTTCGAAGTCAACTAAAAATTTTATATGATCAACAAAGAAGCCGAGGATGACGCTACTGGGGAAGAGGCGGCTACAGAACCAACTCAAATTTTCGAAGAGATCGTGGTAGGTAGGGCTGCAAACGAGCCAAGTCCAGCCGAATACCTTGAGGCTCGAGCTCAGCTTGTTTATCTATCGAGCTCACTTTCAGGCTCGAGCTTAACATGAGCCGAGCTTTGACTGAGTTCGAGCTGAATACTCGTGAGCTTCTGCCTAAAACCCACATACCTTCAAGCTCGAGCTCGTCGCGTTTACGTATCGAGCTCGCTTTCGAGCTCGAGCTCGGCACGAGCCGAGCTTTGACCGAGCTCGAGCCGAGTAGCTAGAGAATAGCTCGGTTCGTTTGCAGCCCTAGTGACAGGCATTACAACAAGAGAATTGATGACCAAGGTCATGAAGCTGATCATGAACGGTTAACCTTTTAAGCAAGAGGGACATGAGCACGAACAACAGGACGTGGGAGATACAACCCAGGAGACAGATCACAGTCACAATGATTTAACTGCAAGAGGTATGGCCATTTCAGTTATGACTGCCCAAAAAAAAACTTAAAGAGTTGTAGAGAATACGAATTCATTGCAGAAGATCGAGGCTACAACTCCGTAGTCCTGCGAGCCTACAAAGACCATGAGAATAAGAGCCAAAATATTTGGTACCTGGACTAATGTGCTAGCAATCATATGTGCGGAGTAAAACAATTCTTCACCTAGCTGAACGAATCAGTTGGAGGTGACAAGTCAAAGATCACTATAAAAAGGAAAGTTGATTGTAGGTATATTTCTGATGTTTATTATGTACTTATATTACGTAATAATATTCTGAGTTTATGACAACTTCTCGAAAGATGCTACGACATTCACCTAAAGGATTTCTCTCTCACCATCAAAATCAAAGGAGAAACAATTGCAAAAGTTGACATGTCTAGAAATAGACTATTTACTTTAAATATTAATGCAGATTTTGTAAAATACCTACAATCTATCATCAATGATGAGTCCTAGCTTTGACATCTTCGAATCAAGCATCTAGAATTTAATGACTTCAATCTCCTATGGAAGGCAAAAATGTTGAGAGGCTTACCATAAATCAAATATCCTAACCAATTATGTGAAGAATGCATATAGGAGATGCAACACCGAAGAAGCTTTGAGGTCAAAAAATCTAGAATAGCAACTGGTTTACTTTATTTGGTACACATCGACATATCTAGACCATTCGAAGTGATGTAACTTGGAGGTAATAGATAGTTTCTCACTTTTATTGATGATTACAGCCGAAAGACTTGAATTTATTTCTTCACTACAACATTAATCTTCTTTCTTGGCGTTTTTTTATATTCCCTGGCATTTATAAACGCTGGTGTAGCCACTACCGGTGTTTTTGAAAACGCCGGTACATACGCCGGGGAATCGAGCGCCGCAGAAGAGTACGGGTCTATACCGGCATTTTTAAAAAATGCCTGTATAGGTCTATACATACCCGCGTTTACAAAACGCCGGAGTAGAGGTGTTTTCATTTCCTGGCGTAGGCTTTTAAAATTTTGTGTAAAATCTACCCCGACGTTGTGTTTGCAAAAACGCCGGGATAGGAATATATTGTTAAAAAAAATTTTCAAATTCTAAAAACAAGATATTTAAAAAAAATAGTCACTTGATTTATAACTGTCGATATTGTCACGCCCAGCTTTCCGAAAATACGGAATGCGAGCGCGTGACAAATCCCAGCGAATGATTTTTATCATTCATGAGCTATAGGATTGACTCAGCATCATGACAAGAATAAAACAAAATGTACACAACCACGCATGCATGAATAATTTATTAAAGAACAGAAAACAATTGAAACAAATAATAGTATCCCAAATAGTTTTCAACTCTAGATCAAAATATTAAACTCGGGAACATGTGCCCGTTACAAGTTTCAAGTAGCAACAAAAAGAAATAAACTCAAATACAAGATAATTAGCATGTTTTCTCAAGCAAAGCCTATAACGTCTGCCCACCAATTCCAACAGGAAACTCGTCTCCAAAGTCTGTTTGAAAAAAATATAAAAGGGAAAAGACTAGAGAAAACAAGACAACGCCCTTAGTGCAAGTTAGGCCCGCAAATAGTAAAACAAGTACAAGAATATAGAATAAGATTTGGAATCAAGAATGTAATAGAGATGCAACAAGTAGTGGGGATTCAAGAAATTAGCTAGCAAGAAAGACAACTCGAGTGATAAGATTGGGTAACAAATACTAGTAGTAGAACAAGTGCCAAGTGAACATGTAATTGTATTAAGTATCATGTAACAAGTATCAAGTACAAGTGTCAAGTAACAAGTAACAAGTCTCAAGTGTCAAGTTGTCACGTACAAGTATCAAGTAACAAGTGTGAAGTATTATGTTCAAGTATCAAGTCTCATGTAATCAAGTATCAAGTAAGCATCTATCATGTTCAATTATCATGTGTCAAGTCTTGTAGTTATTACTATCTAGGTAGCACTTCATGTGCCATCCTTTTATCACATGGTTACTATAGTCAATACAATTTTGTTTAAGCTTAGTGGTGGATTTTATAGGACGGTGTACTCAGGTAACAATATTCGATAATGATCGATGACCGAATCAATCAAGATACGGTAGTCAGTAATCTACAATTAATCGATAACCAATATGACCGATAGAATGATAGACCGATAGACCAATAGATCGATAAATAGGGAACACAGGCCCCTCCTCCGAGTACACTTATCTATATTGTCCACTACTATGGTCTTTCCCTTAAACCCCGGCTTATTATTTATTATTATCATCAAGAAAGCATGAAAGTGTACGAAACAGGTCAAGTAAATATAATCAAGAACATGGAACAAGTCTAGGCTAGGTAGGATACATGTTCGAGGGTCAAAACAATTCAAAATATTAAGAACGACGAGAAGTCCAAATCTGGACAGCATGACGTTGCTGCACCAAGACTGCGATTTTCGTCGCTATAAGCATGCAAATATGGATTCGTCAGAAGGTATATAAACTAGACTCTTGCCCGGTTCCAATGCATATACTTAAGGTACATAAAAGTTGTGGTAACATGTGTCAAAACAGCAGACTATACGGCATTTGTGTTAAGTTAGAATTTGTAAAACCGAGTTTATACATGGGAATCAGGTCTGAAAATTCAATAATTAATTCTAAGAAAACTATGGAATATTCTTTAGGGTGTCCAGTAATAGCATGCAAAATTTCAAGTCATTTACTTACTGATAACATAGTGAAAATAAATGTAAACTAAAGAGGTGCAGCAGTTTTTGTGAATCTGCGACTACCGATACAGCATCAGTAAAACTGCGATATCTCCTAGACCGTAACTCGGAATTCGAAAATTTTGGATGTTATCGGAAACTAGACACTTAGGGATATATTTCATATTCAGGGCTCAAGTTCAGATTTTGATTTTATCGGGGTCGAAACAGCAAGGCAAGACAGAGATAGTAACCAACTAAAGCATTTTTTTGTATGAAATGAATCAAATTCTTACTAGTTGTGAATGAGTGTATCAACGAAGGATTGTGACTCTTAGATCATGTAATAGATAAGGAGAAATATGGGATCATCAACGATAAATAAAGAGGAGTCACAATTTATAATCTATTTGCAGTATTTTCAAGGAAAAGCATGTACTAGAAAACGAAATGTACAACGAGATACTTGCCTTGGGGTGTAGACGATGAATCCGATGGAGAAATAACAGGAATGGATCTCGGGCGACGAGCACGATCGGCACGGTTCACGATAATGATCAAGATCAAGATGAAGATTAAGCGAATCCAACGGTCAAGATCAAAAATAACATATAAGAATTAAAAGAGTACCAAATGAGTAACTATACCATGATTGACAATTGATGAATAAGAACAAAAGGTGGATCAAATGTTTAACTCACCAAGTAGAAGACGAACGAGACGATCGAGACGATCAAGGGTCGAGATCAAGTGTGATCGGTCAATCGGACGGCTGAGATTGAAGATCAAGTTGATCAAAAGAGATCCGAAGGTCGAGATCAAGATCTTGATGATGATGATGATCGATGCAAATCCAACGGCCACGATCGACGGATCAAGATGCGATCACGATCGTGATGATCAAGATGCAGATCAGACGGTTGCGATTCAAGTGATCAATTCACAGTGCGATCACCAACAGGGGTTGCTGACTTCGACGACAGTAGTGATGGCTGTGCTCGGAGGCTAGGCGGTGCTGCGACGGCAGTGGCGAGTACTGGTGGCTGCTGGCGATCGTCGGCACAGGGAAGGGACACACAGCGACTGTGTTGCTGCAGGGCGCTGGTGTCGGGGCTCGGCAGTGCAAGGGGGAAGGCAGGGTGGCTGGCGGAGGATGCTGTTGGAGTCTGGTGCTGCGCCACTACAGAGGAGAGCACCGGACTGAAGGCGACACAGCGCAGAAGGAGCGTAGCCTGAGGTGGAGCATCGCGACGTTGCGGTTGCATCGCGAGGCAGGAGACAGGGAATAGAGGGTCGCGGTGGCATCATAATCGTCTACGACACGACGGAGGAGAAGAGGAGGTCGCGGAGACCAGCCGCAGAGAAGATAATGGGAGCTGTAGATGGGTTAGAGGGGATCAGGAGAGAGAGGGGGGAGGAGAAGAAGATGGAACGGCTAAGTGTGGGGTGTTGAACAGTAGGCTAGGGTTAGGGTTATTAGGTTAGGGTGGGTTTATATATATAAGGTAACGAGTTTTAGGTATTGGGTATTGGATTATCCAATAAGAAAATGGGTTATGGATTTTGGGTTATAAAAATCCAATAAGAAAATACAATAACTAATAAAATATAATTTTATAAAATAATATAATTTAATTACAATTTAGAATTCATTTTCAAATGGCTACAAATGAAATTAACAAGTAGATATGGGTTTTTAATTAGAAATCAAAAGTAATAATAAAGATATATGCAAAATTCGAGTTTAACAGAATTATTAAAATAATCCAACCAGTAATAATATATAATAAGCAGTCGATCAAATAGATATATAAAATAAAGTTCAATACACCGTTATTCGAAATAAAATTTTTGAATAATGAAAAGAAATAGAAATTTCTTAGAAACTAGAATAATATTTTGTTAAAATTCGATCAATTGAAAAAGTAATAATTTTTGAAAAAGAATTGAAAGCGAAAAGTATGATATATAAATTTTTAAATATAGAAAATACATGGAAAAAAAAATACACCCAAAATACAAGAAAGGGAAAACAGGGGTTATAAATCTTACCCACCTTACAACAAAATTTCGTTCTCGAAATTTGCTTAGGCAGTACATAGGAGAAGGCAAAACCAAACTTGGAGGAATAACAAAACAGGGAATTAAAGGGAAAGGAACAAAGCAGTGACAACACCAGAAAAAGAAGAAGTGGATAACAATGAGGTCAAATGGAAGGCATGGAAGAGAATAAACAGTATCAAAAAGAACGAAATAACACAGGATGACAAATATGATAAAGAAGTAGGCAGAACTGGAATCGGATAGAGAAAAGACAGAGAAGAATTGGATCAAATAATGTATGAGTGCATGATGGAAAAATGGAATGCAAGAAAGAAGTAACCGGTATCAAAATGAAGAAGAAACAACACAAGGCTTGCAAGATAACAAAGCAAAGAGATGGAGAAATAGATAGAGCTGGAATCGAAGAAGGGATGGACAAGGAAAAGATGAACCAAACAATGAGTCAACGGATGAGAACAAATACAAGAGATAGGGGATAGCAAACAATGCAAGGAAGGAGAAGCAACAATAGGATCATGGGCCCACCACGCTTCCGCTGCGCCACTCTGATGGTGACGTTCCAAGCTCCAGACATGTCGTTGTAGACCACGTGGCACCAAGCGACGATCCGAGCAGGAAGAAAAGAATGAGGCACCAAAATCAAAGAGAATATAGGTAGGAGAATTTGGGTTGGGCTCAAGTGAGATATTAATAAATACTTCAATCAAAGGGAAATAAAATTGGCCTTTAGATAAGGGCTTTAATTTAAATAATTAGGTAAAAAAAAACTAATGGGCGTTAACAAAAATAATATTAATAATACAAAAATCAACACATATTAATAATAAAATAATAATAACAAAAATAATAAAAATAATAATAACAATAATCATCATCATAATCATACTGGTAATAATAATAATAATAATAATAAAAATATTAACAATACCAGTAAGGATAATAATGCAAGACAGAATATAATTTGGGGTTCATCATTTTTGTGAAAGTAATTCAATATTAACAACAATATTAAAATAGTGAAAATAATAATACAATAATTATAATAGTAATAGTAATAACAACAATAATAATAATACTAATAATAATAAGGAAAACAATAATAATAATAGTAGAAATTCTTTGATATGGGTTCGCCTCATTTATATTTATTTGTAGACTTGCCTTCTCGACATCAAGTTGCAGGTTTGCCTCCACGACATCAGGTTGCAGGTTGCCATCTAGATATTCGGTTGTACATTTTACCTTCCCGATATCCAGTTGCAATTTGCCTTCATTAACGTCTAGCTAGTTGCATATTTGCCATCTCGACATCCAGTTGCTACAAAACGATGAACGAGATGATGCCATCTCCCACACGTATTTAGACATTGATTGCTCAATTTAAGTACGAAGTTACGTTCTGAAATTTGTGGTATTAAAATACATAATTATTCGAAATAACTAAATTTTTGTTTTTAGAAAACAATTTTATAGATTTAAAATATAACAAATAATAATCGAAATACAGAAAATATTCGGAAAAAAAATATAAAGAAAATATAGGCAGGAGAAGAATGAATTGTATACTCAATAAAGAGTCAGAAAAGGAGGACGACTACAAGGGACGAAAGAAAATAAGAAATCAAAGAATTGAATATGAAGGAAGAGGAATGAGGGGGCACAAGCAGAATTTGAAGAGAATATGGCAGGGAAGAAATAACTAGCATGATACTCAAAACGAGTCAACAAATGAAGATGAATGCAAGGCACGGAAAGTAAGGAATGACACACGAGTTGAAATAAGAAGAAATCAACGAGGCAAACAGAAAATAAGAGATTGATTGCACCGGAATCAAAAGAACATGGGTACGGAAAGAATACCCAATAAGGAACAACAAATCAGGACGATTGTAAGAGATTGAAGGAAACAAGGAATCAAAGAATTGAATATGAACGAATCAAAATGAATGGAATAAGACTAGTGTCAAGATCGAGTTGATTATCAAATTATTCATGTGATTGCATGACCTGTTTAATGTTGAGTTAATCCTGACTGAGTCAAGCATGTCTAATGTATTAGTCAAACTAACACATTAGCCAAACCTGAGCTCTGATACCACTAAAAACCTTGTCATGCCCTGCTTCCAAAAAATATGGAATAAGAGCGCGTGACAAACCCCAGCGAATGATTTTCCTCATTCATGAGTTGTAGGATCGACTCAGCATCATAACAAGAATATAAAAAAATGTACACAACCACGCATGCATGAATAATTTATTAAACAACAGAAAACAATTAAAACAAATAATAGTATTCCAAGTAGTTTTCAACTCTGGATCAAAATATAAAACTCGGGAACATGAGCCCGTTACAAGTTTCAAGTAGCAACAAAAAGAAATAAACTCAAATACAAGATAATTAGCAAGTTTTCTTAAGCAAAGCCTAGAACGTCTGCTCACCAATTCCAGCAGGTAATTCATCTCCAAAGTCTGTTTGAAAAAAATATAAAAAGGAAAAGAATAGAGAAAACAAGACAACGCCCTTAGTGCAAGTTAGGACCGCAAATAGTAAAACAAGTACAAGAATATGGAACAAGATTTGGAATCAAGAATGTAATAGGGATGCAATAAGTAGTGGGGTGGGGATGCAACAAGTAGTGGGGATTCAAGAAATTAGTTAGCAAGAAAGACAACTCGAGTGACAAGATTGGATAACAAATACTAGTAGTAGAACAAGTGCCAAGTGAACATGTAATTGTATTAAGCATCAAGTAACAAGTATTACGTACAAGTGTCAAGTAACAAGTAACAAGTCTCAAGTGTCAAGTTGTCACGTACAAGTATCAAGTAACAAGTGTCAAGTATTATGTTCAAGTATCAAGTTTCATGTATCATGTAATCAAGTATCAAGTAAGCATGTATCATGTTCAATTATCATGTGTCAAGTCGTGTAGTTATTACTATCTAGGTAGCACTTCATGTGCCATCCTTTTATCACATGGTAGCTACAGTCAATGCAATTTCGTTTAGGTCTAGTGGTGAATTTTATAGGGCGGTGTACTCAGGCAACAATATTCGATAATGACCGATGACCGAATCAAACAAGAACTGTAGTCAGTAATCTACAATTAATCGATAACCGATATGACCGATAGACCGATAGACCGATAGACCGATAGACCAATAGACCGATAAATAGGGAACATGGACCCCTCATCCGAGTACACTTACCTATATTATCCACTACTATGGTCTTTCCCTTAAACCGCGGCTTATTATTTATTATTATCATCAAGCAAGCATGAAAGTATGCAAAACAGGTCAAGTAAACATAAGCAAGAACATGGAACAAGTCTAGGTTAGGTAGAATACATGTTCGAGGGTCAAAACAATTCAAAGTATCAAGAACGACAATAATTCCAAATCCGGACAGCATGACATTGCTGCACCAAAACTGCGATTCTTGTCGCTACAAGAATGCAAATATGGATCCGTCAGAAGGTCTAGAAACTAGACTCCTGCCCGGTTCCAACGCATATACTTAAGGTATATAAAAGTTGTGGTAACATGTGTCAAAATAGCAAACTATACAGTATTTGTGTTCTGCCAGAATTTGTAAAACCGAGTTTATACATGTAAATCAGGTTTGAAACTTCAATAATTAATTCTAAGAAAATTAGGAAATGTTCTCTAGGGTGTCCAGTATTAGCATGCAAAATTTTAAGTCATTTATTTACTGGTAACATAGTGAAAGAAAATGTAAACTAAAGAGGTGCATTAGTTTTTTGTGAATCTGCGACTACCGACACAGCAGCAGTAAAACTGCGATATCTCCTAGACCGTAACTCGAAATTCAAAAATTTTGGATGTTATCGGCAACTAGACACTTAGGGTTACATTTCACATTCAGGGTTCAAGTTCAGATTTTGGTTTTATCGTGGTCAAAACAGTAAGGCAAGACAGAGACAGTAACCAACAAAAACATTTTTTTTTGTATGAAATGAATCAAAATCTTACTAGTTGTGAATGAGTGTATCAACGAAGGACTGTGACTCTTAAAACATGTAATAGATAAGGAGAAACATGAGATCATCAATGATAAACAAAAAGGAGTCACAATTTATAATCTATTTGCAGTATTTTCATGAAAAAGCTTGTACTAAAAAAACGAAATGTACAAGGAGATACTTGCCTTGGGGTGTTGACAATGAATCCGACGGAGGAATAACTGGAATGGATCCCGGGCGACGAGCGCGATTGGTACGGATCTCGATAATGATCAAATCAAGATGAAGATCAAGCGAATCCAACGGTTGAGATCAAAAATAACATATAAGAATTAGAAGAGTACCAAAAGAGTAACTATACCATGATTGACAATTGATGAATAAGAACAAAAAGTGGATCAAATTTTTAACTCACCAAGTAGAAGACGAACGAGACGACCGAGACGATCAAGGGCCGAGATCAAGTGTGATCGGTCAATCGGACGCTGAGATTGAAGATCAAGATCAAGATGATGATCACGATCGCGATGATCAAAAGCGATCCAAAGGTCGAGATCAAGATCTTGATGATGATGATGATCGATGCAAATCCAACGGCCATGATTGACGGATCAAGAGGCGATCACGATCGTGATGATCAAGATGCAGATCGAATGGCTGTGATTCAAGTGATCAATTCACAGTGCGATCACCAACAGGGGTTGCTGACTTCGACGACAACAGTGATGGCTGGGCTTGGAGGCTAGGCGGTGTTGCGACGGCAGCGACGAGGACTGGCGGCTGCTTGCGGTCGTCTGCACAGGGAAGGGACACACAGCGACTGTGTTGCTGCAGGGCGCTGGTGTCAGGGCTCGGCAGTGCAAGGGAGAAGGCAGGGTGGCTAGCGGAGGATGCTGTCGGAGTCTGGGGTTGCGCCGCTGCAGAGGCAAGCACCAGGCTGAAGGTTTCGCAGCACAGAAGGAGCGCAGCCTGAGGTGGAGCGTCGCGGTGTCGCGATTGCATCGCGGCTGCATCGCGAGGCAGGAGACAGGGACCAGGGGGCACGGCGGCGTCGCAGTCGTCTACGATGCGACGGAGGTGAAGAGGAGGTCGCGGCGACCAGCCGCAGAGAGGAGGATGGGGGCTGTAGATGAGTTAGAGGGGATCAGGAGAGAGAGGGAGGAGAAGAAGATGGAACGATTGAGTGTGGGGGGTTGAACAGTAGGCTAGGGTTAGGGTTATTAGGTTAGGGTAGGTTTATATATATTTGGTAACGGGTTTTAGGTATTGGGTTTTGGATTATCCAATAAGAAAATGGGTTATGGATTTTGGGTTATAAAAATCCAATAAGAAAATACAATAACTAATAAAATATAATTTTATAAAATAATATAATTTAATTACAATTTAGAATTTAGAATTCATTTTCAAATGGCTACAAATGAAATTAACAAGTAGATATGGGTTTTTAAAAATCAAAAGTAATAATAAAGATATATGCAAAAATCGAGTTTAACAGAATTATTAAAATAATCCAACCAGTAATGATATATAATAAGCAGTCGATCAAATAGATATATAAAATAAAGTTCAATACACCGTTATTCGAAATAAAATTTTCGAATAATGAAAAGAAATAGGAATTTCTTAGAAACCAGAATAATATTTTGTTAAAATTCGATCAATTGAAAAAGTAATAATTGTTGAAAAAGAATTGAAAGCGAAAAGAAAGTTATAGAAATTTTTAAATATAGAAAATACATGAAAAAAGAAAATACACCCAAAATACAAGAAAGGGAAAACAGGGGTTACAGATGCAGTTAATATAATAAATGAAGATGAATCATAATAGGACTTAACAAACAAGCAACATCAGTATTATATCATATATGGGTTGGCTGTGGATTACATTATGATCAGTAAACATTAGGAACAATTTTCTCACTCAGCCATCCCCCATTAATAACATTAAACTAGAAGTAGACTGTGAATGAGGACAGAGGAATTATTAACACAAGTTGAACTTAAGGAATATCAAATGGAATTTCCAACAACAATCGTTAAATAAATAAACAAACAAATATATAAAGCTATAAACCTCAATTTCTTGTGGTAAGATCACTGATTCAAGCCTAAATGTCTAAATGTCAC